>JAOSBM010000001.1:972185-1009992 GCA_027568955.1 Erythroxylum tenue
AATCTTTCAGCCAGAGAAAGCATATTCTTTCATGACATGAACACAAATTTAGCAGTTCAAATTTTGTATTTTTATTCTAGCAAGATCTGTCCTCAAAGTACTGCAGTTACTTCAGGATAACTTGTTAGTGTTATTCCTGAATTAATTTGTATGTTGGTGTTTCCAGGTCATTAAGCCAAGTGTTGTTGGTGGATTTGAAAAATCAGCATTAATTGCAAGATGGGCACAACAGAAAGGAAAGATTGCTGTCATAAGTGCATCGTTTGAAAGTGGCCTGAGTTTGTCCACTTACATTCTATTCTCCGTTTACCTGGAGCTACAGAATGCAAGTATATGCGCACTAATGAGTCGTGAACTAGGCCCATCTGTTGCCCATGGTCTTGGAACTTTCAAATGGCTTAAGGAAGATGTGGCATCTGAACCTCTTGCTTTTAGTCGTGACCCTCATAATGGTTGCATGGGAGCATCTGTTGGTGATGCCATTCAGTTTCTGCAGAAGTTTCAACTCAACCAGAATGTTATTCACAAAACTTTTATCGGGGAGGAAGTTCAAAGATATTATTTTACAGTGAACACGAAAGGTTTCTCTTTTTCCATCAAAGTGCACCAGGTTGGGCAGAAAAGAGATGCAAGTACTCAAAAGGTTCCTTTTGCCACAACACTGTGCCTTTGAACGTACTTGATATCAATATATATATATGTGTGTGTGTGAACAGTTGAGTTCTTTTGCATAAACACGTCAAAGTCTTCTGGAAACATTGAATGAGTCTATATATGGCACTTCCAATTTCTATGCTAATGTAACTCTCAATGATGTTCTTGCCTTCTTACCACTCTGTCTTCTTCTATAATAGAGGCATTACTGGTTTTTATCTGTGTGAATAATTATGACTGGAGAATATGTCAACGCAATAATCAATTACACAGGAATTATTGTGCCTTTCAGGACCATGTTGTTGTATTTCTTCATGGCTTTCTTGGAACTGGTGATGATTGGATCCCTATTATGAAGGCCATCTCTGGATCTGCTATATGCATTTCTATTGATCTTCCAGGTCACGGGGGATCCACAGTGCAATCATATGATGGTAAAGTGAAAGGGGAAACAACTTTTTCGGTTGAAATAGTGGCAGAGATGTTGTATAAGTTGATTCAAGACATAGCTCCCGGAAATTTCACCATTGTTGGTTATTCAATGGGTTCGAGGCTTGCACTGCACATGACTTTGAGGTTTGGTGATAAGGTAAATTTCTGAGATTTGAGAACTCAACCAGCTTCCTTTTGGAAATTTGTGATTTCATTGGCTAATAACATCATTATTTAGATTAATGGAGCTGTTATTATATCTGGAAGCCCTGGACTGAAAAATGCAACAGCCAGGAAAGTTCGTAAGGCTAAAGATGATTGCATAGCACGATGCTTAGTTGTTTATGGTTTGCAAGTGTTTCTGAAGAGCTGGTATTCTGGAGAGCTCTGGGAAAGGTGAATTCTTAAGTTTCTTCTTTTAAATATATGAAGCTTTAGGTTACTGTTAATGTTGTGCTTAACAACAATACTTGTAAGAATATGGCATGGATTACTTGTTTAACAGCTTCAGGAACCATCCTCGTTTTGAGGAAATAATTGCCAGCCGTCTGCTGCATGATGATGTGCAGAGTCTTGCAAAAATTCTGTCTGAAATGAGCATCGGAAGACAGCGGTAAGTTAACTGAGACTATTGACGTGCTTCCATCTTTTCATTTTATTATGTTAGTATACTTACCATCTCCTCCTTTTATATGATCAAAAGCGATTCTTTGACGAATTCCATGTGAAAGTATGAAATGGATGTCCATACTTGGCGTGCATCTTTCTTCATACATTTTTCTTGTTTGACTTAGGCCCATGTTCATCATTTAATGTATCATACGCGGACACCCATATTTAGTTTTGATATCCTTTACCCATCTGATATGATATGCTGGTGTAAATTAAAGTTTTGCGGTAGCTTTCTTCAGTGCCCATTCAAATGCATATACAGCCCCTCTTTAAAATCTGGTAGTCCCTGTCAAAAATTAAGGTCTAACACTGGATTTTCACAGCAAAGAGTAAGCAATTGGCTAAAATAAAAACATCTAAAAAAGAATTTACACTTAATACTGGTATTCCCACATTGAATGTAGTATCTTTTGCTGCCAACTATTTTACTTGGTTGTGTATCCATTAACTGGTGGAATTCCTAACAAGCATTTTATGCATTGAAGTTCTGCAACTTCAGCTGTTTGTATTAAATGAATTATGATACCGCTAATTTACTTCGTTTCATTTCACTTCATCCTGACATTATAGACCATTGTGGGAAGACTTGAAGCATTGCGCCACACCCCTTCTGATCGTTGTAGGGGAGAAAGATCGGAAGTTCAAGGAACTAGCATACCAAATGCGTGAGACAATGGACAAAGCCGGTAAAGGCGGAGATGTTATGGAGAATGATGCTTTAGAAATCATAGAGGTTCCCAACTGCGGGCATGCTGTTCATCTGGAGAACCCTCTCTCTGTTGTTAGTGCAGTGAGACAGTTTCTAACCAGATTAAAATAGAGTCATATGGGAGAGCAGAACTACATAATGCGTCACCCTCCCCTGGCAATAGTTGACAACTTCCACACATCAAATTCATATGTTTCCCGTCACGAGACTTATTTGAAGTTTTCAAAGCTTACTTTAATGATCTTTCAAATAGCCACTGAGTCTAGTTTAACAGAGATTGAAACACACAAAGCGTGCCAAATCATTTGAGCTCGGCGCATGCACCTTGTTAAAGGTAAAACTTAGATGGTTGAAGTGTTTACCTCTATTGGTTCTGAAAGATATGTATGTGAATCACATGTTTGCCTTACATTTAAACACGAAGTGTTTGGTTACATTCTACTATTCTATTGGTTTTGATCTGTTCGTTCGTCTGATTATTGTTTATTAAGAGATCTCATTCTAGGGAATTCTGTAATATTCTGTTGTTTTTGTTTATTAGTTATTCTCAAAGGTATTTTGCTTCTCAAATTCTCATTTTTGCAAAACAACTTCCTAATATTAAGTTATATATCATATATGCATTTGTTAAGAACTCTTATGTCTATACTGAATCGCACAAACTACTGTAAAATAGTGAAATGATCCCGTCCATTTAGGTATCAACAAGTCCTTTTCTATATGCTCAAATTATGAAAACATGGATTTGATTATTGTTTACTGATATTCAGAAATAAAATCCACTCATTTTTTTCTGATATATGGAACAGACTCTGGTGAGATGGACATCAAATACATTCAACTAATTGTTCCTGGAGTGTGGATTAGTGGATACTTCTTCCCCGCTAACTGAGCATTTGCAGACGCCATGATCACAGATACAAGGACTGCAGAGGTTGTAGCATTCTTCGCTGCCGAAACAGTCCAAGTCATATCTACATTTTCCTCTTATATGTACTGCATCTGCAGCTTCTTGAGAACCTACAAAAATTTCATAGAACATGAGACTTTGGATCAGTGAAACTGAAGATATTTAACTGATTTCACCTGCAATCAACATGCAATTACTATTTAGCTAGTTTCTTTAAGGACATAAAATACAAGAATATATATATATCTGCCTGCGTGCCGGCGGGCGGGCTGGTGCGTGCATGTGTGTGTGCGCGCGGCCGTGCCTATGTGTGTGTGTGACTAGCAGATTTTTATTATAATAAAAAAATGAAAAATATATTATTTATAAATGACCACCACCGACGACCCCCAGACAGCATTTTCTTGTTTTCAAATGTGATACAGAGAAATTAGAGAAAGTTGTACCAACAATGAGCAACCACAGCCAAGAGAGCAAGCAAGCAAGCCAACTTGAAGGAGGTGGGCATCTTCATACAATCTCTAAAAGGTGATGAATCATCTTAGCTCACACACACACACACACATATATACCATTGTTTGTGTAAAGTGTATTTTTAATATTATTGTTAGGTATGGCAATATATAGAAAGTAACAGTTGTGTTTTCCTCTATGCTCTTTTTCTTGACCAACGAAATAAAAGGGAAAGAGTGGGAGAAAGCACGAGGAAGGCCGGATGAGCATTTAATACTGTTTAATTAGAAAAAAAAGTTAGCAGGAATTAATGCTAAATGAAGATCAATTCCGTTATAATTTAATGACATCCTTCTCTGATTATCCTTTTTTCATCTTCTTTAAACTCAATAGTACATACCTCCTGCACAAATAAGCCCCCATTGGCAAGAAAACAAATGAAGAAGAAAATGTCACTGAAGTTGACATTATTCATTTTCATTCTCATTGGTTTTTGCAGTAAGATTCCTCTGACTCTTTCTTATTTAATCATTTTCATTCATTCTTGTTGTGTAATTGCATGAAGAAATTGACAGAATCGATGATTAATAATTTTTTGTTATCATTATTGTTAAATAAAGAAGAGTTGCAATTCTTTCTCGCGTCTACTTAACATCTCCTTTTATTCTCTATTCATATCCGTATGACGGAGTCAGGAATTTAAGATAGGAGGGTCCAAGAATTAATTTTTTTAAATTTTAGGGGGCCTAATACACCATTGACCCTTAAATAACTCTATCTTTATATATATATATATATATTAAAAATAATTTTTTAAAAAAATTTGGGAGGCCCAGTGACCCCAAGTCTCCATGTAGCTCCGTGAGTATCTCTATCCTTAAGTTGTTTCACTGTGGCCTCTTAGATTTTACCATTTGATTCTGATACACTTTCTAGGAGTTCTCTTCTTTCTCTATCCTTTAATTATAAAATTCAAAACTAACAGTTTATGCTGAGTTAACAAGTAAGTGTTCGGTATCACCTTTCAATCTTTGCACCTAGATCGATTGCTCCCCCTTACGAGGAAGTAATCAATTTAAGTTTTCGTAATTCTGCTTTTAAAAGTTACCAGATACTCCTCGCTTTTCTTTTTGTTTTAAAAGTTATCATTAACTACTGCAAGATCCAACAAAATAGTCTCAATATCATTCCTATCTCTGTACACGAAACACACTTGACATGAATATCATAGAGAATTAATTAAGTACTATTTACACGACAATGTAATCAAACTCTTAAGCTTGAATCCAATTAATTAAATATGACTCAAATTAATAGTTTAAAATATTTAGTATAAAGGTTAACGGTGTGAATTTTCTTTATAATTTAAGAGATTGGAGAGAAAAAACTTGTTAATCTTTAAAATTCTTGAAAAAATTTTCTTATATTTTTTATTTTTCAGAAAATCTCTTCTATTAGCTTTTGGTTATAACGATAAAATACACAGAACGTGAATATCATACATAAGCAAATTAAATGTTACTTACATGACAATTAAACATAACTTTTAAACTCGAAATGTACTAATTAAACTTGGCAACAAAATAATTTATTATAATTATTTTAAATTATTATTTTAATTAATTTAAGTCAAGTTTAAAAGTTAGAGTTGAATTAACATGTCAATAATATTTGATTAATTCGTGTATGATATTAATATCGTTAATGTTTTATCGTTATTTTTTAACTAAAATATAAGAGCATGGATTTTTAAAAAAATAAAATTAGAATTTTAAAGATTAAAAAATTTCCTAACCAACTTTTCATGCATGTTTATAAGTGCATGCGGAGATAGAGATAAGAGACTCACAGGAACAGGGTGCTATGAACATGAGGGAAACTAAGAAAGTTTGCTTGAAGTAGATTGAGTTCTCCATGTTGTAATGACAGGTTTTGTTTCTTGGTTAGTCTTATTAATTTGTTATTTAACTTTTTGTATGTCAAGAAGGATAAGAATATAGACTTCAAATGAATGGTTTAACAAAATAATTTATGTGTGGCTTTGTTATATTTTAATTCCCAATAAAAGTGAGTGGATAAAATTAAGAATGATAATTTTTTGTCCGACCCAACTTGGCCCAAGTTAATCGAATTTTTTTTCCGACCCGACTTGGCCCAAGTTAATCGAGCTTCAGTTGAGGCTATTATTTTAATTTTGGGCTCAAATTAAAGCTATTTGATTCGGTTTAGTTTAAAACTTGAAATTTTTAAATAAAATGACATCATTTTCAAATTATAACTTCAAGAATAATCAAGTGTCCAAGTTTACCTGGTCTCGGGTTCAAGTCGGGACTCGGGAGCGTCAATCTCAATCAGGCTTTAATTTAGACCTAGCCTAAATACAAAATTTAGAGTTAATCTCAAACTTGAGAGTTCGAACCTAGCTTGACTCATTGTCAAACTAATCATATTAGGCAAGTTTAAAAAGTAAATTAAGTGAAAAATGTTACGTTTTCCAAAATGAAAATACAACTTACAACTAAAGATTACAGTTTCGTATAAAATAATTGGTTAGAAGTGTAATTTGTAGATTATTATATACACTTGAAAGTATTCATTACGCATCCAAAAACTTTATTATACAAGTTTATTATATATACTTGATAGATTAATTTCACATGAACAAACTTGATGACTATCATAAAAACTCATCTTAATCTTATAATATATAACTTCAAAATGCAATACAAGAGACATCAAAATACAGTAAACTTGGTGACCAAGCTCTTGCTTTGCCTTATTCTGTTAGGTAAACTGTATACGCTAGACTAGTCGTAAACTGTATACACTTGATCTCTTTGAATCAGTCAGTATCGGACTGATTTAGACATTTTCAGGCGGCGACGGAGTCAGAAAACAGCCATAACGTTTACCAGCATCGGTGCTACTAGTGTTCCAGGGACAACATTTGCACTCCCTGTGTAGATGACAATAGCAGCCAAAGTAACAAATAGTTCCTGAGCAAGCACCCTCTGAGAAGCAGTCCTCATCTACACTGCATCTATGTAGATAGTGTCTTTTTGCTTCAACGCTCGGATTCAGATCTATAATCATCCGCACATTAGCATATTAAATATAAAGGATAATGGACACACCGGACGGATCTAGAAAAATTTTTAAGTGGGGGGAAAAATAGATAAAATAATCTTATATTATTAAATTTTTTTAAGTGGAGATAAAATATTTAAAATATGCTTATGTTATTGAATTAAATTAATGGTGGCAAAAAAAAATTGAAAAATGCAGAACCAAAAACTAGAAAGGCACCAAAACTAACCCAAGCCAACAGGCTTATCCCATACACTCGGATCTCAAAATTTAAAATAATAATATTTTTATATGAAATTTTTTAGAAGCAGTAGAGGCAAGTGCCCCTACTTGCCTCCAATGTGCATCCATCCTTGTGGACATAGACCTTCCTCGTAGTTTAAGAAATTCTAGAAAAAAAAATTCAATCTTTAAATTTTTTGAAAAAAATCTTATAATTTTCAATTTTTAAGAAAATTCTCTTTTTTAAAACTTTGGTTAAAAAATAATTATAAAGTACACGTGATATAAACATCACATATTGACTCGTCAAATATTACTGATACATAAATCTAACCTATTTTTTGAATTTGATATAAATCAATTAAACTTAAATTAAATTAATAATTTAAGATAATTATAATAAATTATTAATTTCAATCAAATTTAGTTAGTTGTGTTTGATCTTAAGAGCTGAATTGGATGTCATATAAGTAATTTATTTTTAGAAATATCATATAAGTAATATTTGATTGGTCTATGTGTGATGTTTATGACATGTGCATTCCATCATAAATCTCAAACTTTAATTAATTTTATAATACTAACCCAAACTTTAAAAAATATCGCTAAAATGTTTTAAAATTTAATTTTATACAAAAATGATTCAAAATTAAGTTATCATTTTATATGATTGAGATGGCTCGCCAGGTGACTGCCACATATTGTATTTTGCTGCATTGTAAGCTAAGGAAGCAATTCGAACTAGGTGAGGATGGATTGTAGGCAGAGAAGTAAACGAGCGAACAATTATTTTTGAGTTTTAGAAAATTTTAATTTATTAAATATTAAAATTCATACGTAGCAAAAGCACAATATGTGACAGTCTCGTGGTAAAAAAATTAATTTAACGTGGCTCGCCACATTAGCCATATTAACAAAGAATTTAATGTGAAGATATTTTTTAATTTTTGAAATTTTGAATATTTTAGTATAACTTTTTAAAATTCGGGCTATCATTTCAAAATACAGTAAAATTTGCAATACGATAATAAATTTTTTTGAGAATTTTTTCAATAAAAGATATTTTTGGGAAAAAATTGAAAACTATAAAGAAATAAATTATGTAAGTGCGAGAAGAAACTTACATAACACTATGGCCAAGAGAACAGCCGAGAAAGCTAGCTTGAACCAAGTTGATTTCTCCGTAACCTTAATCTTCAGTGTTTAACTAAAAGTGATGATGTTGGTGAATTATGCTGTGTCTTTATTTAATGTAGGATTAAATATATAGTCTAAACTCTTCGGTGCAATAAATTAATATATTATTACAAATCCATTTATTGGGAACTGAGAAATTTTAATATTTTTCTTCAGATGATTTTTTATTGTAAGAGCATTTATTATTAAAGGCTTTTTGTGGTTAGCATTTATTATGAAAGGCTTTTTGTGTTTTAAATCATATAAATATAGTATTTATTAAAAAATTAAACCAATTCGACCAGTTTAACTATACAAGTTTTGAGTCGATTAATTTTTAATTCGATTTTATTTTTTAATTTAATTTATTTTAATAACTATTATTGTTAAAAATTAAGCAGTCTATTAATTAAAATTTTTTATAAATTGAAATAAATTAATTAATTTTTATTTACTAATAGTTTTTAATTAAACTTTAAATTATTCAACGTGTAAGGATAATCTCTTTCAATCATATTTTAAAATAATCTCTTTCAATAATATTTTAAATTCTTTAAATTTTTCAATTTTATAACGATTTAATACCGATTGAATCTTTTAAACTTTAAACTCTTTTTACCGGTTTAACTTTTAGTCCAGTTCTTAAACATAGCATAAAAGTGATCTAATCCTGCGTAATGCAATTGTAAATATCATTCGAATAAAACCAAATTATATTAGTTAGTTAGCTTAAATGTGTACTAATTAATCAAATTGTTATTGGAAAATGTATATATCCTCATAATTGTAATGGTTAATTGTTAAAAAAAAAACTTTACCCAATTTTATAATACTAACTTGAACTTTAAATAATAGAGTTAAAATATTCCAATTTTTAATTTTTTTTCAAAAATAATGTGATGTTAATTTATCCATTAATATGACTAATATGACGAGATATATTTTATTAATATTTTTATCACATGATTGGCACATATTTTATTTTTATTATATATAAATTTTATTATTTAATAAATTAAAAATATAAAAATTTAAGATAATTATGCACTCCTTTACCTCTTCTTCAACGTAAAAATGGAGTGAATTATATATTAAAAAATTCAACTGCTAGAGGAGAGTAAGAACCGTTAAAAGGCCTAATTCACTCTCAAAAGCTAGCTTGAGAGGAGATGTTAGCATATTATTATAAATGATAGAATGCACTCATACTTGTTCGATGTGAAATTCTTGACATATTCTTTTTAGCCCGATGTATAACTAATCATTTACTAGATATATTAGGCAAAGGAACATAACCGGACATCACCTCAAATTATCAACACAAAGGACTTTGGATACTTTATTGAAAAAGTAACGAGTTATAAAACGCACCGGAGAAGTGAGTCATAGTCGTCTCCTTTTTAGAAGCCTCGCTACAATGAAGATAGGATAATTATTTTAATAATTTGTAATTATTATTTATCAATATACCTATAATCACCATAAAAACTGCACATTTTTTTCTCATACAAAGAAAAAAGAGAGGATCTAGAATAAGAAAAATACACTAATTAGCTGTTTTCTCATACAGAAAAATATCTTCAGCAAATGAATGCAGCATTGATTTTATTTAAAAAAACGGCGTCGTTGGGATTTCTTTTAAATGATTTTTATGAATTACTGCCAGAATTAAATCTCTTTAGTAACCTTTAACTTTCAAAGTCGTTTGATTTCATCTATATAAAGGCGTAGGCGGGACGTTTCAAATTTCAATTTGCGGTTCCTTACCTTTCTTTCTACATCTCTCTAGATTATCCGTCACTCGCATCTACAAATGGCGGGAGATGACGATGATTCAGAATCAAGCACGGTAATTAGAGCCGCTCCGTGATTCTTCATTCATTTTGACGTGCTTCTTATTCTAGATCATTCTAAAATGTCTCTCTCGTGTATAAATATCGTCGACGACTCTCTATCTGGTCAACCGTTACTAAATGGAGGAAGATGAAGAAATGAGAATCAGATTCAAGCACTGTTAGTAAGATCTCCGCGTGATTGTTCTTTTAGGCGCAGATGGAATTAGTCACAGCGATTTTCTATTGTATTATCTAATCAGTATCTGAAATGAAAAGAAGGCGAAGAACTGATAATCAGATGGTGTGTAAGTAGATCGCTCCGTGATTGTTGGATTGAGTGTTTCCGTTTCGTTCTTTCCCCTTTAATTTTGTACTGTGGCTCTCTCATTCTATATCTCTCTAAAATCTCTCGCTCTCTCTCATCTAGAAAACTCGGAGTCGATTCTCGTTCTGTCCAACGATGAAGAAATGAAACTTCAAGCATGGTAAGTAATATCGATGCATGATTACTCTTTTTTGTATTGCATTATGCGAACAGATGTGAAATAAAAGAACGTGAGGAACTGAAAAGCAGACGATGAGTAGTGCAGGTTGATCGTTAGTTTGATTACAAATGACTATAGGCGTTACACTTCAAAAGAAAGAGCAACAATCAATTCATTATTACAAGTTGTTTCACTTCCTGACCAAAGAAAATAACAAATTAAGAACTCTACCAGAAGATTTACTGGTATATATATATATATATATATACACGGGTGGTTTTGTACTATATCAACTGCTTCTTGATTGCTTGCATGCTCCCAAAATCGGGATCAGATTATTCTGTTACTACTCTGTCCATAAATTTTGATCCATCTATTTTTTTTCTCTATTACTTATTGAATGGCTGAAATCTAATGGAACAACACATAAAATAACATAAACGGAACAGAATATCTGTTCTGCCCAAAATCCATTAGAAGCAAATAAAACAAATCGGTAATGTGCCTGCAACTGCTGTACTGAGATTCGTGATTTTGCCTTCACATTGGCTTTTTAAAAGGTTATCGGAGCAGAAACTTGGCATATAAGTGCCTACTGTTGAGTTTTTTTTTTTCAAATATAAATCACCAATAAATCTGGAAACTTGAAACGTGGATCACCAATAAATGAGGTTGAATTACTTGAAGATGCATTTTTCTGATATTATGTCCAAGTTATCTCGTTGGCTAGTTTTCATCTCTAATTAAGTATTTTTGCTGTTCTTGACTATTTGTTCTTTGATTCGATTGAAGCTAATAAGCTATCAATTTCATATTCCAGCAGGAGTGTTGATTTATGTTCGAATAGATTCTTATTTTGTATTTTGCCTAAGCATATTAATGAGTTACTCTACCTTTTCTTCTGTTGCATAATTGCATTGGTAGTTGAAACCAACTTCAAGAGTAACAACTCTATTGAAATTTTTCTGGTGTAAATATGTTAACGTCGTCTAAGACTCTAATATGAGAATAAAGACCTCAAGAAACTAATTCCTGACTTTATATATATAAATTTTTTAACTATTAACAAATATGAAGAAATATAAAATTATAGAAAAAGAATAAGAGTGACAATTGACTTGATTTAATTCCTTTAAAAGCTTAGCTTAAATTTGAGTTTTAGTTATATATATTTTAATCTATTAATATTATTTTGATCCGACTTAAAAAAATTTTATCAGGTGATTTTGGATTAGATTAATTTAAATTTAAAAAAATATGTAACTATATTTTTCGGTTACGATTTCTTGGTTTCATTTTGTATTGTACCATGCATAGCCTACATACGTCTGGTTGCATACCTTAGACTTTAGATAACTAAGTCATTTCTATTGAACGATCGTTGAAAAATAGCAAGTTCGATTGCACGTCTAAATGCATATTATCTTTAGATTAACTATAGATCTGATGTTGATTTAAGGCTATATTGCAGTTGCAGTTGCTACTGAAATTGCTTTAAAATGGATTTCCCTGATAAATCATGTAAATCTAGTCAATCTCGTTGCCTGCTTTTCATCGTCAATCGAGTCTTTGTTGCCAATCTGGTCGCTTCATATGAACCACATAAGATTCAATTGAACAGCATTAAATTTGGCTTTATATATGGTACAGGATGAACTAGTTAATACATGAACTTGCAAGGCATTGCTTGAAAGGTACCTCATGAACTCACGAACTTGTCGTTCCCTGCAACAAAAATCATTAACATTTTAATGTGTTAATTTGCATTTTTATATCATATATCTAAGGAGAATCCTAATTTCAAATAGAAGTCCTCACTTAATTCATTAATTTAAAGGAAGTCTTTTTGGAATTTATTGAGCTAATATTCCTTGCTTTAGAATTTTAATATTTTATGATATTCTTTACATTTATTATGCAAATTTTTGTTTCAATTTAATTTCTGAATTTATTGTTATTTTTATGTGAGTTGTTAATTTAAATCTATAAATTGACTCAACTTATTGATTCTTTAAAAACTAAAATTTTTGAATTTTATGAAATAAAATTTGAGGTAAGTTTAGGTCTAAAGATTTAACACAAATTTTTAAACGGAATTTAAATTATATAAATTTAAAAGAAATTAAGAAAATTTATTATAAATTAATTTAGGAATCAAACAATGTTTTGTTATTTAAAATTTGTTAAAGTTATTTTTTATTTGTCTAGTTTAGTTTCATTATTAATTATAGTTAATACATACATATATTATTGTAATAGAATATGTTTTCATTTGAAAATAAATATATTTTAATTTAACCAAATATTACTTACATTTTATACAGTAATTAAAAGTTAAAACTTTTTATGAATTAAGCTTAAACCTATAATTTTTTAATTTATCAAGCTTAAACTAATATTTTCTTTTTAACTTAATCTAACTTCTATTAATGTTTCTCTCAAAAGAGAATTTAAAAAGTAAAATGACTGAACTAAAAGTAAATTATATAATGAAAATAAACTCATTTTGATAAGTATTATCTTGATTTCAAAATACAAGAACAAAACACAGTGATAATAACCTGATTATTTTTATGTTAAAAAAGAAAACAACATGAAAAGTATTTCATTCCATTAAATAAATATTTACAAATAGTAATAATGTCTTCTTTTTCAATTACATAAGAGTTATTTAAATGAAGCATGCATTTAAATTTTTTTATTAAATTAAAATTTAAAGGCCAAATGCAATATTTAGTGATTTATAATAACTTTAATTTACAAAATTAGTTCAAAATTTTTAATAATTAATAATATAATTTTAAGTTTTATAAATATTTATTTTTATTATCTAATTTAAGTTATTATTTATTAATTAATCATTGCATATATTATTTTTTTAGATTACGTTTTTATTTGAAAATAAATTTATAAATTTATTTAATTTTAATAAATGATTTAATAGAGTATCTATATTTTAAATAATAATAAAAAACATTAAAATATTTTATGAATTAAGCTTTTACATATACTGTTAGATTTGAGTTTAAAAATAAGGATTTAAAATTAAAAACTATTAGGCTGAAATTTTGTTAAATTCATCCTCATATAACTTTTATAAAATTCTCTCGAGAGAATTTAAAAAACAAAATAATCAAATTAAAATTATTTTATTATGAATAAATTTTTTAGATTAAACTCATTTTAACATGTATTATCCTGATTTTAAAAATTAGGAGTATAAAATAATGTGAAAATAATTTGATTATTTTCTGTTAAAGACGAAAACAACATGAAATTTATTTCATTCATTAGATAAAGATAAAGAAAGAATAGTAACACATTATTTTCAATTATAATATACAAAGGGATTTATCATCATGTTCATATTATTATTTATACATTTTTTAACTTTTAAAGTTTGCTACAATTTTAAAAGAGTTATTTAAATAAAGTATGTATTTTGAATCTTTTTTTAATTAAACAAGTTTTTGAATATTTAGTTATTGTAAGTTAATTTATACTATATTTTTAAATTATTTTTAGATTTACTAGATTAGAAGTAATATATTATATTTGAGAAATTTCAGTTAATACTGCGTGTAACTTATTCATAAAATTGAGTGATTAAATATGTTATTTGACAATTCAATTCAATTTGCATAAACGTCGTTTGATATTTTTAGTTTACACAATTGTTTTGCTATTAAATTGAAATCTTAAGATATTATTCTTTGTAAATATTTCAACATTTAATTTGGTATAAAGTAATGTTATGACTAATTCGAAATGCATTTTAGAATTTCAGTTTTCATTTGGTTAAAAAAATAACATTTGGAACTGAAAACAACTTTAGAATGAAACGGAAAAATAAAGTGAAAATATAATTGTGAAAGAGTTCGCAAAAAGACCAAACGATACGAAAACATGCTTTAATATATTAGATTTGTAGAGGGCTATCCCCCGAACAAACGAATTTGGATTATGAATTAAAAAATATCAGTTTTATTTTATAATAAATATTTACCTATGACTCGTGATTGATTGTTATGTGCAAAGACACGTTCCATATCTAAAAATCTAGTCCACTTTATTCCTCCTAGTTCCTTCAGTTTTTGGTTTTTTAACTAAAGAAATAAAAATAGTATTCAACTCTTTTGGACATCCTTAAATGAAACTAAAATTGATGCAAAAAAGATTGTCATATAAATAAAATTAGAATTTTACTTTTTGTGTGTATTTAATAAATTTTTTATATAATTGATAATTTATAAATTGCTCATTTAAAATTACTGTCTAATCATTAGACATCTTCATTTCAGTAGAACCCAATTTATTACTATTTATTAATTTGGTAATCTGGACAACAAGGCCTGCTTAACTTATAAAGCTTTAGACAAGAGAAACGAATCGAATGACCCCTAAAAGACTTTGCGATCATGACGTACGACATGTGGACATTGAAATTCTACAATGTTAAACAAACTACTTTGGCATACAAAGAACTTTAACCGATGACTTTACTAACATGGTAAAATTGCCTCTTTTCAATTTGGGGCAGTTAGATATGCATCTGCTTGTGTAACATTAACGAGAGAACAAACAAGCGTCAAGTCAAATTAACCTAGACTATTGAAGTACTTATAATTTACGATTGTCGCTCGGAGATTATCTTTAGCTTAGTGTCCTTATCCAGTTTATTTTATTATAGAAGTGCCCCGAGCAATCGCTCGCCACTTTTCAACCAAACAGCAACGCGATTTATTCAAAGAAACCTAAATCTTATTTAAGAAAGCATTACTATTCAATCAAAATTAAAGGAAAAACAAACGACATACAGAATATAAATCATTTTGATGAGTATTATCTTGATTTTAAAATATTAAAAGTATGAAATGAAGTGATAATAATATATTATTTTTCTGTTAAAAATGAAAAATATTTGGATCCATTAGATAAATATGAACAAATAATATTAATATGTTATGTTCATTTATATTATGCGAAGGATGTTATCATCATGTTCATATTATTATTTATGTAATTTTAACTTTTTCTTTTTAAAATATTTTATAAGTTTAAGAGAGTTATTTAATTAAAGCATCTATTTTAAATACTATATTTGATTAAACAAAACAAGTTTCATGTAAATTTATGAGTATATTTAGGGATAGTTAACATAAGTGAATTGATACTACAAATTTTCTAAATTATCTTTAGATTTGCAATTTTAAATGAAAAGTAATATATTATATTTGAGAAATTTCAATTAATTATGATATATCTAACTTTTTTTTAAATTAAGGGATTGTAAACATTGTTTTAAAATTTTAATTAGAATGTAAGTCTATAACAAATATATGATTTCATCTTTAACTTTTTAATAAAAATTCAAATATATCGAATTGTTTTGATATTAAATGGAAATCTAAAAACAGTTTCCTGGTATAAGGTGATGTTATGATTAATTAAGACATAAAAACTTCTCATTTCAATCTAAATACATTTCAACCCTCCATTTTTAATTTCATGACATGGTGGTTTAAAAATTATATTTGAAAATAATATTCCAACTTCAGATTCAACTCACTTGAGGCATTAATATTCAAGCTTATTGATTATTAAATATCATACCTTCATCGTTTAACCAAGTGGTTCCGGTTCAATCCCTGTCTTTAAGAATGCAGCAAACTCTTGGACAGCTATAGCCCCCCATCAGGGAACGTATCACGCAGAAGGAGGATTAGTCACCAGCTTCATCGTAATGGATACCTCCTGGGCCAAACCAAAAAAAAAACATTTGACCAGCGGCTAATTGTTCTAAAGACATATAACATATCCAAATATCTAATCCATTTTATTCCTTCTATTTCCTTCAATTTTTACTTTTTAAACTAAAGAAATAAAAAAATAATACTTAAAATCTTTTGAACATTCTTCAATGAAACTAAAATTGATGCAAAAGAAAACTTTATCATATTAACAAAATCACAATTTTATGTTTTATGTATATTAAATAAATCTTTATGTATAATTAATCATTTATAAATTACTGGTTTAAAGTCAATGTCTAATTATTATTCTTTAGCTCAGTTGACATGCTTGTGAAATGCTAACAAGAATACAAACCCGCTTCTAAATCAAAGTAACGTATAGTATCAAAGTTCTCATTACAAGAGTAACAGGTCTGCGCAAAAAATCTACAGAAACTATGATATGAGTTCTGTGAAATACCTTAGATCTGTATCGCCTTCTGTTTCTGCACATAATGCAATTAGAGTAAACACGAAACCTTTTGCACAATGAATCAGAGCCAAAACAAGCAATCAATAAATCCAAATGTTCATAACAAACTCGAGGAAATTTTCATCTAGATTATTTTCCCAACGCGAACCTCTTTACGAGACCAAACTCCATCTAGACCAAACTCTGTCTCTCCGGATCTTGACGAAGAAGACGAAGAAAGCATCAGTTTCAAGATCCTTAATCTGTTCTCACTTTCTGCTGTCTTCTTTTTGAAATTGCTTTTCTTATCACAATGTATTGACGATCAAGATCTAACAAAAAATAGACAAAAATAAATAAACGCGAAATAAGAAAGAGATCTTACATTCTTAGTCAGAACTTTTCAAATAAGAAATCTATCATCATTTACTTTAAGAAAAATAACAAAAAGCATTCATCAGTTTCAGGATTCTCTGTTCTTTCCTGCTTTTTGCTTAACTTTGTTCTTGCAATCTCTTCTTACATCATAACATATTGACGATCTAGATCTAACCAAAAAGAGATGAAATCCATGAAAGATCTTACATTCTTCAATGAATCTCCTCGAATCAGATCACAATAATCATCGAGATCGAGACGGTTATCGGAGAACGAGAGCAAAGTATGAAAAGGAAGAGACAGACGAGAGAATTGAAAGCGGAGACTTAGAAGATGAGAGGAGAGAGCTCAACTGCGAAAGGCGGTGGAGGGAGAGTGAAAATTCAAACACGAATATTTATAAGGAAATTGTTGGACCAATACGACACCGCAAGGTATAGTAATTGAGGTGATGAAATTGACACTAAAATAAAAGATAATTTATTAATTTACAATAAATTAAATTACCGTATTCACTTTAATCCTACATTTGTATTATTACTTACGATGGTAGGAACGCTTAGCAAAAGAATCTAATCTTCAGTTCGGTTAACTATTACTACTGTATTTATTTTAAGTGACAATTGGATATTTAGTCTCAGTTGTACTTAAGAGGGAGTGCTAATAATACTCACATATAAGTGTTTGATATTGAAAAAAAAAGAAAAGAATACTAACATATAAATCTAGTGGGCTACTCCACCTATTATCGATTAGTTTTAGAATGAAACCTCACTTGAGGTCTAACTTTCTTTCTTGGGTAGGTTCGTAAGCAGAGACGGAGCTATGTGGGGGCCCATGGTGTACTGGCCCCCTAATATTTAAAAAAATTAAATATTTTTATTTTTAATATATACATATATATATACAAGGACGGAGTTATTTGGAGTCTATTAATACACTGGACTCTTTAATATTTAAATAAATTAAATATTTGGACCATCTTATCTTAAATTTCTGACTCCGTTACTGCCCGTAAGCTCATTGCAAATTTCACATTTAGATGTAAAACTAATCCAACTTTTTTTATAATGAATGATTAGTATTTATTAATTTTTGACGTTTATTAATTAAATTTTAGGTGTATGTAATATTTTGTAATTCAAGTATTATAAGTTAATAGATTAAATTAAAAAATTACTAAAAATTTTAATTCCCCAAAACTCATAGAGCATTGCTAGTCTTTCACATGTATCAAATCTGAAACGCATTACAAAATCATTCTGTGCACTTGATAAGCAACATTTAGACATTAGAATTGAAACATGAAGCTCTTATTCTGTATGACTTTTAACAAATTAGGGTTTGGCAACAAGTGGTTGAGTGTTAAATTTAAACACTGCCTCTGCCTGACAAATGCAGAGTCCAATTCTGCACTCGCAGCGGTTCCTTGGAATGCATTGCTCTGATGAGTTGCATGGTATGGCAATGTTTCTCGCTTCAGTTCTCAGCAATGGACCTGCAACACCAGTATTTTTCTTTTTTCAGTTGATATATCGATAAATAATATTAACTTTTTAACATTAAAAAAATTACAAGGCTAATTCTTAACAATCAAGTTTAATAATATACTGAAAATGGCCTTAATGTAAAAAAATACAAGTTGATAATTCGAAAAAAAACTCAAATGATTCTCTTTTTCATTATTCTTATTAAGAATTATAATTTTATGATGTGTCGGGAGAAATTAAACCAGATTAAAGTAAGTCCGTATGTAATAAAGGTATCATATTTCAATTCAAAACTTTAAAGCAATTGGTTATCAATCATATCGTTGTATATAATTCACTTCATCCTTATGTTTCTTTCTGATGTAAAATTACTTCACTTATGAGTTTCTAACATCTCCCCCTCACAAGTGGATTTATCTGTAACGGACTAGCGCTTCAAATTATAGCTTATGTGAAGTCATTTAAGTCACTTCATCTATCACCCGATCATTTGACTCAAATTAATAAATCTCTTTTCATCAAAGTTCACCAACCTAGTTCTGATACTAATGACGGGTTTTGAGGGAATCGGGGAGAAATTGAACCAGATCCAATGGTAGTCGTATATAATTAGGATATTACATCTCAACTCAAAACTTTAAGGCAAATGATGTTATGAATTCCCAACAATATATGGGTCTAAATATGGAGATTCTATTGCATTAAAAATAGTGTTGAGTAATTGAAAATAGCAAAAGAGAGAAGAAAATTACCAGTAGAGAAGACTAGGACTAGAAGTAAGAAACCCAACTTGATTGCAGACTTCTCCATGACTTATAAGAACTGCTTACTTTTCTTTCTAGCAAAAGCTCAAGGATACTTGATTATGTTTATTGAAAATGGGTTCATAAGCTCTCAATTTATACTAGTGGATGTAATTACTTTTTGATAATTTTTCTTGAAAATAGTTATTTTTCAAGATAAAGAAACAAATCTAATATTATAACATTTTATCAGATAATGTTTCTTTTTTTATGGTAGTTTAATAAATTTGCATTGATGAGTATTAATTTATATTTTACTTAACGTGACAATTGAGAAGTTAATGGAGATTTATTTTTAAACAAGGTGAGAATTGCTTGCTTTTGCATTAAATGATGAAATTCTTACGTTGGATTTTCCTTTAATTTATTCTTATAAATGGAAGGAAAATTTTAATTAAGACTTATGGGTTTAAATTTAAATGTTTTTAGTAAACTAACTCATGGGTAAAATTAGACTCAAATATGTTCGAGACTCAACTTTTTTAAATAAAACGATGTGGTGATGACTCAATTAAAAAAATATATTTTTTTAAAAATTGACGAGTTCAACCCATTCCTATCTAAAACTATTCATAGAATATTACTGCGAAGACTTAATTACTAGATTTGTACAAATTGAATATGGCCTAAAAAATGGTTTGGATTTTAAGAACAGGTTCATAAATTAGGTTTTAGTATAAAATTAAGTTCAAAAAAATTTATAAATTGGGCTTGAGTTATAAAAAATTAAAAATACGTATATCAAACTTATATTGATAAATATTTTAAACTTAATTCAACTAAGAATTGCTATTTAATAATACCAATTAGGAGAGAAATTTTAGCTTCAGAATGTTGAATAGAAGGAATTGCATAATAGAGTGAAGGCTCGTATTGCAATTCAGATAATGACATTAACTTAGTTATATCCAAACTAATAATTTATTATAATTATCTTAAACTAATAATTTATCATAATTATCTTAAATTATTAGTTTAAGTCGAATTCAATTAATTAAGGTCGAGTTTAAGAGTTGAGTTAGAAATAATATTCAACTAATTCACGTTTGAGTTTCGTCGTCATTACTTTTAACCTAAATTTTAAAAAGAAACTTTTTTAGAAAACTGAAAATTAGAAGGAATTTTTTAAAAAAATTAAAGATTTAAGATTTTTTAAAAAAATTAAAGATTTAATATTTTTTAATAAAAATTCTTAAACTCAATATAATAAGATGTAATATGATCTTTATACTCTATTCCTAATTTTAAGGATTAGGAAACATGTACATTATTCCTAATATAATAAGGTAAAATGTTAGAATATAATAAGTTATAATGTGAGGTTAGATCAAGAACTTAAAAGTACACATTAATAAAACCACCAAACCTTATTTATTAATACAAGAGACACTTATAAACATTTGATTTATATAATTACATAACAAAAGAACGTTCAATCTTTTAAAATTTTGGCAAATTGTCCAAGTTCTTGATTTCCAGCCATGGCTTGGTTTGAAGAGGATTGAGTGACACATATACACACTTTAATGCACCCCTTCCAAGAACCTCTGGCATAGCAACTCAAAATTGATATGCATTTGAAAGGATAGACTGGACCCCTTGCTTCGGCTCCGATATCATTACCTAAAACCATTGTTTTAGGATTAGTTTATATACAAAATCACATTGTATCAATGTGCTCCAATTAAGAGCTTTTTGGTGTATATGACCAATATTTTAAGGCAAAACAGAGAAGTCTCTGTTTGGTTAGGCTTATATTAGTAGAGCTTTAATTAATAGAATTTTTTTTTTAGATTTTTTCTAAGAAGAACTTTTCTAAGAAGCCAGTTGACTTTTTGACTGTCGTTTAAAAAGGAGTTTTTTTTAAAGAGTTTCTTACAATAGACTGTTTGGCAAATAAAAATTTTAAAAAAATTGATTCCAACTATATTTTATTTTGTAATAAAAATTATTTAAGCATATAAAAATTATTTAAAGTATATTAAACAATATACAAAGTACAATATATTTATTATTATATAATATTAAACCATATGAAACATAAATGAAAGTATATCTAATCAAATCTTTTATATAGATTATAACATAAGTAAAACTAATATAAAATTAAATACTAAAATGTATATTGAAAAAGCAAAATAATATTATATAAATCTCAAAATAAATGTGAAAATGAGTTTGTCGATATTGTGAGAATTATGTGTAAAATATAAGGACAAAAGAGACTAAAAAATAAACTCATTATTTGATCTGAAAAATTTACCTAAAAAAATATTTTTTTGAGAAGTTCCAAATTTGAGCTTCTTTAAAAGCTGTATTTGGACTACTAAAAAAGTAGTATCTATTACAAAAACATTTTTCATTTTACAACCAAACACTCATTTTTCTTAAAAAAAACCCTTTTGTGGTGAAGAAAAGTACTTATTGATCTCCAAAAAATTCATCCAAGCAGACACCAAAATCAATAGATAAACCTTATTTTAGTCGAGATTGGAGATGAGTTTAACCTTTTAAAAAATATAATTTTTTTAAATTTTGAACCTAGCTAGAATTCCACCTAATTAGAACTCATATAAGCAATGTATGAAATAATGGAATTTTTGTGGAGTATATGCTATTGTTTCTTTGCTCTGTTTTTTTTTTGTTCTCCGGTGATAGGTGCGTGGAAGTGGACATGATTTTGCCTAGGATTGATGACTTACAGCTTGCATGCAGGATGAGATCGTCTGTACCGCCTATTCTGTGCCATTTTTGTGCCAACTTCTCCTATCTACTTATTTCACATTGTCCCATTTATTTATTATAAAATATGTGGATAAGAGGGGTCGGCATAGAGATGTCACAGGATAGCCGGTACAAGCGATCTCAAGCCCTTAAATGCTTAAGTTTGAAAATTTACACAAAGCTGCAAATTCGACTAGATTAGCCTGAAATCAACAAGTTACTCTAAAGTCGAGTTTAGAGTCAAGTTTTAAGTTTGAAGGACCAATTCAAAATCCAACCAAAACAGTTTACTTCTTCTGCAAAACAACGATATTTGGATTTAGTATAAGCGACATCAATTATACACAGAGAAACCTATAGTTGCTCTAAGACTCACCCCATATTTAATATTCTATCCTTTAACTTTTGTTAGAAGTTCACTAATACCTAAATTTTATTTTTTGTCAAATAAACAGTAACTAATAAATTATAATGAGACCTATCTTTGACAATGTATTTAGTTAATTGGTATAACACGTGATTAAGGGGTTTATCGCTATAAAGTTTAGCAAAGATCAGTCAAGATTCGCCGCCAGAGATAATAGAATACGAACCGTATTCATTTTGGCCACTGGTGTAAATATCTCCGCATAATAAATTCCGTGATTTTGAGTATGTCCCTTCGAGCACTTCAATATTTTGAAATTTTATTGTATTTATTTTAGTCATTTTAATAAATTAAGAGACCAATTATTATATGATAATTTATACATAGTCAAAATTTATCATCTATGACAACATTCTCATATTAATCCACCTTTGGCAGCATTATGAAAAGATTAATGCCACATATAAATCTATTAGTTTATTAAAAATAGTCTCTTCATTAGTAAGAGATAAGACTGCATTTTTTTATATTTCTTCAGACTGTATGTCTCAACGTGACTTCTACTGAGATGTTGCATTGTATTGTGTGGTATTGTATTATATAGTTCTATTAGTTTATAATTCTAAATTTTTGTTTTTAATATTTGTTTTAAATTGCTTGTTCATTTTTTATGCTGAGACTGACATATAGATGTAAAACTAATCCAACTTTGTTTATAATGAATAATTAGTATTTATTTTTTTAACGCGTGTTAATTAAATTTTAGGTGTATGTAATATTTTGTAATTCAAGTATTATGAGTAAGTTAATAGATTAAATTAAATTATTATTTAAAAATTGAAATTCCCCAAAACTAATAGAACATTGCTAGTCTTTTTTTCCATTCACATGTATCAAATCTGAAACGCATACAAAATCATTCTTTGCACTTGATAAGCAACAATTATAAATTAGGATTGAAACATGAAGCTCTTATTCTGTATGACTTTTAACAAATTAGGGTTTGGCAACAAGTGGTTGAGTGTCAAATTTAAGCACTGCCTCTGCCTGACAAATGCAGAGTCCAATTTTGCACTCACAACGGTTCCTTGGAATGCATTGCTCTGATGAGTTGCATGGTATGGCAATGTTCCTCGCTTCAGTTCTCAGCAATGGACCTGCAACACCAGTATTTTTCTTTTTTCAGTTCATATATCAATAAATAATATTAAATTTTTAACATTAAAAAATTATAAAGATGACCCGTCAAAGTTTGGTAGATTACAAGGCTAATTATTAACAATCAAGTTTAATAATATATTGAAAATGGCCTTAATGTAAAAAAAATACAAGATAATTCGAAAGAAACTCAAATAATTCTCTTTTTTTTATTATTCTTATCAAGAATAATAATTTTATGATGTATTTGGAGAAATTAAACCAGATCAAAGTAAGTCGTTATATAATAAAGGTATCATATTTCAATTCAAAACTTTAAAGCAATTGATTATGAATCATATCCTTGTATATATTTCACTTCATCCTTATGTCTCTTTCCGATGTAAGATTACTTCACTTATGAGTTTCCAACGTCTCCCCCTCGCGAGTGAATTTATCCGTAACGAACTAGCTCCTCAACTTATAGCTTATATGAAGTGAAGTCATTTAAGTCACTCCATCTATCACATGTTCATTTGACTCAAATTAATAAATCCCTTTTCATCAAAGTTCACCATCCTAGTTATGATACCAATGACGGGTTTTGAGGGAATCGGGGAGAAATTGAACCAGTATTCATATATAACTAAGATATTGTACCTCAACTCAAACATGGAGATTTTCATGAATTCTCAACAATATATGGCTCTAAATATGGAGATGATGAGTAATTGAAAATAGCAAAAGAGAGAAGAAAATTACCAGTAGAGAAGACTAGGACTAGAAATAAGAAACACAACTTGATTGCAGACTTTTCCATGACTTATATGAACTGCTTACTTTTCTTTCTAGCAAAAGCTCAAGGATACTTGATTATGTTTATTGAAAATGGGTTCATGAGCTCTCAATTTATACTAGTGGATGTAATTACTTTTTGATAATTTTTCTTGAAAATGGTTATTTTTCAAGACAAAGAAACAAATCTAATATTATAACATTTTATCAGATACTGTTTCTTTTTATGGTAGTTTAATAAATTTTCATTATTGAGTATTAATCGATATTTTACCTAACGTGACAATTGAGAAGTTAATGGAGATTTATTTTTAAACAAGGTGAGAATTGCCTGATTTTGCATTAAATGATGAAATCTTACATTGGATTTTCCTTTAATTTATTCCTATAAATGGAAGGAAAATTTTAATTCAATTATTAATTTCTATAACTATGGATGACAATAGGCTAATTCATAAGTCTAAATTCAAATATTTTCAATAGACTAACTCATGGGTTAAATTAGGCTTAAACATGTCCGAGACTCACTTTTTTAAATAAAACGATGTGACGATGAGTCAATTTAAGAAAAGTTATTTTACACTTTAAATTTTTAAAATAGAATTTTAAAAATTAGCGAGTGAGTTCGACCCATTCTTATCTAAAACTATTCGTAGAATATTATTGCGAAGACTTAATTACTAGATTTGTACAAATTGAATATGGCCTAAAAAATGGTTTGGATTTTAAGACCCGAGTCATAAATTAGGTTTTAGTATAAATTTAAGTTCAAAATTTTATAAATTGGGTTTGAGTTATAAAAAAATTAAAAATATGTATATCAAACTTATACTGATAGTCTAATTTTATTTTAAGAAACCTTTAAAATTTGATCTTTAAAATTCTTCAAAAAAACTATTTTTTACTTTTCAACTCTTAAAAAAAACTGCTTTTCTTATAATTAAGTTAAAAAGAAATACATGCATCATGTATATCAAATGTGGTGTAATTAAATATTATTTACATTACGATTTAATTTCGTTCATTCTAAAGTAATAATTTATTTTAATTATCTTAAATAATTAGTTTGAGTCGAACTTAATTAATTTAGGTTGAGCTTAAGAGTTGAGTTAAGTAATATTTGACTAATTCACGTTTGTGTTACGTCATTGCTTTTAACCTAAATTTTAAAAAAGAAACTTTTTTAGAAAACTAAAAATTAGAAGGAATTTTTTTTAAATTAAAGATTTAAGATTTTTTTTAAAAATTCTTAAACTCAATGTAATAAGATGTAATATGATCTTTATACTCCTCGCGGAAGATCAGGATTTTTACAAAATTGAAAGGCTTTCGTGACCTAATTATTTCTATTCTACCTCCGAATAATCTAAAATAATTCGCAATTCCAGATCAAAAAATAGTTCTCGGATAGCATCGGCTCAGTAAAAATTTATTAATTGATAAATGTATCAAAGCCTTAGGTAGTCAAAAAAAGGTGAAATACTGCATTTTTAGGATTGAATTTTAATTCCTAATTTTTAGGATTAGGAGACATGTACATTATTCCTAATACAATAAGGTAAAATAATAGAATATAATAAGCTATAATGTGAGGATAGATCAAGAACTTAAAAAGGTACACATTAATGAAACAACCAAACCTTATTTATTAATACTATAAATACATAGCAAAACAACGTTCAATCTTTTAAAATTTTGGCAAATTGTCCAAGTTCTTGATTTCCAGCCATGGCTTGGTTTGAGGAAGATTTAGTGACACATATACACACTTTCTTTTTACAAGTCCAGATAATGCATCCCTTCCAAAAACCTCTGGCATAGCATCTCAAAATTGATATGCATTTGAAAGGATAGACTGTACCCCTTGCTTCTGCTCTAATATCATCATATAGACTGGATCCCTTGCTTGTGCTCTAATATCATTACCTAAAACCATTATTTTAGGATTAGTTTGTATACAAAATCACAATCTGTCAATTTTGCCTAGGCTTGATGACTTCAAGCATGAATGCTTACGTTTGAAAACCTACATAAAGCTGCAAATTCGGCTGGACTAGCCTGAAATCAACAGGTTACTCTTCGAATCAAGTTTTAAGTTTGAAGGACCAATCCGAAATCCAACCAAAACAGCTTGAAAAACTAGTACTTCTTTCGCAAAACAACGATATTTCGATTTAACTTCTCAAAACGGCATAAACAAATGTTGGATTCTTTCCCACTACATAACCTTATCTTGGCCAAAGTACTTAACACTAAAGTTGGATCCTTTCCCTGTA
The DNA here is from genome assembly GCA_027568955.1 of Erythroxylum tenue. Classification (NCBI taxonomy): domain Eukaryota; kingdom Viridiplantae; phylum Streptophyta; class Magnoliopsida; order Malpighiales; family Erythroxylaceae; genus Erythroxylum; species Erythroxylum tenue. The sequence continues at coordinate 998,995 of JAOSBM010000001.1, forward strand.
AGAACAATGACATAAATAAATGTGATTGTGTGTTTGATGTAGACATTTTACTCGCATAAGGAAAGGGTTAAAAGAAATGCTGACATAGGCCACTAAAACAAATTTGAAGGCAAGAATGTATTCTTCAAAGTTCTTGCTCAACAAATTATATGGAAAAGCTGCATTGAAGCAATGAAGATATAACTATTGCACCATGCTCGTATAGCCTGAAAAACTAGTACATAACAGGCTATGAATTTTGGTGCCTTTTGATTATCTCAATCACCATCAATTAGCAAACCAAGTTCAGCTTTAAAATGAGTCCATTACACAAAGACAGTACATCACTAGGAAGGAGGAGTAAACAAAGATTAACAGAACCTTCGTCATACCTCATGAACTATGGCAATGGCCCGGATCGAACTGTTATCCAAAATTTTTCCAGTCCAGGCCGGGGAGGGCCAAGTTCAATCGGATTTCAAGGAAAACAACTTAAACAAAAGACATCGTTTTCATCAATTGGTTCTTCAGCCATTGAAGAAAACAACTCATGTCATTTTGCACAAACTGCAAATTGCCAACCCTACCATTAGCTTGATAAGCAAAAATGAAAAACCAAATAGCTAATTGAGTAACTTGATCAATTGCAAAATACTTGCGTTCATTCAGACAACTAAATTAATAGGCTGCTTCAACATAGAGGAACTAACAAACAGCATATCCAATATAAGATAAACGAACATTTGACTAGAGAAAATACAAAACAGAGGACTAAAAGGAGAAAATCTAAGCAGATAACCAGAGAATATTATCAAAACAGAACAGAGCACAGAATTTTTTTTACTTCAGACCCACAAAGTGTTCAAAACTTTAGCTAGCAAAGCGAATCAGAGAACTTTGAAGACCTATAAGGATGTGATTCAACCACATGAAGTTTCAGATCACAAAAGAATTCATCCTATTCGCTTCGCCATCCTCAAATTTTCCAAAAGCATAACCCAACAAAAAGAACCAAAAGCATGAAACTTTTGAACCAAAAATTAAGACCCAGATCGAAAAGACCATGAGAAGTCAAAAAACGAGCTCATTTTTTGGCAAAAAAGACCGGAATTCAGGTACACAGAGCTCTGATCCCCTGCACATGAATCTTTTGATGCCAAAGATAGTTAAATATAGCACCAAATACCCTTTTCTCGTTGGTTCCTTGGAACTATGAACTTAAAGAAACAAGGGGCTAATCGGTGCATTTACAACAACAAGAGTAAACATACTGCTACCAACCAATGTATACTCAAAACACAAAAACAATTGATAAAACCCTGAAATCGCAGAGATAACGGAAAAGGGCAATCGAGTACATAGATATTGGTATCGGATCTTGTAGGATCATCCGATTCTTCCTGGCTGCGACTAAGGCAGACTTCGGCTGAATAGGGGTTTCGTTGGGATTTATAACGGAATTAGGGTTTTTGCAAGGGATCTAACGTTTTACTTATTTGAAGGCCACGTGTTAAATACGGCGTCGTAGTAACGACAACGTTAATTTGGTCCTTAAGTTAGTGATATTTTAACTTCAATTCTTGGGAATAATTATATTATTCATGTAATTTGAAATTTATCATTTATTTTATAATATTATTAATTTTCACATAAAGTATTCTGTATAATGTTGATATTTATTCATAAACGTGAAATATGATAAAGTTTGATAGTTATTATCGGTATTTAAATAATAAAAAGATTATTTTAATAAACTTATATATATATATATATATTACATGTGCGTGCGTACGTGGCGTGTGCGCGTGCGCGTGCGCGTGCGCGTGCACGTGTGCGTGCGTACGCGGGCATGTGTGAGACTTTCATACCAGAAAATTTTATATTTATTATCTTTTAAATACACACTAAAATTGAGTACATATAATAATTTAAAAAGCAGTCATTATTGTCCGATTTTGTTAAAACTTTTGCTTAACATGGCCCATTTGATTTTTATAAGCACGAGTATACAAGCTTTGGTGTGGATCTAGTGTTGAATAGGATGGCAATTAGGTTTGGACTTGGCCCGGTCCAACCCGTCAACGCATCGAGCTTAAAATTTTTTAAAATCAAGCTTAGCTCAGACTTAGATGTCCTGGCCCACTCGAGGCTTATAAACAAAATAGCATAATTTTGCATTTTTACCTTTTTTTAAATTTTGAGCTAGTCAAGCTCGTATTCAAGCCCTTTGCCTCGGGCCTACTTGGCCCTTGGATAGGGGTTGGGCCCTTGTAGCCCTGGATTGGGCTAAGCTTTGGCTTGGGCAGGTCTAGACTCGATCGGGCCCATTATCATCCCCAATGTTAAATACTCAATGACACATAGCTACAGAAAGTAACATTAAGTTGGATCGACTCCGGTTATTAAATTATGATCTAAATACGATTGAGTTGAGATCATTCTAAATTTAATTAAAATTTGACAGTTGGAAAATAACTATTTATTTATATACAAAATAAAAAGAAATGTATTAAAGATAATAGAATTAGGGTGAATCGGACTCGAGTCAATGGCAGATAACCACAGATGACCTGACAACAACACAGTTCACAAAGACCATCATTTGACCCTTACAATGAAAGTGACACTTAAACACCAATCATATTACAAGTCTACTTCATAACCAGCTGTAGTGTTAGCCCATAGGGACCATTCCATTCTTAACCAACTTAAATAGGTTGTGTTTATGTGTCGTTGCAATGGCAATTTTGGGTTAAATGGGCCTTCTCTCGTTCTCTATTTAAGCTTACTTTCAACCAATAATTACTTGATTGTAACTCAAGACGTAGGTGAGTTAGTAAAAGATTTTTTTTAGTTTAAATGAGGTCGCGAGTTTGAATCGTTCTCATATATACAGTCTTTTAAAATTTGAGGTTAGAGTTTTGCCTTTCACAAGAGACTTACCTGATTCGAGCAGGGATTAATCTAGCTGTAAATAGTTTAAAGGTGTCTTCTCATAATTGAAACTTTCTTAAGACACCTATTGGAAACTAAAAAAAATTTACTTGACTATAAAAAATTTAAATTAATTAAATTTTAATTTTAATTTTTTATTTTTGATTTAATTTATGTTTATAATTTTTATTATTACAATTTTATTAATTATTTAATTAACTAATTAGTAAATATTAATTACTAATTAATTTTTATTTAATAACTTTTTAATTAAAATTTTAACTTTTTCGATGAATAAGAACAATCTTTTTTAATCATATTTTAAATTATTTAATTTTAATTAATTTTTAATCTATTTTATGATAATTTAATATCGATTAAATCTTTAAAATTTAAAATTTTTAATATCAGTTTAATTTTTAATATATGGTTTTTTTTTTAACTAGCATCTTTTTGTCGCTCATTTAACTCACTTCCGAAGAGTTTGGGGCTCAAACCCTAAACGTACACCACAGTCCTGTGTTAACCGTACGTACGTTGGTGTCTGTAAAACTAACGACCCTCCAGCCTCCCTCATCCAGTTTAACCTATTACCTACTCATGTACTATCTTATCTTATCTTGATATTTCAGGTTGAAGGACAATCAGTAATAATTTGTGGTGTTATGAATCTTTCACATGTGATATTTGAAGTAAGGAGAAGATCCTCTGCACTCGAGACTATGTACAAACCCTATTTCATACTATTTTATCTACATATTTATATTTTTATGAGTCCCACGTGTTTATGTGGATAGGATCGTATGGAATATAATTAGCATAAAATTATGAGTACAGAAGATTTGATCCATTTGAAAGAACAAGATCTTCTGTACTTATAACTCTGTATCGACTTTGTTCCATACGATCCTATCCACATATTTCTCTGACTTTCACATATTTGTGTACATGAGATTGTAACCGGATAAGATCTTCTATACCCATAACTTTGTACAAGTCCTATTTCATACGGTCTTATTTACATATTTCTCTGGATCTCACATATTTGTGTGGATAGAATCATATGGAATAAAGTTACGGGTATAGAAGATTTGATCCTTTTTAAGACGACTTTATTACGGATAAAGAAACAATATAAAACGGATATTGAAATGGCATTAAATTCTTTAAATTCTTTGTAAGTGGTGGAGATTTTAAAGTTTGCTTCGAAGCCAAATTAACATAAGAGATAGATAAATGTTTTAAAATTTGAATTAAAAATTAAAACAATAAATATAAGATTTAAAATGTTCAACTGGTATTACACCATTATAAAATTGGATAAAGATTGAATAAAATTAAAAATTTTGAAATATAATTAAAATAGATTGTTCTTATGTATCGAATATTTTAGAGTTTAATTAAAAAAAGATTATTAAACGAAAATCAATTTATTTATTTTAATCTGTAAGAACTTATTGATTTATGAAAATTAATCGTAATTAATAAACTAATCAGTTTTTATCAATAAAAGCTATTAAAGTAAATCGAACCGAAAAGTTAAAAATTGAATCAAAAAATTAAACGATTCAAAGTTTTTACATTAATTAATTAATTAATTACTTAATTTTTAACAAAAAAAAAAGATTATTAGAGTAAATCGAACCGAAAAGTTAAAAACTGAATCAAAAAATTAGACGGTTCAAATTGTTTAATTCAAAATCTAAAAAACTAAAAATTTCTATTTATTCCAGAGTATGAATAAGTATTTTAAAAATATTATGATTGTGACTCTAGTAAGTAGCTATAATGGGTTGTCCCAACTCAGTCGCATTCAAGCTTCAAACGCATAATTGCTGCACATTAAATGAGAAGTCAGCCCCTCTCTTCGGGTCCCATAAAACTTGTGAAAAACGGGTTTTTATGAAATATCTCTTCTTCTCAAAGCCTAAGTCATCAATCTTAAGAAGTTCCAACAAGACAAATACTTTTATTAATTTATTTAATTTTATTTTGTATTTTTCTTATTTATTATGTACTATTATTTATTTATGCTTTTTTGTATTTTTTATGTAGGTTATTCGAAAATAAACTCTTACTAGTTAAAAATAAAGTTACGTACTACTGAATCTTTCTAAATCTCACGTATCATCGAGATTGTTATTGAATTGTTGTTGTTTTATTTCTTAATATTTTAATGTACTAATAATACAAAATGACAAAATACAAAGTAATTTTATACCAATTTTTTATTCAAGGCATTATTTATAATAGGAATAACCAATCTTAAAATACACAAACTTTTGAGATTTTTTTAATTTAGTACTTAAACTTTAAAATTTTTTAATTGAGTGTCCAACTTTTCAAAACCTCAATAATTCAATTTAAAACGATAGGTTTTGATGATATGATTAATAGATGAAGATTTACGTGAAATTTAGTAGATATGTAACTTCATAAAAAAATAACCGTTTGAACTAAATTATTAAGGTTTTAAAATTTTTAATTTGGTAAGGTTTTAAAATTTTAATCACCAAATTAAATTTTTTAAAAACTTTGACACTAAATTAAAAAAATAAAAAGTTATATACTTTTGAATATATAACATTTTAAGAAATGCCCTCAACACAAAAACTCTCATTTATTTATTTCATTTGACCCTTTAATTTTTCTTAATTTATAAATATAATTTATTTTCTTTTAATATTTTAATGTATTAATTATATAATTTTTTTTATAAAATTTGATAAAGTAAATTTGCACCAATTTTTAATTCGATCTTATATTCGTTGAATTATAAAGTCAAAATTTACCAAAATACCAGAAAATTTGAGTTTCTAAATATCTATTCTCAAAGCCTAAGCCACCAATTTGTCATTGCTCAAAGCCGCCTTTTATCCCACGACCATTTTAAGGAATGTCCAAAAGATAGATTCATATCATCTCTTCCGGATTAACTACAACCAGAACTAGAAAGAGTTATATTTTTTTTTAATTTGTAAATCTAATTTAGCATTTTTTAATATTTCAATATAGTACTGATTATAAGAAATTCTTTCCAGCATTGATACATAAATTCTTTCCAATTTTGTACCAATAATATGATATTCATAACATTATATACAAGTCAAATTCTACCTAAAAGTCAAAACAAAAAAAAAGAGCTTGTAAATATCTCTTTTCAAAGCCTAAGACACCAATTTGTCATTGCTCAAAGATGCCAAAGGATGTCCTATCTCACAACCATTTTAGGGAATACCCACAGGACAGAAACTTTGCAAATTCATACCCACAACCCTCCTCGTGGAAAAGGGTCTCTTCTTTATGATGTTTTGCCACCATCAACTCAACCATTGAAACTTTGACACTTTTTGCAATGAAAACGTGTTTTATAACAACTCTTATCTTAACCATAATTGGAAAGACACTTCCATTATGTTTAAAAGATGTTGATGGACTTTGCCAAAGATGGATGTTAGGAGGAGAAAAATATCACCAAGAGATGGAGATAGTTATCTCTATTCAATACTCATCACTTCACTTTATAATTTAGAGTGGATGTTTAGCTAACACGGTGGCTCTATTTTCTAGTTCTTTGATTAGTTTTGTCAATAGTTTGGCATTTTCTTGTTGCTCGTATTTGGTGGGAACATTAGTCATTGATCCAAAAGGTAATTGCTTATTGCACTCATCATGAAAAAAAAGTACACTAATTTTGTTTTAAATGACTCATAAATCAAAACAATCAATTGTTAATTTTATAAATTCCGACTTTTTGGCTCGACTATTCTAATACGTCCTCATGAAATTATCTTAAATCGAGATCTTTCTGTTCAATTTTATTATAGTTTTATCGAGAAAATAACTTTTTTATTTTACTTTGAATTAGTCAGAATATTCAAAATCTTTTACTTTGAGTAGAATATTAGATCTAATAATTAATTAGGCATATTCAAGAATCAAATTTTAATAAATTTGAAAAAAAAGTTGTATTAAAAAGTAATTTCTATAAAATTCAATATACATCTATTTACTAAAATTTGATTGTTGAATGCTACAAATTAATTTTCTTAATTTATATAATACACGAGTTTAATTATTTATTTGTGCAAACTTGTAGACGTGTGAAATAATTCATAAAATTTACCTTAATTTTAATTTATATTAATATATTATGCAATTAGTAAGGTACATTCTGATGTATCTTAAGGTAATTTTTAAATAGGTCTTGGTTTTTTTTAATAATATTGATATAGGCAGGCACAAGCAACATAATAGGAGAGGGAGGTTTTTGGAAATAATTCAAATACAAATATGAAATCTAATCTACTTTATACGAAAATTGCATTAAAAATAAGGTATGGAAGTGAAGCCTTCAATATGTTAAAGTTAACATATGATTCAATTGTTAGCTTTAGTTTTAAGCTATCTTTTGTACGTAGTAAACTTTAGTTGCTAGTTTCGAATTGATCGGAAACAGTCTCTTTATCACGTAAGGAAAGGTTATGTGCTATTAGACTTACCTACGTTCCGTATTTTAACGAGATTCTCATTTGCTGTTATTTTGTTGTACTTACTAGTTTCGAATTGCAATTGTTTTTTTTTTACTTTTAAGATCAAGAAAATTCAAGCTTAAATTATGTTACTTTTTTATTTGCAACGCAATACGAAACTTGCTAATACGCTGATTTAAGAAGGTCTAACATTACGCAACCTTACCTCTAACTAATAAAGAGGTTGTTTCCAATACTTTTTTATTTGTAATGCAATCAAAACACGTTACGATTTATACACACCATCATGTCTCAACTTTATAAATTTATATGTCAAAATTATTTTATAATAAATATATTTATATTGTTTTTTATTATGTATTTAAATCAACAATTTAAATTCAATTAACAAATTTAATCTAAATAATTATTTAAAAATCTAATTTTAATTTTTTCAAAAACTTTAAATTTTTTACAAACTTAAAAATTTTAAAGTTAGATCTCAAAATTTGCAAATTCTTACTTAAGGACAAAAAATATGAAAAGATATGACATTCAAGTTGTAACTTTTGCAAGATTCCAACTTTTACTTTCTTTATTTGTATTTTAAAAAGTGTAAAACTCTTGTATAAAAAAATAAATTAAAAAATCCAAAATTATATAGCTGCAATTATTTTTGTTAGATGACAAAATTTAAAAAATGGACAAATATCCAGCTTATGAAGTTATGTATCAAATGTAAGAGTGCTGCGTGATAGTAGTACAAGATCTATACATGAAGATTTTTATTTGCAGACAATCATCTTTAAGGGGGAGACAAAGAGTTGGGACTGATAGACTCTCTTTTATCACAAGTCTCCAACCTAAAGTGGTCCCATACCTAACACTAAATTTCTTAGCAATGCCTACAAAATTTAAAATGTTTTTAATAGGATAATTTTTGAGTTCGATTTGTAACTTTTCTGATTGATTTACGTTAATAACTCTTGATGTTAAAAACAATCAGTTTATTAATTAATCGGTCAATTTTTACAAATTAATAAATTTTTATAAACTAAATAAATAAATTTACTTTCATTTATAGTTGTTCAATTAAACTTTAATTTTTCGATGACTATGGATGATCTTTTTTAATTATATTTTTAATTATTTAATTTTACTCATTCTCTAATTTATTTTATGACAGTCTAGTACAGGTTGAACATTTAAAATCTTAAATTTCTTGTCTTTTCGTATTGATTTTTAAAGTATTGTTTTAGCACACTAATTTTAAAAGTGGGTTTTCAAAGGAAAATTGACCTATAATCTCACTTTCGGAGATAATTAATGTATTTATTATTTAAGATTAAGATCTTATGCCTGAAAAATAAAATATATAATATTGAAAATTTCATAATTAATGTATTAAGATCAAGGTTTTATGCCATTCATTTAATAAAGATAAAATGAAATTTAACAATTAATGTATTTGAGATTTAAGATCTTATGTCAATCATTTAATGAAAAATAAAATAAAAAATAAAAATTGAGTGGCTAAAACTTAAACAAAAGAAAATAAACTGGATTTGAACAAACGAGAAGTGTAATTAAAACTAAATGCACATAATAGCTATGGAAGAAGGAAATTCATAGCCCCCAAAAGCTTAACATAAGCTATACTTATGGTGAATTTCCCTTTAAGTGGAAGATACTAATTATTTAGTCATCATTTAACGATTTTTTAAATAATCATTATTAAATAAAATTATATTTTATAAAATAATACAAATATTAATAATCACTTATAGAAAAGACAATAAGCTGAATAATCTCAGTTTCCCTAAGGAAATATGTTCAAGCTACTTTAAAAGTGGGTTATTCAAGTAATTAGTTCCGCCCCTAAACTCAAGTTCGACTGAAATTAGCCTTAAAATTTTTAATATTTAAAAAACGACGCTATTTTATAATAAAAAATGAGTTATAAGATTGACTTTCAAACCTGAATCTGACCCGAGACTCCATCTAACACTGCCCATTTTATTAGTTTGATTCCATGGCATGTAGAAAGAGAGAGAGTAATGAAATTTAGGTTTAAAGTATAGTAATAAAGCTATGGTTATTGGTGAGGAGATCTCAATCCCATCCCATGTTGCTTATGGGAGATGATTTGGTGAGCTTTTCCCAAAAGAAGAGCCAATGCCAACCAAGAACCAACTCTTACCCTCTGTACTATATTCTAATTCTATACAAAAAAGTTCAAAAAAATTAATATTTTTTTATATACTTGACACCACCAATCAAATTGCTTCCTGCAAAAGAGCATACCAGTGCATGTGGCACTACCCCATTTGCCCACTTCTTGACTTTCCCATAATCTAACTGGACAAAGTGGTACAAAGGAATCCATTATCTGATTCTTTGTTTATTTATTCATCTTCCTTGTCTTTATCTTTGGAATCCACTTCTATAATTTATGAGATCTTTTGATTTTACTTTCTCTTATTTTAATTTTTATATTTTAAAACTTACCACATTTTATTAGTTACTATATTTTTAATTAAAATAATTTAATCTTAAAATCTAAAAATAATTTGTTTGAAATTATAAATAAATAAAAATTAATATAATATCAACGACAACATCATCAATATCCCAGTAAGAATTAAGCTGAGATGTGAAGTCTAGAAAAATATAATAATATATATCCTTATCCTTAATTAATATAGAATTTGTTTTTAGTAAATCTTAAAAAAAAATATTTTTAAAAATAATTAAAAGAAAATAATAATCAAATATACAAACAAATAACTAAAGAAACGTTGGAGGTATAAATATAATATAACAATAATAATAACAACAATATCCGATAGAAATTATGTTGAGACGTATGATTTATAAAGATTTAGTCGTATGCAGTCTTATCCCTAATTAATAAATAGATTATTTCTTGAGTATTAATATAAAAATTAAAATAAAATATACATAGCTCAAAAAAATAAAAATAAAATATACATAATTTACAAATTTTTAGGTAGTAATAGGTCTACTTGTTTTGATTTTGCCTGCCATGAGATACATAGTAAAGCCAACCCAATCAACACTAATGATTTTCACATCTTACAAAATGTTAGTATATTATAAAGCTTTGGGGTTAGTACAGATTAGGTTTAGTAAAGAGAAATGCTAAAGCTTTGGTCTTTGAGATTGCAAGTCCCAAGGCCAACTAATAATGACATGAGAGAAAAAGAAAGACAGAGAGGTCACAGTGCAGTACATCAATTGCATACATAAGACTTGTAAACCGAACAAAAGGCTTCGGGTCAATAATAATTTTAAGATACTTTTATTGTTGAAGAAGGAAGGAAAAAAAAAAGAGTTAAAAAAGACTGACGGGTCAACACTGAGAACGTTAAGAAATGATCATCAAATTCAACTACTCATGTTGCATGCCTTAGAATTCTCACCTTAACCGGATGTTAAAATAGTACTCCCTCTGATTTATAAGAAGTGTCATTTTAGAGAGATTTTAATTATTCAAAATAAGTATCGTTTGTAACTTATACATATTTATAATTTTACTTCCAAAATTACCCTTTAATTTCTCTCACATCTTAATTACACAGATTATATTTTC
>JAOSBM010000001.1:1012755-1050419 GCA_027568955.1 Erythroxylum tenue
GTTTTCTAATTATTTTCTATTTTATGAAAAAAATTTCTAGAAAACTAGAGAATTTTCAGAAAGTAAACGCACCCTAATATTTTCCCTTTTTTGAACTTGTAAATTTATTTATAACCTCATTTAAATTTATAACCTCATTTATAACTTTTTAATTTAAAAAATTAATAAATTTTAAAATAATCAGTTAAGATTTATTTTTAAAGTAGCATAAAATTAGAGTATTATAAATAATATAGAGAACGTATTATTATTAATATAATAGTGAGTCAGAGATGAAATAAATAAAAATAATAGTTAATCGTTTATAACCAATGATTTAAAAACTCAACCGGCTCAGTCAATTCAGAGTTTCGGTTTAGTTTTGAAAATTTTTAAGTTTAATTTATTTTAAATACTCTTATTGTTAAAAACTAATCATCAGTTTATTAATTAATCAGTCAATTTTATAAATTAATCAATTTTTTATAAATCAAAATATTTTAATTAATTTTAATTAAATATTTTTTTTTGCTAAAAAAAGCGAAAAATGGATTTAAGAATCTTGTGATAGTAAGAACATGAAGAAGTCCATGTTTAAGCATTTTGAATCTTTTGAATGGCAACTCAAAAAGTGATAGATAAGACACTGAAGTTATCATAATGAGGAATAAGAAAATATAGAAACAGAGTGTCATGACTCACATGGGCTTGTTTTTCTCATTAACAATACAAAGCCAGGAATGAGCTAGCTAGATTTTGGTCTAGCTAGATTTTGGGTTCTTGACCAAATAAACCCCATTAAAGATCTTAAGCTCTACTCCCAAGAATTAATGAAAGGTAAATCACTGGTAAGAGTTGGCAATGTCAGTTGCTAGCTAATGCAGGTACAAATTAGCACATAGAATACACACATTAAGATAAACAAGAGTATTGTTAAAAGCAAGTAAAGTAGATTAAAGTGAATCATAAGACAAAGGTTAAGGTTAAGGTTAAGGTTAAGGTGTGAGAGTGTGTGTGTGTGAGAGAGAGAGAGAGAGAGAGAGAGGAGGGTGTAATAAAGAGAGGTGTTTTTAATAATTTCACGGTGGCAGTGGCGGTGGTTAATCATCAGAGCTCTCTTTTTGATGCAAGCGTGGGTATAAATGCAGGAACTTTGATGTTTGTTACTCTTCTCTTTCACTCTATCTTTGGAAGCAACTCAACATTTTAACTTCAATTCTTGTTCTCTTTAACTAAACAACCTTCTGGGTAGTTCTCTTCTGCGGTGAACAGTTTTGTATCTGAGTTATGTGGGGTTGTGTATGCCAAAACAGAGAAAAGCAGAGGAGGGTTTTGAACAGAACAGAAGTACAGAACAGAGCCTGAAACAATCAATAAAGTTTTGTTTTTGAGAGGAGAAAAGGCTTGTGTTGAGTGCAGAGTACCAAAAGCAGCTCAGAATCTGAAATGGGTATCTTTCTCTTACCACTTTTAGCGGCCTTTAGGTCTCTGCTATTCAACTCTGACTACGGTTTTGAATGGAGCTGGTTTTTTTAAAAAAAAAAAACTGAAATCAATGTTCTTTTGTTTTCTTATTTAACTGCTTCTGTTACCACCTTTTTGCAGCTTTTCTTTTAAGTTTCTTTTTCTGTGTTTCGTTTCTCTTTGTGGGGGTGCTTTCTTGGTTTCAATTTCGATACACTGAAAATTCAGTAGTGGGTAGCTTTGAAAATAGTATCATTCCAACTTCTGTGATCTTTCCTACTCATTTTAGTACCTGGGTCTTTCAGCTTCAGTAAAATTTTGGTTTTTGAGCCAATTTGCGGAAATGGGTCTCTATAGTTCACTTCAAAGATCGGATAATGGTTAACTTCACATGCTTGGTTTTGGATCATTTACTTTTCCTGCGGATTTAGCCACTCAAGGAGGGCCTTTTTGACCCTGTGATTGTTGTTCTTCTTATTGTGAGTTCAAACCTGGTGTTTTCTGAAGTTGCCTTGAACTTACATTAGGAAGTCTGAAATTCTTGTAAGAGTATAGTAATCTCCTATTTGCCTCCTTTAATTCTTTTTGTATTTGTCAGTTTCATCTTTGGTTTGATCATATTGAGCAGTTGGGTTATTCTGCTATGTTGAGCTTTGAGATTACTTCTAAGCTTTCTAGAACTTATCGCATGTTTACTCGTTGTTCGAATGCAGTTGTGAGAAAAAAGTAGCTTGTGGCGATTATATTCAAAATTTGTGCAAGTACTGATGGATATGAATGAAAAGGATACACTTGGGCAGGAAAAAAGGAATGATAATGCCATAAATTTCCATTCTTCTGGTAGTATGTCCTCAGATTGGCAATTTCCAGGTGCCAATATCACAAATTCATCTCTGGAACTACTTCCAACTGATAGTCAAGTAGTAGTATGCAGAAGAGATCTAACTGGAGCTTCTTCTTGCTCATCTGCCTCTTTTGGTCCAACGATGTGGGAACATCACAACAATTCACAAAACCTAGGTTTCGTTAACATTAATGTCCACAATAATCCAAGTTCTTCAAACCCAGCAGGAACTGAAAAAGTTGCCTCTGCATCTTTGAGAAATGGTATTGATGGGGCTCTGGATACGGGGTCTTATCTCCTGAATCCAATGCTGAAAAGCGGTATGTTCTTATCGAATGCCCCTCTTATGCTCCCACAGAGCTTATCCCAGTTTCCTGCTGATTCTGCATTTATCGAGCGTGCTGCCCGGTTTTCGTGCTTCAGCGGTGGGAATTTCAGTGATATGCTGAACCCTTTTGGAGTTTCAGACACCATGGGACTTTATTCTAGGGGTGGGGGAATGATGCAAGGATCAGCAGAAGTTTTTCCTGGTAGTGGATTGAAACCTGTATCTGGTGGACAAGCTCAGGAGAATGTTGGTGAGGCTCATAAAGATACTTCTATATCTGTTGATCATTTAGTCACTGAGGATAGCCCTCTTAAGAACGGGATAAGAAGTGAAGACCTTGTAAAATCTCATGATGATGGAAAACAGGGTGTTGATGGGTCTGGTAATGAATCTAATGAACCTGAATCCAGTGGGCGGGTTGGTGCTCAAGCAGAGCCATCTGTAATGGAGGCAAATGGTGGGGAGATGTCTTCAAAGAACCTTAGCTCAAAGAAAAGGAAAAGAACTGGGCAGGTAGGAACTACTCTTGCAACTGTTCTATTAATGGTAGCTTAACTAAGTATGTTGTATGTACTAACTTCGTCTTTGTGGTAGGATACAGAGCCTAACTACTCTTGCTATTGTTCTATTAATGGTAGCTTAACTAAGTATGTCGTATGTACTAACTTAGTCTTTGCGGTAGGATACGGAGCCTAACCTGGCCGGGGAAAACCAACAATTGGGTGAGGTTGCAAAGGCTAGCCTTGAAACTCAACAAAAGGCTGCAGAAAATCCCATTTCAAATACCGATAAGAATACTGGAAAACAAGGTAAACAGGGTTCACAAACTTCAGAACCACCAAAAGAGGAGTACATTCATGTTAGAGCTCGAAGAGGCCAGGCAACAAATAGCCACAGTCTTGCAGAGAGAGTAAGATTTTGTGCCAAAGTAGTTCGGTGGTTCCTCTAGGGACTTTCGCTTCAGCTTCTTTAGCATTAACGCATTTATTCTAAATACAGGCAAGAAGGGAAAAGATCAGTGAAAGGATGAAGTTTCTACAAGACCTTGTGCCTGGTTGCAGCAAGGTTGGTATTTAAATTTTGTACCTGCCCAATGAACGTGTTAAAAAGTATTGAATTACAATGAAGGATCATGTCGTAAAATACCGACTGCATTTTTCAGGTTACGGGCAAGGCTGTGATGCTAGATGAAATCATCAACTATGTGCAATCACTGCAGCGGCAGGTTGAGGTATGTTTCAAGAATCTGTTTTGTTCATTCGATCTATAATGACACAAATACTAGGCAGCTTAATATCATCAGAAGTCATGTTTGTGCTGAAATTGGAACTGTTTGATATAGCTCATAAATAGCTTCAAATAGAGCTTGAAACTAGCTAATTTTTTTTCATTGCAAAGGTTTTGCTTTAGATGGATAGCTTGGCAAGCCACAGAAAGCTTTTGAACTCTTCAATGTCTGTATTTTGAGATCTAATTTTCTTTTTCATTTCTTCTTCCAGTTCCTATCTATGAAACTAGCAACAGTGAATCCAAGGCTTGATTTTAACATAGAAGGACTCCTAGCAAAAGATGTAAGTGAAATATGTATTCTAATGCACTCAATCTTATGATATTCAGAATTTGATCAACCAAAAGCTAGCATATCCAAAGGTAAAACACTGTTTAGATTATAATTTTACTGCACCTCTATGTTCAGATCCTTCAGTCTCGGGCTGTACCTTCCTCCACTCTTCCGTTTTCGTCAGAGTTACCTATGGTTTATCCCCATTTACATCCTTCACAATCAGGACTTCTTCCGGCTACGTTTCCAGGGATGGAAAGCCAGTCCGACATACACCGTAGGACAGTTAATCGCCATCTGATGCCCATTAGCGGAGGATTTAAGGAGCCTTCTCAGGTAGTTAATTGATTAGCCTGTTACTTCGCACTCTGTTGTCCTGAAGTTAGATAAACATGGTTATGTTAGTCAGTACCATTTATATCATCCATCCATTTGAAAGCAGCTACCCAATGTGTGGGAAGATGAGCTGCATAACGTTGTTCAGGTAAACTACAGAACCGATGCTCCCGAAGATAGTCAAGACATGAATGGTACAGCTTATGTGAACCACTCTTAACTATACAAACTTCTCTTGCACATTATAGACAAATCGACTATGTACTGAACCTGAAGTTATGTTTGTTTCAGGATTGGTTCCTCCAGGACACATGAAAGTTGAACTCTGACTGTTTGTATGAAACCATAGGCTTTACTTTAGCTGCCATATATTGAAGATAAAAGCGTAAAGAATCTGACTATTCTCCTTGTTATGCAACTATACCTTTCTAAATATTGAAGATAAAAGCATAAGAGATTGTGTTCAGATTAGGAATGCTTGTAGGGGATGCTTTTAGCTCAGTTTCTGAGAAAATTTGCTGGTTGGTTGCTCTCTCTGCCAAGAATTTTTACTTAAGAAGTTGATATTGAACCATCCCTTGTTTATTTTGAGAATGGAATCCTACATAGTCAGTATAGATTTGATCAGTAGATGTCCAAATTGTGAAACCCAGGAATGTATAGTTGGTTTTTCCTAGAATCTGATGGGTTATTGTAGAGAAGTCCATGGATGATTTCTTTTTGCTAAAATGATAACATGGGCTCTGTAGTTTGTGAAACTGGAAATTATTGTAATGCTTTATCCTTGATTATTTAGCCCGAGCTCAATCCGACCCGTTGACAATAACGCTTTCTCCTTGACAATAAGTAGGCAAGATAGTTTGACCCTACCTAACTTGGAGTTAATGAGTTAGACAAGATTTGATTGGGCTTTCAATTAGGCTTAGGCCCGGAGGAGTAACCTGAAAGATCCAAATGAAGATCTGATTATTCGTTTAAAAGTACGTTATTTTGAAATTTTATTTAAAACGATATTTTGTTTTAAATGGTTTGTTGCTATTCTTAATATGTAACCTTATAGATTTATCATTTTCCAAATATCCACACACTAACATCTTTATTATCTTTAATGTATATCCAATCTTAACATAATTCTAGTAATTGAAAAATCAATTTGATTGAGTACTGATAAAATTTTTAGTTTGATATTTAATTTTTTAATTTGATTTATTTTAATAACTTTTTTTTGATAAAAATTGATTAGGTTATTAATTAATTGGTTGATATTTGTAAACTAATTGATTTTAATAAATTAAAATTAAATAATTTTTATTTAATAATTTTTAATTAAACTTCACAATTTTTGGTATATAAGGATAATCTTTTCTAATTACAATTTAAAATTTTTAATTTTATTTAATTGTTAACCAGTTTTATAACAATTTAACTAATTTTTTAAACTTTAAACTTCTTGCCTTATCGATTTAATTTTTAGTTTAGTTTTTATTACATTGTATAATTCTCTAAATCCATTTGTAACATTATCAAGCAATACCTAGACTTGATATTTTTGGGCTGACTCAAATTATAAAGTTTGAATTGACCATATTTTAGGTTATGTTCGAAATTGAGAGGTTTGTCAATGGAACGTGACCTTGAATTTAGCCTAAATATTTTTTGGGATTGATTAACATTTGGATTAGATTTAAGTTTTGATTAATTTGGGTATAAGGTTTGTATCAAAGTCTAATTTGGACCCAAAACTTGAAAAAAAGAGAGTCTAAAATTTAATTAAATTTTATGGCAAATTCAAACTTTAAAAAATCAAATGTAAAACTCAAGTCTAATTTTATCATTATTCTTATAAAATATAATATAAGAATAAACATATTTTTATGCCCGAGATAGCAGGTCCAATTTTTTTTAAAATAAAATATTAAAATAATATCGTATTTGGCAAAACGACATCATGTTATTAATACTTGTCAGGTCTTAGGTTTTGTCGAACTCTATACTCGATCAACCTAAACTTAACTCGTTAATCTTGAGTTATGCCCGAAAAACTTTTGAAGGCTATAATTTTGAGGGGGCAAATATAATTTTCAATATTTTTTAAAAATTATTTATGATTCCTTTTTTTTTTTGAGGGAATTTATGATTCCTTTTATATATATAAATTTTAAAAATTATTTATTTTGTCATTTAGATTTCTATTTCTCCATTTTCCGTACTCGGGAAATAAAATGCCCACTTTCCCGCCAAAAGTAGGAAGAAACAGCGCAGAAACAGAGTCATAGATGTTCCGTTGCTCCAACCACTTCGCTTCTCTGCTCAAGCACTGCATAGAGACCCGAAATCTAGCTCAAGTCAAGAAGCTCCATTGTCTCATCATCAAGACCTTTGCGGATGCTGGACCTTTTCTTTACAACAACCTCATCAGCGTTTATGGTGGGTTGGGCAATCTTAGTTATGCACGCTATGTGTTCGATATTATGCCGGAACGAAACATTTTCTCGTGGAATGCTATTCTTTCTGCTTATTCGAAATCTGGGTTTCTCTCAAAAATGGAAGAGATCTTCAATGTCATGCCCACCCGAGACGTTGTCTCTTGGAACTCACTTCTTTCGGGCTACGTGTGCTATGGCTCTGTTTTTGAGGCTGTTAGGACCTATAACTTGATGTTCAGAGAAGGGGTTGTTAATTTGAATAGGATAACGTTTACGGCTATGCTTGTGTTGGCGTCAAATCAAGGACGTGTTGATTTAGGTAGACAAGTTCATGGGCATGTTGTGAAATTTGGACTTTGTGGTAATGGGAACGTTGTGGGTTCTTTGTTAGATATGTATGCAAAAGTGGGGTTAGTTTATGAGGCGAAACATGTTTTTGATGAGGCTTCTGACAGGAATGTGGTAATGCATAATAAAATGATAGCAGGGCTCTTGCGATATGGGATGGTAGAGGACTCAAAGAGGGTGTTTGAAGGTATGGAAGAAAGAGATTCTGTTTCCTGGACGACAATGATTACAGGACTTGTACAAAATGGAATGAAGAGAGAAGCTATTGATTTGTTTAGGGAGATGAGGCTAGAAAGATTGCCAATCGATCAGTATACATTTGGCAGTGTGTTGACTGCTTGTGGGGGGATGATGGCCTTGAGAGAGGGCAAGCAAGTCCATGCTTTCATAATCAGGAGTGATTATCAGCATAATGTCTTTGCTGGTAGTGCTCTTGTTGACATGTACTGTAAGTGTAGAAGCATACAATATGCTGAAGGAGTTTTTGATAGAATGAAACAAAAGAATGTTGTGTCGTGGACTGCTATGTTAGTAGGTTATGGTCAGAATGGATTCAGTGAAGACGCTGTTGGGCTTTTCATTGACATGCAGAGAAATGGGATTGATCCTGATGATTTTACTCTTGGAAGTGTAATTAGCTCTTGTGCAAACCTGGCCAGCTTAGAAGAGGGCATGCAATTTCATGGTCAAGCACTGAGTTCTGGCTTAATTAGATTTATAACCGTCTGCAATGCACTTGTTACTCTATATGGGAAATGTGGAAGCATAGAAGATGCTCATCAGCTATTTGAAGAGATGAATTTCAGGGATGAAGTCTCTTGGACTGCATTAGTTGCTGGGTATGCACAATTTGGAAAAGCCAAAGAGACAATTGACTTGTTTGAAAGGATGCTGGACAATGGTTTGAATCCTGATGCAGTTACTTTCATTGGAGTTCTTTCAGCTTGCAGTAGAGCTGGGATGGTGGAGAAAGGCCAACGGTATTTTGATGCAATGGTAAATGAACATGGTATAGCTCCAGCCTCTGATCACTACACATGTATGATTGATCTATTTAGTAGAGCTGGAAAGTTAGAAGATGCCAAAAGTTTCATCAATAAGATGCCTTTCCATCCTGATGCAATTGGTTGGGCCACTTTACTGAGCTCTTGCAGACTTCATGGAAACATGGAAATAGGGAACTGGGCAGCTGAATCTCTGCTAGAACTAGAGCCCCAGAACCCTGCAGGCTACATTTTACTATCAAGCATCTATGCTGCAAAAGGGAAATGGAGCCATGTGGCTCAACTCAGGAGAGGAATGAGAGAAATTGGAGCCAGAAAAGATCCAGGATGTAGTTGGATCAAATATAAAAACCAAGTCCACATTTTCTCAGTAGATGACCAGTCAAGTCCATATTCTGATCAAATATATGGTAAGCTGGAAGAATTGAACCAGAAAATGATAGAGGAGGGATACGTGCCAGATCCAAGTTCTGTTCACCATAATGTTGAGGAGTCAGAGAAGATCAAGATGCTTAATCACCATAGTGAGAAGCTTGCAATTGCATTTGGATTGATATTTGTTCCTTCATGCCTTCCAGTACGAGTAGTTAAAAATCTAAGGGTATGTGGAGATTGTCACAACGCAACTAAATATATTTCTAAGATCACTCAGAGGGAGATACTTGTCAGGGACGCTGTCCGATTCCATTTGTTTAAAGATGGATCATGTTCTTGCGGAGATTTCTGGTGATACCAGGCTGCTGCTGAGGATACTAGGATTTCAAATTTTCTAGGGCCAATTACTGGACTCAAGAATAGAGTGGAAAGTCATTCTCTGCTTCACAGGCATAACAGTGGACCACAACCTTAAATTATTGAAGTAAACGGTAAACAGCAAGGATTTAAGCTCAAGTTACAGCCTTGATCTCTCTCTCTAGCTCCCACCTTGAAAAATCTCGGCATGCTAGTGAGTATCATGTCAGCTGTGTTTCATGTACTTCTATCAGCCCTTACAACATGGCTGTCCTCCTATTTACTGGCTTTGCCTTAATGATTTTTGAGTAAACTTATAATCTTTTTCTTACTTCAACATTTTATGTCATAAGAGATCTGTTTTTAATGGTCATGTGGGAAAATGCAGTAGGTCTAAGATTTTACATTGATTGTAGTGAGGGTTAACAGTTAACAAAATATCATGAAGCACTTTATGAATATGGATCTGTATATTGACTTGACATGAAAGATATAATTGAATGAAGAACACACTGTAAAAGCAGTTGTTTTGACTGTTTATGATACATGAGAAGTAAATCTGAAGATCTATTAGTCTTGTTGTAGATCATCATTCATAATCTCCTGATATTCCAATGGGCTTCTCTTGATTTTGTTGCTGGTTCTGCATCAGGTTCAAGACATGTTATATCAGAAACGCACGCATTATTGTGTTCAGCATGTGACTAGAGAAGCTCAGGAGAATTACCTGCAATTGACTACAAATTGCGATTATTTCTTCTAAAGGAGCCCAATCACCAAAGTTTCTCTCTACGAATTGATAGGCAACGCCACTCTTGCCGCTTCCAACAATAAAAAGTCCACCCTTTATTTCTCCTTCTCCTTTGAAGTTTTGCTCTATCCCCAGTGCTTTAGCACGCTTGTAATTTGCAATAGCTCGTGGATTGAATAGAAATCCTGATAAGAATTTGTCTTTGAGAAGTTGTCCACCACCAAGAGCTTTAAAGAATTCCATATTCCTGTCAAATAGTACACCACCACCCCAATATCGAGGCCAGAAGTCTTGTACCTGTATGGAAATGGTAAGTATCAATGGAAGGAGTTGATTGTAGTCCAAGCAGCTGAACTTTCACTTTGGTACCTCGGATTCTATATGTTCATGGAGAACTGCATACAACTGAACTCCCATTCCATCAAATATTGGTTTTTTGGCATAAAGCTGGTGAGCTTCAGCTCTGCACATGATGCACCTATTGTAATATTGGGAAATCAATACATCATTTGTTACAATTTGAATCACAGTTAATATGATGTTAAGTTTATCTATTTGTGTTTTTGAAACTACCAGACATACAAGTCTTATCTATTGCTCTAAACTTGATCGTTTTCTGATATCATTTCCTATTTATTTCCACCATCTTTTTATTGTTTATGCACATTTCAGAGCATAAAGATGTTACAATTGAGAGGAGATGTACATTTGTAGCTGATATGACTCGGTATCATGTTCAATAGAATCATGCCAAAAAGCAGAAGAATGCTTACCCAGGCCGTCGGATGCATAGAAACACAGCTGGTTTATCATGCCACAGTGCTGAAGCCTTCAGCGGAGGTGTTTTGGTTTTGACCAGACGCTGCATGCCAATCTTATATTCAGGAGTCAGTTTCTGTATTAATATGCCTTCAATGGAAGAATAAGGTGCAACCACATCAACTACTGGAGGAGGTTTTATACAACCACAAACTCGAGGCTCAGGAGGCCCTGCTGAAACTATCCCTTTAAACATGTGTCCATCTTTGGCCTTCATATCAGCTTGCGATTGGTCCACTGATTTGTCATCAAAATAACTTCCTTTGTTAGGTCCTGATTGCACCTTCATGGCTACGACTGAACCAGAGGTCTTGAAAATATTATCATCATTAGCTGTTTTTTGGAACATCATTTTCCCTGATAATGAATTTGATGTGGGCTCTGCACATGCACTAGTTCTATTCGAGAAACGGACATAGTGACCTCTCTTCATTCCAAACTGGGAAGTTACGTCTTTGTTGCTTAAACTAAGAAGCTCAGGCAAACATTTTCCAGAAGCCTCTAGCGCATCTCCGTATTGGATTAGTGTTCGGTCATGCAGGTATGTTCGGATTTCCAGTGCATCCTATATTGAGAAAGAGACAAAGACAAATTATGATAGGAAACAATTACTTTTGAGGATAATAAATTTATAGCTATTCTCATTGAACAACCAAAGTTTGGTAAACACAGAAAAGAGGAGAACACTATTTTAATGAAATTAAACCTTTTGTTGCTGTGTCATGTTCAGTGCATGCATATCGTCCGAGTTCATAAGTTTCAAGGTTGGCACATCATCCCAACCTTCTTCTAACAACTTTGGAAGCACCTGTTTCAAAGCTCCATTTCCTACAAAGTCTTCCATTGAATAGGAAGCCATGCTCTTCTGCAACACTGACTGATATAAACTCTTACTGATGACAAAGGCTTGGATCTATGAAGAGTATTCTTGTTTTAGGCGTACTACTTGGGACTAGATGTCCCCTTATCAGCAATGGGCAGAGGTGCAATAATTGTCAGCCTAACCTCTTTGTTTCTTATTTAAGGACCTCTCAAGACATTTGAGAAAGACTTCCCATATCATGTCTTTTGATTTGACAATTTCTTTATTGCAATTTTTAATTGCTTATTCATCAGGATGTTTAGACTTTGCTTGTTTTGGATTTGTATGTTTGAATTAATCTTAATCATGTTAGTTGTCTTTTACGGCACAAGTTATTGAATAAGAAAATTATATTTATATGCAATAGGGGAAGGGATCTTGTTGTTGGAGAAGCCAACATCAATAGCTAGTGAATGGAGATCTTGTAACAACAGGAAAGTTTCATTGGTACTGCCGGCTCAAATGAATTTATATCGATAATTAAAGCAATTTGCTGGTCAGCATCGGATAGGACACCAGAAGCTTAAAATATATAATGTCAGCTTTCTTCAGCAGTCACTAGGGATTGAACTATAATTTTAATTGTCAAGTACCTGAGAAATTCTAGATGAGTCAAAACAAATTGGTTATCATGGTGGCTATTTCTGAATGCTGATACTGCCGGCCATTGCCAAAGGCAGTATTGATTTGTCCAGTTCAATACTGCCCAGTTCGTCCCACATATGTTTGTTGTAAATTTCAGAAAACTAATTGTCTTATAGTTGAGAACGTTCTATCTGGTTGCTGCATTAATAAATTTGTGCTTTTTTTCCATGGCTGTAACTAGCTATGGAACCCAGTACTCCTACAAGAATCAGCTTTATCTGATGCTGACTTTGATATGGACTTATGTGAAACAAAGCTCTTAAATTCTGAACCAATATGTTCAGAACAAAGCCAAGGTATTGCAACAATTGGTAGTTCTCAATGAAGACAAGTTGGGAGGGAAAAAGTTTTTCTTAACATGCTAGTTCTTCTACTTTGTAAATGAGTTGTTAACTCTGAGAAGCATAAGTGATCCTCCTATGTGCAATATTCAATACAATGTTTTAATTAGTGTACTGCAGGTTACAGTGTGGCTAAGGGCAATTGCGGATTGTGAACTCAATTTCTGGAAATCGTTGTATCAGTCTAGAATGCAACTGCAATCTAAAACCATGTCCAATACCATAGATTCCTTCGCTATCAATCCAGGACAAATAATTGTTGCCTATGATCATTGGATGGTTCTGAGACGGGAAAGAAACAATGTCATTCATGTTGAGATTTGTCAAGAAAAAAGGTATGTTTATGTTACTGCAAATGGAGCTGGAAAAAGAACAGAACCATTGATCACACTCTAACAGATATGAGGCAGCGGACAAGATCCAGTCCAGGTTTTCATTCCACAAACATATATTTATACACAAGGCAAGTAAAATATGGAAAACATCTTGGGAATGCTCTTGTCACATAAAATTTGGAAAATTACCCAAATATGCAAACAAAACCAATATCAAAAATGGTATTGCTTCTACTGTCGTAACAAGAACTAAATGACCAAAATATCTAACATCTAGACAAGTTACACACGAACCAAAATAGTCGGAACATGACGGGAGTGGGATGGAGAAGTTACCTCCAACCACAAACAAGCAATGTTTCATTCATTCTTTTTCAGTATAGATGTAGTCAGTCTTCTTACTTGATTGGAGGTTCATTCTCTTGGCTTTCAATACTTGAACAAGTCATAAGGAACATACTTTTAACTTGTTTAAGGTCAAATAACTTTAAACTCCTTAGATTTCTCATATGCATAAGTGCTGTGGAAGTTAGTCACCATTTCCCATTCAGCAGCTTCAGCACTCTTCTTCAAACTTTCCATCTCCATTTTTTTTTACTAGGAGTTGTGTTTCATTGAAAACATCAATTTCTTTTTCGAGATTACTAGTATAGGTTCAACTCCAAGGAAATATCGAAAAGATGAAAGAGTAAGACTATACATCATTGATGCACCCACCAAACCAACTACTTCACAAACTAGCACCACGGCATTCACACATGCTTATGTTTTGACTACACTTGATTATAGAATTCGACCAAGATGTACAGGAGAAGAAATTTATAGCAGGATTCTACACAGTGGAGGAGTATATAGTGGATGTTGGAATCTTGTTCAAATGCTTTAAAATTTTTTCTGCTATCTGCCTTGTATGACCACCTCCGTGATGGAAAGCACTGATCAAAATGGCAGGCAATAGCTTATCCTGTGATATGTCTGAAGCAGACTTGTCCCCACCTTTCATCAAGAATCTCTCAATGATCCACAAGGACTTTTGTCTCAAACCTTCCCCATTATGCTCTTTGACAACATTGAGAATATATTGTATGGCATTCACTTCAAGAAGCATGTTTACACTCTTGTCCACATCGACTTTTTCGTCTAACAATGTGCACAAAGCTGATAATGAAGCTTCAATGACCTCAGCATTGTCATGATGCAGACAGGCTAACAGCCTCTCCACAGCGTTTACTTCAAGCAAACAGAATGTGTTTTCTGAAGAACACTCTCCTCTGTGAATCGGACAGAGTTTTACTGTTTTCTTCTTGGACGAACCTAAACATTGTAATCTCTGCAAGAGAAAGAGTCCCAATGAGTTGTTTCTTCTGTTAGTCGGTGGCCTTGATAAATTTATTGACTCTGAGGATAGGTTCTCCAAGCCAATTGCTGAGAGCCTCTGAACTTCATCACTTGATGTTTTCATTAGCAGCTCTGTGAATACTGATGCGAAGTTGTAACTTCTTGCTAGGTATAATATCTGGGAATCATGAAGTGTAGTAGTGAATCTAACTAGGATGCCTACTAGGCCTTCTAAGTAAGGAGTTGCAAACCTGCTTGTCCTTGTCCCAGTTTTTTGAATTTCATTGATTGTTGCTAGGATTTTTGGAACTGTGTCCTTTCTTATAAGAAATAGATTGAGTGTAAGATTCTGGTGTGGAAGGTTAGCCAGAAATTTAGCTGAAACTGCCTGCTTCTCTGTGAATGTTGTTGCTTCATTTTGGCCCAGGATTAAGTTCTCAGGTTGACCACTGATCTTGCATAGTCTCTCTATCAGAATGTGCCCAATATAAGGTGAGAGGGAAATCAGTAACTTGATTGCTGTAATCACAAGCTTCTCATGAGGATTATTAAGAAGTTCAATCAGTGTGTAGCTTGCTTCTGTCTCCGTGACGGCCGAGGTGATTGTGCCCATTGACTTGGGAGACTTAGCAAGGCATAGGAGGACTCTTATGAGATTAATGTTGAGTTCTTCAGGATATGAATTCCCCACCATGTCCATGATGTTATGCACAACATAATCTGAATTTAGTCTGTAACCATAAGTCTTAACTTGGAAATTATCAAGCTCAAATCCTGCCTCAAATACGTTTGCGAGTACAGCAGCAGCTTCTTCTTTTGTGTTCATTGGTTCATCATAGATTCTTCGCATGAATAACTCTTCAACCATAGTTTGCACGATTCCTGCTTTCACAAGTTTTTCAGCATTAGGATGGTAGGATGAAATTTGTGCTAATGCTCTAAATGCAGCTCTCCTGCTTAATGTGTTTCCACTTTGTACCATTGTGATGAGGGTTTGAGAAGCCTTCTCTGCCACAAAAATTTTGCTGTCATGTCCAAGAGCAGTTTCTCCAAAGTAGTTTGCCATTTCCATTTGTGTCTCCTCTGAACCTGTATAGATATATCAAAAGCTATTACATTTGACTATTCATTTGCTCTTCTACAGTGGCCCAATTTTAATATATTCGGAACTTGATCCAAAGTTCTAACCATTACCGTCAGCAAGATGATTAAGAAGGGGTTTCAGGAGTCCATTGTCTGCCATGCGTTTGATATTTTCTGGTGCGCTTTCTAGGTTCTTTAAGATTTTGTCTGCTTTTTCTGAAGAAAATGCATCAACAGACTTGTTGTATTTTGTTCTAATCAGCATCAGAATCCCTCCGGTAGTCTTCCCAATTCGCTCACATGCTAATGGAGATGTTGAAATCTCCACCAACAACATCAATGCTGCATGTGTTATGGGTTCATAGCCACTAGACAGCAACTTGAATACTGTTGAAATATCCATGGCATTCACAATCATTTCCTGCTAAATCAAAAAATGAGAATAGAAAGAAACCAACTTAAGATAACAACTTCATGGCAAATTTTTCCAGGGACTTGAATGACTTCTGCATTTCTTTGTTTCTGTTACCAAAATTTCTAACAATGAAAACTACCTTACGGGTATGTTTAACTTGATAATATTCTGAAAACACAAAATATGCACACATATCATATCTTTAAAGAAATTGAACCTTGCGTTCTTCATTTTCTTCTGCTAACTGCTTCAACAATTCCAGTGTTGCACATCTAACATTTCTGTCTTTGTAGCCCATAAACTTAACAAGTAATGGCACTATCCCTCCATTACAAACTTGAACCTTATTGTATATTTTCCTTTTGCAAATGCCTTGTAAGTCGATTATAGCTTCAAGTATCTTAGTAGCTGAACTAGCTAAAGACAATGCTGCAAGGGAAACCTTAATCCTTGCTGCTTCATTTCTTTCTATCCACTCCTGTATTGTAGTCTTCAGGGCCATATTGGTTGCAAATGATCTACTAGACAGCTTTTGTCCTGTGACTGGACAAAGAATGTCTCTCAAGTCTCCAAACTCTTCAAACAATTTTTCAATTGCCTTCCTTTCACAGGTCACGCCAGTTTCTAAGGTCACTGGATCTTCCATGATCTGCTTTGTTAAAGGGCAGTAGAAAGTATCATATAGAGGTTCTATGTACTCAGGAACCTGTGGCAATGAACTCGATGACCCGCTACTACTGTGCTTCCTCTGGCTGTTTAGAGTTGTACTTTGCAGGAACTCGATCAACTGTGGCATATCCGACGTCTCAGAATTATAACTGGAAATTTCAAAACTTACAGGATAGAGGTCTATCTCTGTTGATGAAAACTTTTTCTTTATTTCTTCATCCGAAAATGACTGCTGAGGTTCAAGCTCTTTTGTATCAGATACTTGAATTTCTCTGGCACAAAACTGAACAGTCCGCATCTCATTAGAAAGTGACCAGATTGCAACTCCTGCATATTTTTGGTCCTGAAATGTGGATGAAGGTATCCAGCTCAAGCATTCTCCCATGTTTTTTATCTCTCCTTCTAGCAGTAGTATGATGCTTTTCATGTCAGAATCAGAATTCGAGTTAGAGGATCTTTGGTACTTGTCCGCAAGATCACTGACAACATGTATGCTTCTTGTTAGGGACGCAAAAATATCCATTGTGTTTTCAGGAGCATGTTCAGTTGCTTGCAACTCCACAATGGCTGGACACGTTCGATAGAGATAGCAACTGATTTCTGCAAAGCTTTCATGATTTACATCTATGCTTTCCAAAGATTTTATGATCTCTGCGATCAACTTCAACAAGGCTTCTGCTAGTCTAGCAATCCTTGCTTCATCTTTGCTGAGCTGAAGAAAAAACAAAAAGCTATTAACTAAGGTACATCTACTTACTGTTGAAAAGTTTTCCAATGTCTGAATTGAATGTAAGGTTGATCTGTAAACAGTTATCCATCGAGCAAAATGCTTGAATTATAATGTACGGAATCTATTCTGAAATCTTATTTACAAGTAGGAATTGAACTCACAGCCCCAGGTGCTTCATTTCTTCGATTCTTGAAACTTATCATTTCCTGCATGATTATTGGAACAAATGATTTTAGAATGCATGACTGTGATCGCATAAATTCTACAGAAGATGCAATTCTACCTAACACAGACTTGAATGATACTGGATTAGCATCATTCAACATCATGATGATGATTAAATTTGGCAGACAAATGCCCCCTAAACATTAAATTCCACAAACTATTTCTTCAGATAGTACTAGACCATGCTCTACATGTTTCTTATCTAGTTTTACTTCCATTAGTGATATATTAATCAAATTGCACATTCATGGTTCTGAAATGGAATGCAAATACCTTAAATTAACTGAACATGCACACCCACTGATTCGATATATAGAAGATCATGCAAATTAAAGGTTGGGAGGATCGAGATAACTGTGAAATATAGAGTAGAAAGATGTTCTTGAGAGGCTCATACATGCATCTAGCTGGAGCTGCTTGATGGGTCCAAACGTCTTGCTCGTATGTGCGCTTGACTGATTCTGCAGAAACTGAAGAAGCAGCTCAGTCTTCTTGGAGAATTCATTGGAAGACCTCACAAACAGTTCATTGTTGAATCAGTCTTCAACTTTTATATGTAAAGTTTTTGTTTTTTTGGATAATTCAAGTGCAAGTGATTGATTGAATACTTAAATCGGGTGGTTTAAAGTTACTTTCACATTTTTCCAAAGCAACAACTTCAATCTTATGTGTCTGCATCAATCTATGCTTCTGCTATTGCGCACTTCAGCTGATGGAACATGTGTTTGACTTATGAACTCCAATCAAAGACAATGTACTTCTTTTATTACTACCACTTTCTTTAGTTTTTTTATTAAAAACTCAAGAAAAAACATTTTGATTCAAAGTTAAAACTTGCAAGTTTTTCTAATTGATGCAGACACAGTTAGGATTAAAATTTGTGTATCATGTAATATTTCCATTTTTTGACTATATAATATTTCGGTGTGGGGTCGGGTTCGAAAAGTCTAAAAACCCGAAAAACGTCTAAATTTAATCAAATTTCGGACCAAACTTGAATTTAATTAAAAAATTTTGTTTTGGGGCTAATGCTATCTGACTAAGTAGCACTTGCTATTGGCATTGTTGTAGAAGTCAAGGGTAGTTGAATGTTTGTCCCATGTTTGGAAAAGCAGTTAGCTTCAATTATACCTTTGGATGACTTTAGTCCCTAAGATCAATGATGACAGACCATCTCTTAGGTGGTGGATTAACCTCCCACATTTAATGGGTCAAGCCTTAAATTTTTTTTTAATATTGATTAGTTTGAATTTATTAGCAATTAAAAATTAATTTGATCAATTTATTAGTATGGTATACTTTAATAATTTCTGTTATTAAAAATTAGTTAATTAATTAATTTTTGTAAATTAACCCGTTTTCATAAACTAGTTAATTTTTATCTAACGTTCTCTTTCTTTAATTAAACTTTAACTTCTTCGATAGATAGAGATAATCTACTTCTTTAATTTTTTTATTTCAAAATTTTAATTTGTTCAATTTTATTAAATATCGGTTTTATGACAATTCAATATCGTTTGAACCTTTAAACCTTAAACCTCTTTTCTTTTCAATTTAATTTTTTAGTTGGATTTTTTAAAAATTAATTATTTGATTTTAATCATAAATTTATCCATTTATTTATTCAAAATATATTATTTATAAATTATTGTATGTATTTGATAATTGATTAGGTTTAACAATAATATTTCAATAGAAGTTTCACTGATATGCAGAGTTTGGAAACGTAAAAAAAATGCAATCTTTTTCTTAACTAATAGAGAGGCTACGTTCGAGATAATTAAATTTTTTTTTAGAATCGGAAGAACCCGTAGCCGATACCCTTTTAGATGCGCACTGGGTAAATCTCTGGATTGACTTAATAGACTGCAAATTACGCCAACTGAGTATGCTACCCTTTTGGTTGCGTACTGGGTAAACCTCCGGATTGATACAATAATCTACAAATTACGTCAATTTGGTACTCCGCACTAGGTAAGCTCTGAACAACAAGCTTAATTGAGAGAGCACAATTAGGGGGAATCGAACACATGACCCTATGCCCGTCTACTCTAATAATTAAACATGTTAATATTTAAAAAATAACGAATATAAATTTTGGGATATAGAAATTAAAATTCATATTTTTTAGTATTATTTTAATTTGTTCACCTACTCATGTCCTAAGTTGACTAAAAAAGTATTTAACTTATAGCTAGTTGGAATTATTGATAAAATCATGTCAAAATCATCAATCATAACATGTCATACTTTAAAAAGAAATTAATTATTGACTTGACTATTGAAGTTTCGGAAATTAGGTATTCGGATTTGTTCCCACAAATTAAAAAGTTTCAATTTTACAATAAACCCATCCAAATTAACTAGATTTGCGGCATGACGTCAATATAATGAATTTGCATGATTTTCCTGACTATTTTGGATTATGCACTTAAGATGACAATAGGTCAGACTCACCCAAGCCCAAACTCAACCCGATCATTTTTACTAAGCCTCGGGCCTAACCCAGACAACGGGTCGGTGCATGAACCCAATCATGACCAAATCAGCCCGCCTAAGCTGTCCGTTTTTTAATTAAAAATGTAAAAACGATGTTATCTTATATAACGTTTTACTTATATGGGTTGAGTATGACAAACCCAACCAAAGGTTCGATTAAAAAAATTCTAAGGCCCAACCCAAGACCCAATCAATTAGACCTAACTCATTAACACAAGGGTAAAGACAAACCGGCCCAAATGCCATCTCTTTACCTCACACATGGCAATGCCGTTGAAATTCTGGAAACCATTAAAGGTGACACCTTGATAGCTTGAAATGCCCTATTTCTTCTTTCTCATCATTTCAAACATATCTCTCCCAGCTCAAAAACTTCCAAAAAGCTTTATTAAGGATAAGATTGCATATTATTGGATTCTAATTCTGCAATTTTACAACACATGGAAATTTATTTCGAGATGCAAACTGGCCAGTCCCACCGGTCCGAATAGCTCTATTTAGCTCGGCCAAAATATCAAAACTTTCCCAAAGCCACAAATCGAGTCCAATTGGGTCTGAGCCACAGCTGATACTTTGCCAACCCCAGTTTCATTTGTGCCAAGTAAAGGAAAAAGATAACAGGGACTTTTAAGAAGATGCTTACAAGAAGTCTTTGAAAAAACTGGGATTGCATTATTGAATCTTGTTGAGTATAAATTGGGGAACTTGCTAGGTACAATAGGATGTGGAAGCAAAGCATCTCACACTATCTGATGAAAGAATCATAACTTCATAAGAGAAAAACAATTTACCAGATGCAACTGGCGGATCATCCACTAGGGAACTTCTTAGTGACCGTGCATTTTCATGGTGATCTATCAACCATGTAATCTCCAGAGATGCAGCTGCATAACGAGTACTTGAACTGCCACAATGACCTCATCAACATGGCATTGGATTCCCAGACACCATAGCTTTGATTTGATTCCATCTTTTGCATAAAATGGACTCACCACACCTTGCTTAATGGTAACTTGAACGGTTAGTCTCTGCTACCATGACATGTTGCATCATATTGTTTTGTCGTATATCATCCCGAAAGTGCAGCTGCAAGACAGAGCCAAGACTCAAGTATGCGGGACAGTATATAGCATTTCTCCTGCCAAAACTCAAATGCTTTCTCTTTCAATGTATCTACAAAAGTATCCGCCGGATACTACTTTCAGGCAGCTCCGATGGTCCAACCTCAGCTACCTCTGTTGTCAACTTGTGCTCTTGACGAGTTGGATATAATTGTGCAACCCCATGCCCATCGAGCCACCTAAATTCTTTTGTCTTGCCATTGAATGACTTCTCTTCTGTATCCTGAGATAAGTGCCGATTTATGTGTATGGCTCAAACTAGATGAAGAAATATTGAGATTCCAGGGCACTCAGACTAGTTGAAGAAATAGGGAGATTCCAGGACATCCCTCAGATCGAAATCTCCTCGCTCTGGAATAGGTGGAAATACCAATTTAGGAAATGACTTCTGAAAACCCTTCAGCAACTGCAAGTCCAATAGCAGCATCAATGAGATGTCAACGTTTAGCCCGTAAAAATTACTTACCAGACTTAAGTACATGAAAATTCCAAAAACACAACATATGACTAGGCTGCTTTGAACATGATCCTGCAGACATAAACAGCATCCACAGGATCAACTATTATCGATTAGATTGAATATCTTCGACCCTAAAAGGGGTGTGTAACAATCACTAAGATCCTGTATTTGCTATTCTCGTCCAGTCATTAGCTACGGAATAGGAAACAAGATGGTTCTCTACGAGAAGGTCAAATGCTTTCTTTATTAGCATAATGAAGACATGCAAGTAAACACCTCCTGTTGGCAAATCTTATGCAAAATAGAAAAAGTGGCAGGAAACACTGGTGAAATGCAAGTCCCAACCATTTTCATAAACAAGGAAATTTATTGAAATATTCTTCAGGAAGAATTCCAGTAAATGGATGAAAATACATTACATTCTCCAGTATTGGTGCCTCGTATAGTTCAACAAACTTTTCTCTGAGTATAGTGTTCATTTGGTCAACATCACATGCGTGTGTCCAGTATGAATCATGAACACCTGAAGTTACAGAACATAAAAAATAAAATTTCCAGACAGATTTAAATCACCAATTACCACAAAGCGTAAAGGAAAGCCACCAGGACATCACAAACCTGCAAAACTTAAACCTGCCTTCTTGCAAGCAAGAGCAGTCATCATCATATGACAGCCATCAAGTGAGTGAACAAAATTCGGGGGGAAAGCTGTTTTTTGTCGCTTGACCATGATCTAGGTCAATCAAGAAACAATGGATAAGCTATTAAATCTCATTAAACAAGGAACATGAACTTAAATTCAGTTAGTAATATAACAGTAAAGTGCTATTTGGTTCATAAAAAACAAGCATAGACAAACAGCATAGATCACAATATAAAGGGGGCCTATTCATAAATTTGTTTCTACAGCTTTATTACCAACAAATATTACAAAAGAGCAAAATGGTTACCTTGTCAGTTTCTCTTTGTAATGCCAAAACCTGAAGAGATGTCTTAACCTACACGAAAGTTTAAAAAACAAGTGAGGAAGAAGCAATTCATTCTGTGACAAAGGTAAATTTTGGATTTATTTGAAAGAGAAAATTGAATGAAGAGCTTCAATTTCAGAGTTTTATTAATTTCCAGGACATTACAAGATGTCTCCCCAATTGTCGATAGGGTTGTACAACGGGCAGCCCAAGAGGAGTAATCCATCGAACAGGCTGGTTCTCTGAAGCAATCACCTGTTTATGTTTCAGTTTAGCAGTCAGAAATGGCATATCCTGCAGGATTATTCCTATAAATTGTAGAGGTGAAGAGGTGTACGACACTCCCACATCTTAATGTCTCCGATAATCTACGAGCTAAGGCCCATAGAAATTCATAGGGGACTGGTGGGGTACTTGCGTTGGTGGTAGAGCCATGGGAAGAAATTACACTATAGAAATGAAAAGTAAATCAAGCACACCTTTGCACATTCACCAAGCCATGCCATGATAGCTCTCGCACCTTCAAACATCTCTTCCAAAGCCTTCAATGTGGTCTGCCGTACAAGTAAATATTAATTTGTCTTGCATTATGGACATATAGTGACAAATCGTATTTCAATTTATATTTCTTACTCTTGCAGCATAGCAAGATGCATCATACAACTCTCTATCATCTGCAATGGCACCACGTTCTTTTAATCTCCTTTTTATTTGGTCACGGGCACCAATATAAGTGACACCATACACTGATGTCATCACAGTCTGCTTCACTAATTTACGGTCCACCTAAGTTTTAGAGAACAACAATTAATCAAACATGAACAAAGAAACTAAGACACAAAATGTACTTATATTATGCAGCTTGTCAAATTTCAGGCAATCATTCATGATGGTAATAAATCAAGCAAATCCAACAGAGGTATCATGCATATCACATGACATGATTGACAAATAAAAGAAAGTAAGAAACCTGATTGATTAGAAGTTTGGCATACAATGCATTGGTATTGGTTGAAGGATCTTTTTCAGCCTCTCTCTGCATGATATCAAGAACTCTACATCAAAACAGCAATTGCATCAGGTAGTTTTCAGAAAATGACACTTCCAAACAATTCTAAGAAAATTCAAAAGCTTCATGAAACAGAAAAGGTGAATGGTCCAGAAACATGAAAACAAGTGTAAGGGGTTCGTCAAAGAGACTAATATGAGATCAAACTAGAGTGTGATTCCATTATGGTTACATCATAAGCAAGCTAGTATCTAATTTCATTATCATGTATTGTCCAATTTTCAGGTTAAGCAAGCTTGAACGTACCATATTAATACATTTTGGGGGTAGCAAAATGATCCAACGCATCCACACAGTCAAACAATATTAGTTTCTTAGTACAATATGGAGGCCCCACCAACTTCAAATAACCCAATCGACCATAAGGAATCATGCACTATATACATACTGCCTACCTGGCAGCAATTCCCGAGTAAACATCAGCAGGTTTATCTACCCCCACAAGATTTACTGCAGCTGCTCCCAACTGATGAAAAGAAAGTATCTCACTTAAGTACAGCAATTAATGAGGTCTGGTAGATATGAAAAGAATTTCATAATAACCCAGAATATTCAAAAGTTCCTCCAAGCTGAATAATGCAGTTAAGATTTTTGCTCCACTTCTCCAAATGGAGCAAAGCAGACCAAAAATTCTTCGAATCAAACAAATGCTAAACCACAATAAAAATTTTTCCTCTTATATCTTTACCCAGGAAAATAACATTTTCACCAAGTACCAAATCCAACATGTAAATGCATCCGGATTAATTTCATTGGGAGGAATGACCATAATCCAATTGACGCAGACAAAGCATTTACCTTATCCCTTCCAAGGGCAGCATAATGTTGCAAACCATTACATGAGCCATCCTTCAAAATAAATAATAACAAGTAAGAATAATATTTAAGCAAAAAAATAGCATTATAAATTAGGTACACCAGTTCTTAACCTGCAAAAATTTAACCATACGATTTGTATTATAGGTGTCAACTTGGTTATGTTCAAGAACGTCAAATTTTAGCTTCAAATTACCTGGTGGACAGGCATATGTGAAATAGTGGTCTCCGGAGAGGAGCTTCGCAATGCTTCAGAGAGATTAATGCATGTGGCCAAGCATTGGAAAGGGTCCTCTGCATTCAACCACCAGCGTCTTCCTTCCAGAGGTCTGTCTGCAGAATCAAAAATATCCTCCAGATGATTTTCAGTAAATGCTATTCGACCCTCGTTGGATAATTTGTCCACACCACCAGCATATAAATTTGCCAAATGTATCTTGAGCCAGCGTAGACCAGACTTCCCAAGAGGGCGCCCCTCTGCAAATTCCAGGATGCCCCGGCACATATCAGAACCTAGATGATTCAAATGGGGGTGCATGGGATAAGCACGACCACGGAAATCAATGTTGTGAGGATAATAGAAGCCTTCCTCATCCTTCAACTTTCGAGCCACCTGATCATATCAACAAATGCAGTAGTTACAAAATTATAATATAACTAGTATATTGGCCTGATTGAGCTTATTATGAATTCTCTAGTTCACATCCATATGAATGTATTCTAATGAGAAGAGTTTTCCTTACAGCAAGTTTAAGTTCTACATCACACCGCTGTGAATGCCTCTCTTTATTTTCCTTCTTCACATTTTTCACTTTCCACTTCCATTTTCGAATTTCTGCTTCATCCTCTGAATCTGGTTCGTCGGGAATCGCAATCTGTTATGTAACCAAACAAATAAAATTAAGGACATCATCTTGAAGTATACTAAAAGAAAAAATAATAACCATCAGCGAAATCATCATAGTGTAAGAAACTGTACAGAAGATATTACTTGAAGAAAATATCGTAACTAAATATTCTGAGTAACGAAAAGAGGTTTAGGAAAATTTTCACAAAACTCACATCTTCTCGATTAACCAAGCCAGCTAAGCGACCACCATTAGCCCACATTCTGTCAAGTACAGCAAGTACCCTTTTGTTCACTCTCCATTTGGTACTTCCCAAAGTATTCAGGGCCTGATTTACAAAATAATAACGGATTAGCGAAACTCAGCATGGTGCAATTATGTAGCTGGCCATAAAACCACCTCTCCTGAAAACATGGACTGTATATGTCCCCACTGTCAAAAGTTGTCCTGATACAGGACACTATATTTCAATTCTTGATAAGAATGAAGAGGTTGCACGCTTTAGGTTGCTAGAATTTAGATTACAAACCCAAAAAAAAGTCTAGGAACCATTCCTACAGATTACAATTAGGCATCACACTTCCTTAAGAAACTTTTAAATTTCAGAAAATTAAAATTTTTAATAAACTGAAAGTTCAACCATATACGGAATAACTTATCAAGTTAGGACTGTATTAAGTATCCTGATTAGACTAGGAATATTTCCTAATAAGTGAAAATTCATTAAACTAACTAATTCAACTATCAACAAGACATTAATAACTAAAGAACCTAATAATTAAAATTCAAATAAAATAGTGCATACACTGCTCACGAACAGTGTATATGAACAAATGCAGCTCCATCCCTAAGTCAATTTCACTCCCCATCTTTACACTAAATTAGGTTTTTGAATAATCTGCTCCTTCTCATTCCATAAGTAGGCCATAAGCCGATTACCATCATGCCGACTGATTATACAATTAGAAAAGAAACAGACATATGATTCTCAAACCTCATAGATCGGTTCCATTTGCTTTCTTTGCGTCTTTTTAAGCACATCGCGCTGTTGTTTTGATCCATGTATTCGCATAACATATGATGGTAAAAACAAGTATGCACCTTGGTCATATCTGTCAAAAACATTAGCAGTTTATGATAAAAGAAATAAGGAAAAAACAAAAGATTAATACCAAGCTAGCCTTATCACTAGTCAGAAGAAATGTCAACCTAGCTCTCTCAAACAATTTGCAGTTAACACAAAGAGACTCTAAAGCAACAATAGTAACATGCATCCTTTTTACATTGAACGATAAGTATATAGAGAATCACATTTTTAAACATAACAGTGAATATTAAACATTGAGGTTAAAATCAGATATAAAACTCCAAAGAAACTTTGACACGGACTTGACATAAAAATATAATCCATACCCTGTCCAATTTACAGGAGGCAGTAGCATTGGCATGTATGGGATGACCATGTGCCTAGCCTGTTCACAAAAGGAAAGCAGCAGCAACACTGTAATTGATTAGCAAAGATGACTTTCAAATCTCACTTGCAGAAATATATAAGCACATTCTACTTACAGATTTTTCTAGGCCTTTACGAACAAGTGGATCACACTCTATAACTCCATACCTCCTACTGAGCTTCCTAAGGAAGAAAAGGAGAAACAGATTAAAGATGATAACGATGCAGCCGTGATAATCATGAAAAAGAGAGCCCATAGATCTAACTGCGATCCATTGTTGACATTCTTTAACGTGTGTGAAAATGCAGGACGAATATCAGGTGGATTGTCTCCTAATCGATCAGCCAGAGGTTGTATATAGGCTGTTTCTATCAACAGATGAATCAGTCGGCCACCAACCTGAAAGGTGAAATCATCAGAATAATCTAACAACAGCAATGTAACTTGTACATTAACAACCACAGACATCACAAACCTTAACATGGACTTCCTGAGTCCATGGCAATGCGTCATCATGATGCGTCAATATTCGCCTCACTTGATGAACCTTTTGTTTTTTCATCAGTGTCGTAACTTTTTTCCTCAGTTTCTCCTGTTCTTTAGCCAAATTATTTGCTTCACTGATCAAAACATCAGATTTTCCTTTGAGCTTCTGATCTTTTCCATTCTTCTTATTTGTCTTCCCCAAAAACCTGTGTATCCTTACCTGATCACAATATTAGATGACAGCACACAAGATACCACAATAAGAATAACAAGAAGATGAGGCCCCCCTAAGGAGCGAGGGGAATGTGAAAACAACAAGAGTGCCACATGAAACTATGGAATGGAAGAAGGATCAGTAAAGTCGAGAAGGACAGAGGGGCCAAAGATTATATAAGAGTGCAAGAGGCAGATTGGATTGGCTTGGTTGGAATTTGTTATAGATACCACAATAAGAATAACAAGGAGATGAGGTCCCAGATGGTAAAACAAGGAGCAAATGTCAGTCCATTATGAAACTCAACAGAAGCTATCCTATGCCTACATCTATTGCTTGTTTCTAAACCTAAGCAGTAATGATAGAAAGAATACTAGGAAGTTAGCAATGATAGAAAGAATACTAGGAAGTTAGCAATGCCTAAAGCAGTTGTACGTTTTGTAATACCACTATCATGGAAACTAGGTGATATAAATAATATATTAGCAAGGCTCATTAGATCAAAGTAAAACTGTTTTAGCTGCCAAGTTCAACATCTCCCTCATTTTTATTCACCTCAAATATGCACAGCCGCACATAAACAAAATATATATTTGCTCTCTAAGAGAATGACATAATAGTTTCTGATACTCATGCCCTTTCTACTCTTTGACATTAAAGACAAAAATGGGAAAGACAATGTATAATCCAACAACCATCAAACTCTTCAATCATCTTAGAGATGAACTATAATTCCGCAACACCTGTACTTTATTCCTATGCAGCAACAGAAACCTAATCATCATAGAAGGCTATTAAATAAATGGTAACGCAGTTTTAAGCTCACTGACCTCATTTTCAACTGCTTCACCGATTGCAGAAGCAGCTTGAACCACCCTAACATCCCCAGAAACTCCATTAGCCATTAAGAGTCCCATCAACTTATGCATAGTAATTACAGCCATCATTTCTGCCGGTAAGTCATTAAAATATGGTGAATGAGACGCCTTACCGTCCCGCTTACAAAACTCTTGCTCCTTACTAATTGCATCCCTCAAAGGCTCAAACCAACCAAGAAACAAAGACTTCATGTAAGGCAAATTTGGTGCCAGCTTTTGCTCACACATGTCACTCAACAATTCCTGGTACTCTTTTGATGCTTCTTGCCAGGCCTCTGTCTCCACCTTTATTTGCCTCCTTTTAAGCGCATTATACTTTGCGACACCCATACCCAACACTGTTGGTCTCTTTGATTCTGGTTTCAACTGTGACTCCATTTTCTGTTGGTGTTTGTGCATTTCCTCCATCAATTCATGAATCTCTTCAGTCCCAGAAAGCTCAGATTCGTCCGTCGAAGAAATCTGTTGTGTAGCCGCAGTCCCATATCCTTTGAAGAAAGAAGGGCAACCAAAAGAGCTCATTGAAATGTTGGAGCTTGGCTCGCTAAAGTTTTTATTTTGGTATGACAATAATCCAACGAGACGAAATTCCTTAAATGGGTATCGATAAGTCAGAGCTGTTTCGATTCCTGGAACTCTTACTTTCTCGAGAAAATTCAAGTCTTGAGAGAAACTCGAAGAACACAACGAAAGCTTAAATTTCTTAGCAGAAGCTCGTTTCGCTAACTTACTCAACATGTTTCCCACCGAAAAGCTTCTCTACCGATCGATTTACAGATAATTCAACTGATAAATTACACGCAAAACACTGTTTTAAGTTGACGTCAGGAAACAGAAGAAGATAGAAATGACAGAGCAAATTCTGAAGAATTGAAGTGAAACAAGTTCGGAATAGAAGAAAAGCCAGAGACTGTGATCAAAACAAATTTGAAGCTGAAGAATTGTTAAGAAGAAGTGCAGAAATCAGAGCAAAGCAACAGAGACATGGCCGTCCTGCAAGAGATAGCCGCCTTAAACCCTGCTTAAACCTAGATCTCTCTGTTTTTGTATCACCGTGGCCCATGGATTTGAGAACCGACCCATTAGGTGACCCGTTTTTTAAGCATTAATGTTATTGGGCCTATATCTTCAAGACTGGATTACCCGAAAGCCCAATTTGATAAGGTTCTGACCTTTTTGTACATTCGGCAACCTAGACTAGTCAGGTTGTTCGGGCTTTTACTGGGCTCGGGCTTTCTCACCACGGATTGAATTGATTTAATTCTTTAAAAAATAACATTATTTTAATTTATAAATTTAATAAAATTATGATTAAATTATTATCCTTTTCTAATTTTTATTTTAATTAGAGTTTTAATTTTTTAAAATTAATAAAATATTCAATTAAATTTTTAATTTTAATTTTAATTTTAATTTTAATTTTAATTTTAATTTTATTTCTAATTTCTAATTTTTATTTCTTTATATTTTTATTTCTAATTTTAATTTTTAATTTCTTTATAAATTTATTAAGATATATATATATATTTGAAGGAATATTAGAAATATCATCTTATTTCCTTTAAATCAAAACCTCAATTTCCCATAAATTTTAAGGGTTATGTCAACCAAATTATAAATATTAATTATCATGTTGGAAAATATAATCTATGATAAAACTCAATTTTTAAATCTATTTTGAACCTCATATGAATAGGTAATCATTTATAAATTCCTCATATTACCTTTTTGCATTAAAAAACATAAATATTTATATCCATACATCTATAGTTTTATAAAAATAAATTATTAAAAATTAAACTAATTTGGCTTATTTAATCGTGAAAACTTTCAACCGGTTTGATTTAATTTAATAACTCTTGTTATTAAAAACTAAACAATTTATAAATTAATTGGCAAATTTTCATAAATTAATCAATTTTTATAAAATAAAATAAAAATAATTAATTTTCATTTAAAAATCTCATTTTTTAATTAATTTCAATTAAACTTCTAAGAACAATCTTTTTTAATCATATTTCAAAATTTTCAATTTTTAACAAATTTTATAACGGTACAATACGAATTGAACCTTTTAAAGCTTAAGTCTCTTATGAAATCAATTTATCTTTTGATCGATTTTTAAATTATTAATCATTTTTGTGAATTATTGCAATGATTATTAATATTTTTGAAAAATTTTCCCCTATCTATGTGATGAATCTCGTATTGTATCGGTCGAAAACAATACAACATGGAATGTTTCGGTATCGGGTCCAAATATCGACCTGTTTCGTCTGATACCAGCAGTACCGAAAATTTTAAAAACCTAAGGGCATTTCTGTAAAAAAATAAATTTTATTTAAAACCCACCCCACGCCACCCGACTCTGCTACCTTCTTCTTCCTCTCTTTATTTTTCCTCTCACACTCTCACTGTCTCTCTTCTTCAGTATCATCATCTCTTTTATTATTAATAATATAATATTTAAATTCATATAGTAAATAATTGTTATATTTTTTCTAGAAAGAATACTTTAAAATATGTTAAAATGAAAGTTAAGAGGCCTCAAATTTTTGGATTTCTTTTTAAATTGTTAATATAAATATAACTATATTTTATTATTAATAACATGTTAAGATTAAAAAAATTTATTATTGAAAATTAAATATTAAGATAGAAATTTTATTTTATTATTGATAATAATTATTCTTTTTATTTGATATTTTGATGTAATTATTATTTATTATATGATAAAATTGTAATATTTTAAATACTTTGTATTGTTCTTAATTTTATATTTCTACAATGATAAAATAATATTTTTTATATTAATTATGATTATTATTTATATGTGAAATATGTGAAAATAATATTAAGAAAATAAATAAATTGTTATTTTAAATTTCTATTATTATGATTTTTTTGAGACAAAGTTGGTTTAAATTATATAGTACAATATTAAAGAATTATTTTGCAATGTTTTAAAAAATTTAGGAATTATTTTATAAATTTAAAAAATTGCTCAAAACGATATCTAGTATTAACATGTACTGTTAGCATTTCACCTATTTTATCTAAGACCCCATGCCTTGTTTAAGATAATCAGCCCACACAACCTAAGGCCCTTAAAACCTACACTCGTAAGAACAAATATGCCATGTAGGCAAGTTTATTATGAGATAGTTATGGAGAAAGAATGTATGGAGAGGATATATAGTTGAACATTCGGAACAGGAAGGTAGTTTTTGTCATTGTGAAACAATTGGTTAGGCTTGGTTATATCAAGAGGGGGAGCTTGCTCCAGCTATATTTATCTTTCAAACATATCAATAATAAAATCTCTACAGAGTTCTCTATCAATTGGTGCTTTTATTGAGAGGCTAGAAGGGTAGAGATTGTATGCAAACGTGAATAGAAGCTAAAGTTTTTTCATTGGGAGTGTCTCTCAGGAGACAAGAATCATCTCTCTCAGCTCAGGAAGGGATGGTGAAGCCACACTATTCCACTCTAAAAGACTTAAGGACACAGTTAAGTACATTGATGGTCAGCATCGAGTCACTAGCAAAGTCTCAAAGCCTTCTATAGTCAGAATTGTGAGAGGGTTTTCAAACTCTTACGACCAGAAACCCAGAGAAGCAGAGTGTGGGTGAAAGAAGAGTAGGTTCGCTGGTGCTAACCCAATTTACGTCTTCTTTTAGTGGGGAAAGACCGATAAATGGCACACATGGGTCGGAACCACGTCGACAGGAGGAGCGTACCATTTCCGCGACTACAATGCAGGCATGGGAGGAGTACAAAAACGCAGCAAGATGAGTTAACCTTCCTTCGTTTAACGGAGAAGACCCATTCACGTGGATCATGTGAGCCGAATCTTACTTTATGATCCACGAGATTCCTTTTGAGCTATGATTGCCTATGGTTCAGATATACATGGAGGGTACCACGTTGTACTAGTTTATTACCATACGTGAGCTTGATCCTTGCATGACATGGGAACGTTTCAAGCACTCCTTGTTCAACCGTTATGGAGGGAAGGATGAAAGTAACCTAATCGAGCAACTCAAGTCGATAGTCCAACATGAGTCAGCGGATAGGTGCATCGATGAGTTTGAACGAGTGGCTTTGCAAATCACCCATTTTCTCGAAGAATGATTTATGAGTTATTTTCTGGGTGGGCTCCGTGAAGAGATTAGGAATCAAGTCAGAACCTATGACCCACCGACCCAGACCCGATTGCTCATCGTAGCATGCAAGGTGGAAAGAGAGCTGATTGGAGAAGGGATCATCTAAACCAGCGAATCAAATCACAAGTCTGGAATTCCTCCTTTAGGGTGCGGTTCTCAGTTGGTTACTCCCAATTTCCAGCGTACGAGTCAAACAAACAACAACTCTGTAAACATGAGGGGTGAGGGAAGGGAATTGACAAATAGAACCCAAAACACCATTGTTGATGGTAACATACAAAATAGACCAAAATGGAAGGGAATAAGGAACTTATCGTATGAGCAACTTATGGAGAGAAGAGCAAAAGGGTTGTGTTTCAAGTGTGGCCAAACTTTTGGTCCACTTCCATATGTGCCCAAACAAGGAATATAAGTTAATTATTTAGGAAGGAGATGCAGAAGATGATACAACAAGGTATCTAGTTGCAGTAGAGGTTGAGGAGCATCAAAAGGATTGGGAGTTGGTTTGCAAATCGCTTGAGTTCAGAGAAATCAAAATAGATCACTCCTCACACACAAAATTCATGGTTATGATGGGTGAGCTTAAAGAAATGCCTATTCTAATTACGGTGGATAGTGGAGCTAGTCATAACTTTGTGTCTAGCAAATTGGTAAAGGCCATGGGAATATCTATTACTCCTACTCGTACTTTTGGAGTTAGACTGGGGGATGGGCACTGGACTTTTTCACAAGGAGTCTGCAAAGAAGTTAAATTAGAAGTGAATGGAGCTGAATTTAGTGTGGATGCTTATGTGTTTGATACTCGGGGACTTGATTTAATATTAGGCATTGCATAGTTAGAGACATTAGAAGTGGTTAAGGTAGATTGAAAGAGGATGTTTATGTCTTTTAATTAAATGGGAACAAAAGTAACCGTACAAGGCATTAATATGCAAGGTTCAATTCCTAAGGCTCTACAACAGATGCTGAGGAGCTGGAGATTCAAGGACTATTATGGTCCATGAGAATTGGAGAATCTATACATGAATTGAGAGGGTCATTAAATTTTGTACAACAACAAAA
The DNA here is from genome assembly GCA_027568955.1 of Erythroxylum tenue. NCBI lineage: Eukaryota > Viridiplantae > Streptophyta > Magnoliopsida > Malpighiales > Erythroxylaceae > Erythroxylum > Erythroxylum tenue. The sequence continues at coordinate 1,046,032 of JAOSBM010000001.1, forward strand.
ATTGCAAACCATTTTAACCAGATTTAAGTCGGTGTTCTAAGAGATAAAAGAGTTACCTCTAAAAAGGGCCACTAATCATGCAATCATTATGAAACAAAGGGTGGAACCAATGAGTGTTGGTCCCTATAGGCATGCGCACCACCACAAGGATGAGATCGAAAGGCAAGTTAGGGAGTTGTTGTGTGAAATCTCACATCGGTTGGAGAGGAGAACGAAGCACGCCTTATAAAGGTGTGGATACCTCTCCCTTACAGACGCATTTTTCATGCCCTAACGCACTGAATCCTATCAGAACTCCGAAGTTAAACGTGCTAGGGCCAGAGCAGTACCAGGATGGGTGACCTCTTGGGAAGTCCTGTGGAAAAGCAAAACCGTGCGGGCTGGACCCAAAGCGCACAATATCTGTGAGCAGGTGGTCTGGGCTGTTACAATGGTATCAGAGCCAGTACCCGGGCCGTTGTGCCAGCGGGGACGTTGGGCCTCCTAGGGGAGTGGAGTGTGAGATCTCACATCGGTTGGGGAAGAGAACGAAGCACGCCTTATAAGGGTGTGGATACCTCTCCCTTACAGACGTGTTTTTCATGCCCTAATGCACCGGATCTCATCAGAACTCCGAAGTTAAATGTGCTAGGGCCAGAGCAGTACCAGGATGGGTGACATCCTGGGAAGTCCTGTGGAAAAACAAAACCGTGCGGGCTGGGCCCAAAGCGGACAATATTTATGAGCGAGTGGTCTGGGCTGTTACATGCTGGAAGCTGGGGTTATTCGGCCTAACATCAGTCCCTTTTCGAGTCTTGTAATTCTTGTTAAAAAGAAAGACGGATTATGGTGAATATGTGTTGATTACAAAGATTTGAACAAGCTTACCGTGCCTGATAAATTCCCTATTCCAATCATAGATGAGCTGATCGGGGAGCTTCATGGGGCTAAGTATTTTCCAAAGTGAATTTGAGGTTGAGTTTTCACCAAATCAGGGTTAGAGAAAAGGATGTCCATAAAACTGGGTTTCGAACTCATGAAGGGCTTTATGTGTACCTAGTAATGTCCTTCGGACTCATGAACACACCCGCTACCTTCCAATCTACTATGAATTCCATCTTCAAGCCTCTACTGAGCAAATTTGTTTTAATATTTGTTAATGACATCTTAATCTATAGTTCTAGTTGGAATCAGCATCTGCAACATTTGGCCTTGGTGTTACAACTTTTATTGGGCAATCACTTATATGCTAATTAGAAAAAAAAAAACCTTTTTGGCCAGCAATATGTGGAGTACTTAGGCCATGTTCTTCCATGGGAGGGGGTAGCTATGGATACACAAAAAATCAGGAGTATTATAAAATGACTTGTGTACCCAAGAATGTGAAAGGAGTAAGAGGATTCCTTGAGCTGACCGGGTACTACAGAAAGTTTGTAAAGGATTATGGCAGAATCGCAAAACCATTTACTAAATTAACTAAGAAAGTTGGGTTTATTTGGGGGAAGGAAGCTCAAATGGCTTTTGAGGAATTCAAACGGAGAATGACCACATCACCGGGTCTAGCTTTACCAAATTTCTCCATGAAATTCTCAATTGAGAGTGATGCATCTGGGAGTGATTTGGGGTTGTCCTGATGCAAAAAGGCTACCCGTTGGCTTACTTCAACAAAGCACTAGCCGAATCAACATATTCCAAGTCTGTTTATGAGAAAGAAGTGATGGCGGTATTGCTAGATATCCAACATTGGAAACATTTCTTAATAGGGAGGCATTTCAAGGTCTACACTGATTACAAGAGTCTTAAGCATCTATCAGACTAGCAAATTTCATCCATAGACCAGCAATGTTGGCAGGCTAAGCTATTGGGCTTAAACTTTGAGGTCATCTACAAGCCGAGGGAAAAAAACAGGGCTGCGAATGCCCCATCTAGACCAGAAGAAGACAAATTGTTATTTATAGCAGTTTCTGCTCCCTTTTGGCTCGATATGGATGTGGTCCATAAGGAGATAAAGGAGGGTGTAGAACTGAATTCTCTCATGGCAACCTTATAACAGCATCCGAAATCTTAGTCAAAATATCACTTGAGGAAAGGCTTACTATTCTACAAGAACAGGGTAGTTCTCTCTTCTACTTCAACATTAATTCCTCACTTACTTCAAGAGTATCATTCCTCTCCCCTAGGGGGACATTATGATTTTCTAAAGACTTACAAAAGGTTGGCTAATGGCTTATTTTGGCTAGGAATCAAATCCTCGATACAAAAATTTGTGTGGGAATGTGCTACATGCCAAAAGAATAAAAATTTGACTCTCTCTAGCTGGTCTTTTGCAACCCTTACCCATTCCTAAGTTGGTATGGGATGAAGTTTCAATGGATTTCATTACAAAGCTTCCCAAATCCCAAGGTTACGAAGCCATAATGGTGGTAATGGATCGGTTGTAGAAATATGCCCATTTCTTACTACTAAAACACCCATTCACGGCTAAAATAGTGGTTGAAGTGTTCATACGAGATGTGGTGAAACTACAAGATATCCCTAACTTCATTTTGAGTGATAGAGACCCACCCTTTGTCACTAGTAATTTTTGGAATGAGCTATTTAGGTTACAAGGAACAATACTAAAGATGAGTTCTTCATATCATCCCTAAACGGACGACCAAACGAAAGTTGTTAATAGTGTTTGGAAACTTACCTTCGTTGTTTCGCCTCTGAGCAGCCTAAAAACTGGTCTCATTGGTTGTCTTGAGGCAGAGTATTAGTATAATACTATCTACCACGTCTCAATCAGGAAGACTCCTTTTAAAGTTGTCTATAGTCCCTTACCACCAACTATATCGCATTTCTCCTAAGGAGAGACTCAAGTAGAATCAGTGGCATTGACCTTGGTGCATAAAGATGAGGCCTTACGCCAGCTTAAGCATAACCTACTTCGTGCTCAGTCTACAATGAAGAAATTTACAGATGCTCATAAGAAGGAGGTAAAATACCACGAAGGAGACTTGGTCTATGTTAAACTAAGGCCACATAAACAGCTTACCCTAGCAAAACACATCTGTCCTAAGCTTTCTGCAAGGTATTATGGCCTTTTTAAAATCACTGGAAGGGTAGGGCAAGCTACTTACAAACTTTAGCTCCCACCTACATCCAAGGTACATTCAATTTTTCATGTTTCCCAACTGAAAAGGGCAATGAGAGATCACCTTATTGAGCAAGATCTTCCTCAAGAGTTAAAGTTGGATATCACTAAAATGGTTGAGCCAAAGGCAGTCCTAACCTCACACATCATCAAGTCCAAGGGAAGAGCAATTCGGCAATGGCTTATCAACTAGAAGGCTAAGCCAACAGAGGAGGCAACCTGGGAGGATGCAAAATTTATTAAGGTTCAATTTCCTTCTATTCACCTTAAGGACAAGGTACCTATTGAGAACGAGAAAATTGTTAGCACTTTACCTATTTTATCTAAGCCCCATCCCTTATTTAGGATAACCAGCCCACACAACCTAAGCCCTTTAAAACCTACACTCGTAGGAACAAAATTGTCATGGAAGCAAGTTTGCTATGAGGTACTTATGGAGAGAGAATATTTGGAGAGGAGATATGGCAGAACATAATAAGAAGGCGGTTTTTGTCATTGTGAAACAATTGGTTAGGTCTAGCTATACCAGGAAGGGGAACTTACTCCAGCTGTATCTATCTTTCAAACATATCAATAATAAAATTTCTACAAAGTTCTCTATCATGTATCAGTACAGTACGGTACCAAAATTTAATCCGCTACCAAATCCAATACGATATTCATAATATTGGTTACGACTACAAATAACTAGTCCAGTCAAATTTAAGTCCCCGGCGCAGTATAGACTAGTTGAACCGAGTCTCTAAAACTGAGCATGTGCTTGACTCTAACGCTGCGTTTGGTTGCTGTCCCCGGTAGCTGGAGACGGAATGGAACAAAGATTTGGAGACGAAACGGAACAGAAACTGGGGACAGTGAGCTATTTGGTAATGGTGGACAGAACAGAGAAAACTGTCTCCGTCTCGGGGACAGAATGTGTTTGGATGCAGGGGACAGAACGAAAAACTAGTGCAAATGACGAATATGCCCTTGGTTCTTAATATGATTAGAAATATGTAATTAATTGATACTTTGCTTATGAATGGTTTGTATTACTTAACAAATTAACAAATAATGATAATAACAATTTCAAATTAATGACGAATAACAATAATAATATTTGTTATTATTATTTTAATAACTCCAAATATAACAAGCAAACGTTAATAAGTGGAAAAATGTATAAAAATAATAAATTTGATTAATAATAAATAAATTTTTTTGGTTAATAATAATAATATTATTAATTAGTGATAATTAATAACTTTTATTATCATAATTATAATAATAAGGT
>JAOSBM010000001.1:1071457-1094314 GCA_027568955.1 Erythroxylum tenue
ATTTTAATTAAATAAATTTATTTTATTATCTTATATAATATTTATTAACAAAATATTAATAAAATTATTTTATTTTATTAAATAGATAATATAAAATTAAAATTTTGGGTTAAATATATTTAATTATTAAATCAAATTTTATTAGAAACTTATACATTTTGAAGATATTTTAAATTTATTAATAATTATTAAATAACATTAAATTATTCAAAATTCTTATTAATGAATAATTTTAATTAATTATAATATTAAATTAAATTAAATTATTCACAATTCTTATTAAAATTAATATATTAAATAATATATATTTATTTAATAGTAAATCAGAGTACGAAAAAATATGAGACAAAAACTACTTTTTATAGTTTTTATAATTTTTAAAAAATGAAAAAAAAAACTAAAAACAGAAATAAAAAATCAAACAAATAAGTTTTTTCTGAATTTAAAAACAAAAACAAAAACAAAAGGAAACAGACCTAAGTTTAGATCTTATAATTAAGACTGGGAAGAATGTGGGATGAGATTTCTCTGTCTTTTCAGGCCACAGGTATGCTTCAGACATTGAGGACAGAAGAGTGCAAGCTAAGGATCACTTGGAACCATTTCAAGTTTTTTCAACTCATACTGAAGCAAACACTGCAACTAAAAGTTGTAATCATAGGAATCCATTTTAGTGATTTAACTAAAAGTGCATATGTGACTTCACATAATCATTAATTTGTATAATGAGATCATTATTATAACAAATTACATAATTCAAAATGAGTCAGGTCCTTAATTAGTTCACAGAAGCAACATCTGTTCTAATCTGCAGATACATTTTGGCTGATCTGATTTTGATTAATAAGATATACGGAAGCTGATCAATTTCTCCAGACCCTGCTTCATTGCGGGATTTCGGACTGGGTGATGATGACGACGACGACGACGGAAGCTGATCAATTTGATTAGAAAAAAAGCTCAAGTGTTGAAACATAAAAGATGTAATCTATAAATTTATATAAACTTGGTTTGCTTAAAGACCAAGAAGAATATTAGAGTAATCTATGATGAAATTCACACTTCAACTACTTAGGTATGGCACCTAAGGACCATCCATGATCAATCCCTCTTGTTAAAACCTCAACCTTTTGTAAGTACTTCCAAACCAAACTTGTTAGACTAAAGAACTTTCTCTTCTTTTTGATTTTCTCGAGAAAATGTCAAAAGTTTATGCAAGAAAGCAAGTTCTTGAGAAAAACTACAGCAGCAGCAACAACAACTTTTTCAAAGAGAAAGTGAATCACAGCAACAATGGTTTTCTGTCTAAGAACCTCAAGAAAGTCTACCCAATTGGGCTTCACAGAAGCTCTTCATCTTCTTCTCTGTCACTCTCGTCACTCTCATTGTCTCTGTCACAAAACTCCACTGACTCTTCTCTTACAGATCATTCTTCTACTCCATTGGACCAGAAGATAGCTTTAGCTCTTCGCTTAATTTCACCACCTGGAAGGAGAGAGCTTCCAGTGATGAGAAATATCCAACAACAACAACAACAACCACCACCACCACCACAAGGTCAAGACTCCATTGATGGAGAGTTCAGGAGGTGCAACTGGATTACTAAGAACAGTGGTAAGCATGTGTATTATATATTATTGTGAAGAACACCTTGCATGATAAATCTTCTCCCATTTTCTTGATGCATAAACATTTTTAGAAACTATACAGATTACAGAAACACATTTTTGTTTCTAAGAACTGCTTAGAGAGTCGTATGACACAACTTACCAAGTCCTAGAAAAGGAAAAAAAATGAAAATTAAAACAAATTGTAATAATTATTAGGTTATGCTATGCCTTATCTATCTAACCTGAAAAATGAAACAGAAAAAGAAACTTGCATCACAGTAAGTTGATTCCATAACAATAATCCATAAGGTTGGCATTTCGGTTCAGTCTAAAATGACATCGTTTTGTTCAATAGTTGACGGATCGGACTCTTTATCCGTTACGAACCTTAATAATGGACTTTTTTACATAGTGAGACCAGAAAAAATAAATAAAACAGCAAGAATCCTCAACTGGGTCTTTAGCAGATTGTTAGATAATGATGTTAAAACTGTTTTCTTACTTTAATGCTAACAAAAATTTGTAGATAATAGGGAGAATCTAGAACAGATTGTAACCTATACCTACCATAATATATATATACATATATAAGAGAGAATCTTAATAATTACTGATATTAATTTAAGGTTTGGTGCAGATAAAGCATATTTAGCCTTTCATGATGAGTGCTGGGGAGTTCCAGTATATGATGATAAGTAAGTTGGTTGGACTATTTAATCACTAATGGAGTGTGTTTATGTTGATTCCAACTGAATACCTAATGATTTATGATTAAATATACAGTCAGTTGTTCGAGCTACTTGCCATGTCTGGTATGCTGATGGACTATAACTGGACAGAAATTCTGAAACGAAAAGAAGTTTTCAGGTATTACTTTGGAGTACTTGAATGATCATTATTTGTTCTTCTCCTTGCATAGTAAGTAGGCATGATAATGAGCAAGTTGGACCCTAAGCTTGAGTTAATTGAAATATAAGCTGATTCAATTTAGGTTAAGTCAGGTCGGGTCGAGTATAGGCTTAAGCTTAAGGTTAAGCTTAATTAGGTTTTAGGTCGATTATTGAATCTAGATCAAGTTAAATCCTTTTTTAAAATTTAAATCTAAGTCTAACCAAAAAACTTAATTAAATCAAAATTTATTTTTTAGCTTTGTATCTATCAAATCTGATCCGATCTGATTTTTAACAAATTTAGTATAAAATATGATATAACAGGTTATTCAAACTCAAAATTTTTAATTTTTAATTTAGAATTGAACCGTCACAATTTTTTTATTTGTTGAATTTGTGCATATTGGATCGGGTTGGGTTAAGTTCGGCTCGAATTGGATCCCTTATGCTTGAAATCCAAAAGAAACATTTATTTAAACCTAACTCTAACTTAAAATTCAAACAAATCAAATTTTATGCATTAACTTTAGATCTATAAGGTTGGAGAATCCTTGTCAAACCCAAAAAATCATTTTCTTTTTAATTTAGAAATTAAAAAATATAGGTTTTTTTTTCTTCTTGTGGGTCATTTAGTTAGAGATAAAGTTACGTACTAATGAATCTCTCCAAACGTGTCAACGAAATTTATACCGAGTATTGTTATTGTTGACATTCTATCTAAATTTTTTTTTGCTTTATCCGATTGAATTTGGATATACCAAGCCAGGTCGGGTTAAGTATGGATCGAATTAATCCTTCAAATCCCAAAAAACATTTAAATTCAACTTCAACTTAAAATTTAAGAAAATAAAATTTTATTTGTTAATTTTAGATCTGGTCGAACCCTTTTGAACCAAGACAGGTTTTTTGATGATCTTTTTAACATTATCTACACAAAACTGAATGGTTTCAACTTTCAACAAATTATAGAGAAGCCTTCGAGGGTTTCGATCCTACCATCGTTGCCAAAATGGGAGAGAAAGAGATCACAGAGATAGCCTCCAACAAGGCAATCATGCTTGCAGAGAGCAGAGTGAGATGCATAGTAGAGAACGCCAAATGCATACTGAAGGTAAAAACACCCAAGATTCTGCAGCTTCTCTAACAACTTCTCCTACAAAAATGGTTTCCACTAACTTTTACACAGTACAGATTGCTAGAGAATATGGATCTTTCAGTAGCTTCATGTGGGGTTACGTAAGCTACAAGCCAGTGATCAACAGATACAGATACCCAAGAAACGTGCCACTGAGAACACCCAAAGCAGAAGTCATTAGTAAAGATTTACAGAAGCATGGATTTAGGTTCGTTGGTCCGGTGATCGTGTACTCATTCATGCAAGCAGCTGGTTTAACGATCGACCACCTTGTTGATTGTTTTCGTTTCAGTGAATGTGTAAGTCTCGCAGAAAGGCCATGGAGACATATCTGAAAGCCTAGTAAAACCTCGTACATATATAGAACTGGCCTGGTCTAACTTTGGTTGGCCCAGATTTAGAGCTCTCAAGGTGACAGGAGTGTATATATAGTTGATTTGATATCTTCTCATCTTAACTCTACTTCTCATCATTGTAGTCATTTGGAAGAGTTTGGTTTTGGTGTGGTTTCAATTCTGTCATTAATGAATAAGACACAAGCTGCTTATACTTAATTAAGTGACATTTTTACTAAATTGGTTGTTGACTCAATATGAAACTTTTTTGAAACACGTAATAAGTCAATTCGTTATGAACTAGGATGAACCCGGAATCAATTCCTCTGTTCTTATTTCCGTGTGTTACCCAGTGCCTGCGGACATTAACATTTAATGGATGGATGGATGGAAAACAGCCACCCTGTGTCCGCTGACCGAGTTCAGATTCTCAGTCCAGTTTTATGGTGTCTTATTGTGTTCAGTAAATTTCAGCCATTCATTTATGCGGGTCTCATGTTAATTTATGTGGGGCCTATGCGGGACCTTCATAAATGAATGGCTGAGATTCACTTGACACAATAAGACACCATAAAACTGGATGGAGAATCTTGTTCCCGGCTGACCCGGCCAATCTAATTATTACCAACCTTACATGGAGACTGAATTTACTTATAAATAGAAAACTTTTGTTCTAGACGTTAACAAAGACATTGATCTTCCAAATGTTGGATGCATAAATTAATCCAAATCAACATAAAAGAGTTTTAAAAAGGCCATGAGGTGATGAAATCTAACAAAATGGCTTACGCTGGACTAGGGCTTCTATTACTTCTTAGTTGTGCCCAAGAACAAGGCCTGAGAGATTAGGCCTTGAGACTTATTTACCTTAAATATTAATATTTTTTATTCAGTTTAACAGTAAAAATTTTGAATCGACTAATATTTTAATTTTTTTTCAACCTTTTAATTTTATTTATTTTCATAATATTTGTTGTTAAAAACTGATCAATTTATTAAATAATCAGTCAATTTTTATAAACTAATTAATCTTTATAAAGCAAAATAAACCAATTAATTTTATTTAACAATTTTATTCTTAAATTAAACTTCAAATTCTTCGATAAGTAACGATAATCTTCTTTAATCATATTTTATATTCTTCAATTTTAGTTAATCTTTAACCAATTTTATGATAGTTTAATACCGATTGAATATTTTAAATCTTAAATTTATTGTATAACTGGTTTAACTTCTAATCTGAATTTTAAAACATTACTATTTTTATAATTCTACATCAAGGTATGTGTAAGTTATGACATTTCAAGTACTTATGCTTATAGTACTCTAAAATAAAAACTTGTCAAAACAATTACTTATAACCAGAGATTCTTTTTGTTTTGATATGACACTACAAGAAAAGCATGAATTAGCGACAGAAATTTACCGACGGTAAAAAAACCGTTGCAAAGTCAAAAAAATTGTCGGGAAAATCCTATTTCAATTTAATAATAACTAATAGTAAGAATAAATGAAACCCTTAATTTTATTATAGTACTCTAAAATATACAAGTAAGTTTGTTAGACAAATCTTAAATTTATAGAATTGTAAAAATAATCACATAAAATTAGATTTTTATTTGTTTTGATATGAGTATGCAAAAAGTAATGAGTTTATTTTGTATTCTTTATAGATATTTTTTAAAAATTACAATTATACAATAATTATCCTAGTATAACTTGGGTAGTCATCAATCCTTAAAAAAATGTAGTAGAATTTACATTATGAGGCAATTATCTCATTAAGAAGTTACTATACAATAAAGAAGATGGTGACTCTTTCCAAAGAGAATTCATGGTCATCTTTTGTTCTTTCTGCCTAACAATTACTTTCTAAGTGCTATAATTGACTCTTTTGTCACTTAATTTCAAGTGAAGTTCATTTACAATTAAACATGGAAAAAAATGACCAATCTGATCTGTCTTAACTTGATCCAAAATTAATAAATTTGACTTGAGCTGATCAAATTTTAAATTGGGTCTAAAGTTTTTTTAATTTTAAATTCTAAGTCGAATTGGAGTTCAGGACGTTTGGGTTCCCGAGCCTAACCAAACTCATTATAATCCTTATGCACAAAATATCCAAATAAGTACTGCCAACTTTTCCAAGCTTTGCAACTATAATTGCATGTACAAATTCCTGAAATCAACAATTTCTTTACTTCTACTCATCATCCATGCATGTGATATTTCTTAGTTTTTCCCCTCATTTCACTTAAATCTCCACATGGTGTTAGATCAAGTTTCAAATCTATTGATTGTGATCAATTATGGAGATCTTTGGAAGACATCAAACACATCTCTTTCCAAACTTATCAATCATTTTTGCTTGAGATTGTTGAAAACCAAACAAGTAAGAATGGTCATGCTTATCCAACCTAACCCAAAATCAACAAACTTTGCTCAAATTGACTAAATTTTGAGCTAGACCCAGATGTTTTAAATAGAATTATTGTGTTTGAGCTTAACTCAACTCAAAATTTGAAATTTTTAATAAAAATAACATCATTTAAAAAAAATATACTTAATTAAACTTAACCTAAGTTCGATCGAATTTCAAGTCAACTCAGAACATAACCAACTACTGTCAGGAATCCCACATCGGACAACTATGAGAGCATTCAACAATTTATAATAGTGTACAAACCTCCCCCTTTTAAGCTAGCTTTTGGGGGTGAGTTAGGCCATTTTAACATGGTATCAGAGCCAGTTTGTCTCGATAGTTTGGGGCGGTGCCTGGTCATGTCCCTTTGTCCAATATATCCATCAGATGTCCAATCCTGCTCTTGACTTAGAGGGGTGTATCAGGAATTCTACATCGGATAACTGTCTATGAGAGCATCCAACAATTTATAATAGTGTGCAAACATCTCATTTTTAAGCTAACTTTTAAGGATGAGTGAGACATTTCTAACAACTAACGGTCACAAAATTTTGAACCAAGCTCGACCCCACCCATTATCACTAGATAAAATTCTTTTAGCCCCACTTTAACATTATCTTCAACCTGGAAATCCATCATAAAAAAATGGAAGAAACTGAGAGAAACCTACCTGAAGCTTTTCAACATCAAAAGATGGAATACAGAAGATAAAGCAAAAGCTGATTCTTAGATAAGAATGCCACATTGATCATAAGTTATTCATGTTTTGTTAGTTTCTTGATCTCTGTCTGTTACCCTAAACGGAAGTCAAAATAATCAAACTATGGGATTATCTTCTTAAGATGGAGAAGTCTTGTCTGCTTTAAGTGACAGGCCAGTAGATAAGAAATTCAACAAACCATTATCTCTAGATATCATTTGATAATGACTTTGCAAACAGTGACTAACACCACCTTTTATGGAGTGCTTATATGTCATATTCATATCACATCAGCTCTTTAATTTTTAAAATATTAAAAAATTTTAATTTTTAAATTTTAAAAACATTTTTTCTTTAGATAAAAAATATAAACATAAATATTAAACGTAAACTAATTAAATTTTATTTATATAAAAATCTAACTTAATTGTTAAATTCAATTTTAATTAATTAAACTCAACTTAAATAAATAATTATTATAATTAACTTAAACTAGTAAATTTAAGTTAAACTTAATTAATTTAAATCAGATTTAAAAATTAAATTGAATTATTATTTCCCTTTTTCACCTCGCTTTTAATTTTTCTCCTGCATTCCATATTTTGAGGCAAATTTTTTCTAGTGTGGGTAAATGACTTGATCATGATTTAATAAGCGTCTCTTATGTTATTTTTAATTGTTTATCTTATAAAAGGGTCAGAAAAAATTTTTTAAAAAAAATCTAATAATTCTTCAAATTTTAGTAAATATACGATCGTAATGATCGTTAAAGTTATTAAGTCACACCCGTAACTGAAACAAGCATAAAATATTATAAAGTTCAAGAGATCCGACTTCGGTATGAATGATGAATCCCAAAGGTAACTTGGAGGTTGCTTGCTTGCTTGCTTTATGTTAAAGCAAAGGACAGAACTTCTTTGGAATGCCCTTCCCTGCTGCCTGACAAAAGTAAATGTCTGAACAAAGCATGACATTGCAGGACTGGTGTCGTTTTCTCGATCAAGATCCAAAAGGTGGTGAAGAGAACAATAACATCCCACAAATTCAGACGGCGAAAATATATTATTATGAAGTATAACAGATTAATCTGTGGACGGCCGCCAGGTGTTTTGTAACAGATGGACGTCATGTCAGCGTACGAATAAGGATAGATTGACTCTTGGACTCTTGAAAGATTAAGGTTGGTGTAGGTGATATATACCTTCGTAGCTTAATCAAGAGGTAGGAGTTCGATCTTTGAAAATGCGGCAAACTCCTAAACTAACGGTAGCCCTCTTAAATTTGAGATATTTCTGCCGTAAAAAGATTAGTCCTAAATTATCTTTTAAAAAAAAGAAAAAGAAAAAGATTAAGGTAAATATATCTTTAAATCACTTTAATCTAATTTAATGTCTAATTTCTAATTTACTTTAATTTAATATTTTTATTTTAAAAATAATTAATTAATTAATTTTTATAAATTATTAAATTATTATAAATTATAATTAATTAATTAATTTTTATTAAATAATTTTTTAATTAAAATAAGAATTATATCTTTTAATCACGTTTCAAATTTAACTGTTATTAAATCTTTATAAAATCGGTTAAAAACTGAAAAAATTATAATACCCATTAAATCTTTTAAATGATTATTAAATTTTTATAAAATTGATTAAAATTTGAAAAAATTAAATACTTATTAAATCTTTTAAATTTTAATCCTCTTATTTTATCGTATTCTTAAAATATTAGTTTTAAAGTGTTTAAATTAAATTTTAATATTTTCAAAACATTAAAAAATTATTAAAATAAATAAAAATTTATCAAAATTAATTTTTATCAATTAAATATCACATTAATACTAATATAACATTTTTATTTTTAAATAAAAATATATTTTAATATTTTAAAAAGTTAACTCCAATATTTTAAAAATGTTAAAATTAAATTTCTATGGTTAGGAGTCAAAGAAAACAAGCCCTTTCTTTGCCCTGCATAGTACTTCCCATATTATTGCTACTACCTAATCTGCTCCATCCTCTGCAGCTATAGACCAAAAACCAGACACAGAAGCCATAGACATTACACAACATTCTCTGCTTATGATTTCATTCCCACAATTTATTTATGGAACCAGTCCACAAGGAGTGAAGCCAAAAGATTAAAAAGAAAATAAAAGCAGAACAAATACAACCAGCTAAAAGCTCATCAGCTGATGCCAAGAATATTTACAAAGCTTCCTTCCAACAGTGGACACACCATCTTCCCAGCGAAAAAAGACAAGAAAAAAAACCCATCAACTGAAACCTAGACTACCCATCATTCACTCCAAAAACCTACTGGACAGGACTTATTCTTCAAACTGATACTTCTATCAAAACTGGCACGAAGTACCGAGCCTCTGCCTCTGCTTTTGACCAAATGTCACGGACTTGCGTTTGGCAAAAGCTGGGTACAACAGTTCCTGAAATTTCTCCAAAAAGAAAGTCCATTCTTCCTCATTCATGTCTGCCAGCTTCACAAAACTCATGCTTGCAGGAAGCTGCTCGTTAGCACTCCTGTGGCCGGAGGACGAGTTAGTAAAATGGCTGGTTTCTGGTTTTGTTCCAAAGAATTGTGAATGTTTCTGATTCTTGACACCTATGGTTGTATCCTTAAGTGACATTGAGAGCTTGGAAATGGTCGGGATCCTTTCAGGAGTAGTCAGAGTCTCAGACCTCTCCTGCCAGTCCTCTCCTTCACTATCTCCCTCTTCTTCAATGCTTTCCTCCAGCTTTGAAAGTGGTGGACGAGTACCAAAAGACCCAAAACCAAATTGAAGTGGTGCTCTAGCAAAATTATAATAATCCATTTTGATCTTCAGAGGGTAGTTAAATTCTGCTTCATCACAGTCTATGTCAAATTGAAATTCCTGATCGCCCAGGTCATTCCTCGGAGATAAGACTTCCCTCTCTGATACTAGCCTCTTTGCCTCCATGCATACAACCTCAAGTTCACTGGGCTCCTCCTCACCAGCTCGAAACTCCCTACTCATCATCTCACCAATCTCGGCAAGACAAAGACCTGAGGTTGCAGCTTCCTTGAGGAAAATTGTGCAAAGAACCAATACCCGCAAACAAGCTTCTCGAATCATTGGGAGTTCAGACCGCAGCATCTCACAATCCTTTGCAGGATCAAGTTTCTCTATATACTCAAGTTCATCATCTGAAAAGGGAATAGAAGCCTGTGGCCAATGAATCCACTCGAAATATGGATCCTCCAATGTCTCTGGCAAACAAAGACCATGGTCAATTGGAATCAACTCCACTTGGCCAAATCTACCAATAACATCAAGTTTCCTTACTAAAAGATTTCCAGCATGCCGATCAGTATTAAAAATCCTAATATCTAAAATTCCAATTCGATGCACAGCAGAAACTGGAAAGCTTGACGTTCCATGATCACTGGCATCAAAATCATGCGGTATAAACTGTTGGAAAGATGCAATCTTGCTAACTTGCTTCTTCTTGTGAGGCTTGTTTGCATTCACCCCATCATTGACATTAAAGATTGAATGAGTAATCTTCACCAAGGCAGTTGGGGGAACATTGGCAAAGTGATCATAGTCAAGAAGATAAGCTGCAACCTCCCTGAACCCCGTCTCTCCAACCCTGACAGACCGCTTCAAACCTGGTTGCCCAAGAGCTTTGCCAACAAAGCCTTTAGGGTTGTTTGGGGCAAAAGGCTCTTCATCTGTTGGCTTCACAATTGCAACACTCTGCCCCCAGCTATTTCTGAAGTAGTACGCACCCCCCAAACCACTATGAACAGGAAGAGGATCAACACCCATCTTAATTGCCTTGACACTGTCTCTGACCAGTTGCTTCAATTTAGTAAAGCTATTTGCTTGTCCTAATATCTCTATTGGGCCACTCTGATCTCTTTGCTGGATGTCCTTCCCAGTCGGAGAGAGACAAGGGGTAGATGAGCTTCTATGCATGTAGTTCCTAGTTAAAAGAAGAGGTGAATCATTACGAACCGCACTTAGATCATTCTTCAGCACCTTATCCCCAAAAGTCAATGAACTCTCATCAGTGGGGAAATTTAAGGCGAGTTGCAACCTTCTCTTCACAGTATGGGCATTATCACCCCGGTCCAACTCCATACCCAAGACACAACCAGTCTCTGTTTGTACGAAAACCCGTCTCCTTCCTGCAGGCTGTTTCTCTTCCATTCTCTTGCCATTGTGATACTCCCCGCTTAGCGGGCTCTTAAAGACTGCCACTGCCATCTGAGTCTGAACTGGGCTGTCTAACTCACGAGACATGAAATGGAACAGAAGTCCTTGAGTTTATGTGGCTGGCAGCAGAGGCTGCAGTGAAGGAAGATAAATTCTTCCCTCCCAAGAAGGTGCCAAACTCCAGAGCCAATGGGGTGTGATGTAAAAAAACGGAGCAATCCACTACCAATCATTAATTGTTAGATCAATGCTAACAACCAAACCATTTCTGATACTGAATTGTCAATAACCAAGAAACCGAGAATCTGAAAAACAAGTACAAGAAACATGTCAGAAAGACAGCTCTCACAGTAATCTTAGCCGATTAAATAACAGGACACAACAGTCAGACTCAAAGGTGGATGTGAGTTTCCATATACAAGTTAAATATAGTCAGATTTGAACGTTTCAACGCAGATGGGTCTATATACATTCAATAATGAAAATCCATGATGTTACTATAACTATCCTGTGAAAAATCTCCGAAGCAGTAACACCGAAACAGCAACAAGTTTAAGAAACAATCCTTGAATCTTGACACCATGAACGAAAACGTAAGATAACACTCAATACAACCCAGGAGATGATCAAGAAAAGCCTTTTCCTTGATTAATGAGAACCAATAAAGTAAACCAAACCTTAATCAATCTCAGTAAACTGTAAACAAGCAAAGTAACTGGCAGTACCCACACAAACCCGATAGGAACCCAAAAACACAAGATTCAATCAAAAAACAGAAAGAATCCTCCTTTCAATCAAATGAGGCATGATCAGAACATAGAAAGAACAAAACTTACAAAAGAAAACAAAGAAAGACAGCATTGGCATTAAAGAAAACAGCGAACAACTCACCAGAAAGCAAGATCCAAGTGAACCAACCAGGAATCGGGAAAGAATCAGAGTCACTAATCAGGTTAAACCTCGAAACAAAACAAATGGATCAAGAGAAAAGAAGGTTTCAAGAACGGGACAGTCTGGGGAGTAAGGAATCGCCCGAGTTAACTCAGTTGAATCCGCCTTCTTCCTTAACCCCAACACATGATCACCAAACACACCCAAAAAACCACAAACCCAAAAAACCCGAATTCATCCAAATCCCTAATCGAATAAGCCAAAAACCCCTCTTCTCCTAATCAAAACATCCGTTCTTTTCTTTCCCACTCCTCGTTTTTCTCTCTCTAGCTTTTGGACTCTGACTTACTTTCTCTAACACCTCTCTCTATATCTAGAAACATTTTATCCAACCATGGGTTAAAATTTAACTCAACCATGGTTAACTCTTCACTCTACTCTCTCTCTCTAAACAGCGTTTGTGTGTGAGACTTGGAAGAGTCTAGAATGTTGAATCTGGGCCGTTGGATTGGAGATCTAGAGACGGAGACAGGACCTCGTGACGTGGAGATAAGATATTGGGTGATGACGTGGGAAACGTCGCCGTAGTGTTAATTTTTTTATTTTTTATTATTGTCTTACGTACGAGGATATATCAGATAACTAAATAAAAAATATATATATAATTAATCCTTATGACATGATTTATTAATACGCCGAGTATTTATATCGGGCATTGTTGTTGTCTAATAATAATTGACTGATTTTATAAACTAATAATTTTTATAAATTGAATAAGAAAAAAATTGAAAGTCTATTAAACTTTTATTTTTTTTAATTATAGCCTAATATTAATGTTTTCGTTAAGTTGTTTACATGGCTTGTCGCGTATTTCAAAAACTTTAACTATTAATACACGTTGGCCAAAATTAACACAACTAACGAAGATTAATAAAATGATATTGTTTAATCACATAATTAAAACGACGTCATTGTTTAAAAATGATCTGAATCAGATTACGTTACCTCGACGACTTTACACTTTGATCTCAAATTTTTCTTTTTTTTCTTCAGTTTGTTCTCTCGACGTTCTTACTCTTCAATTTTTATATCACACAGATCTGATGCCTTCACACTAAGGACATTAGGAGAATAAACTAAAAATAAAGAGTTTACTAGTGCAACAAGCTAGTTTAAGGCTTTAGAAGAACAAACATAAAACAAAAGACTTAGGATATCGAGAGAATAACAGATAACGTCGGACTAGAATCGAAGAAATTTAAAAATTTGAGCATTTTATTTTCATTTTTTGAAATTTAGGTTAAAATTGAAAAACATTAAAATTTTTAACATTTTATTGCTATTTTTTAAAGCTCGAAATATAATTGAAATTTTGACGAAAGTTTAAGTATTTTTTATAGTTAAACCCTAATTTTTTCATAATATAATTAATTAATAATATTATATGTTGATATAAAAATACCGTATCTAAGATAAGTGGATGCCATGACTTAGATGCGTGACGTTGAGTAATCCTGACTTGTTTTTTTTTTTTTTTTGAACCAAGTCATCCTGACTTGTTAGTGTTATCCATCGAGGTAACGTCTATGATTTGAATTTTTTTTCAGTTTGATTTTTATAAATTATTATATACTTCCTAAAGTTTAATTTTTATTTGATTATATTACTAGTACGCTTAGTATCTTTTTTAATTAAATTTTTTACAAAAATAAATAAATTACTTGGCTTAATTAAGTTTAATGTTACAACACTTATTATAATTGTAACATATATTACACGATCTTAGATATTGTCATCTCCTAAATTCACGACATTATTTACATAAGAGATAAACTCATTAAGTGTTACGTTTTTTTAATCACACGGTAATATGTGTTGCATAACACAAACATGAACGACCTTTATTTTTTTAAACGGAAAAATCCGTAGTTACAACCCTTTAGATGTGCATTGCGTAACTCTTTGGATTGACGCAATAGTCTGCAACTTAAGTCAATAGGGTACTCTGCACTAGACAAACTCTATACGACAAGCTCAATCGAGAGAGCGTAGATAAAAGAAATCGAACATAGAACCTTTTAGCCTCATACCCCTCTACTCCACCAACTCTACCCCTTCTAAAGAGTTTAAAAAAGAACGATGTCAAAGAGGTACGAGTGAAACATAAATCAAAAATGACTAAAGTAAAAAAATCATCAAATTAAATAAGTGAATAGAACATTTTGTTTTTATTTATTTTTATTAATCAAAATATTTAAATAATTAATTTCTATAAAATAATTAAAATTACAATTCGTTATAATTTTTTAAGAAAAAATGATGTTATATATACCTTTGTATTGACTACTTCAAACCTAAATCTTTTTTCTATATTCAATAAAGTGTGATAGAGACTATAAATAATGAGTTTGATTCTAAACCTATAATTAGGGGTGCTTAAAAGAATGGATAAAGTAATTTAAAGTAACTTAAAGGTTAAAAAAGGTGCCCAAATTTATAATCAAAGCCTAATATAAGTGCATAGTAGGTAAAAAGTGATTTAGGTAACTTGTCAAAAGGGCAAAAAAGGTTTCAAATGATTTTTTTTTGAAATAAGGTTCAAATGAATATGACTTTATTTTTATTTAATAAATCATAATTTTAAAATTATAATTAGATACGTTGATTTTTTTCATAATTTAATATATTTTATTATAATTAAAAGATTAAGAGATTTGTCAACAAGTCAACGAACCTCAGTACACAAACCTCTCCACTTTGTGAGGTATGAGGGAGGGATATCAACTGTACTTATCTTTTACGTGACTTAAACCTGTGACCTTCTAATCATAAAAGAGTAATCTTATCGGTTATTTCAAGGGTCGTCTTTATTAAGAGATTTGTCTAAATATAAATTAAAAAATTAAATTTATTTGATGAAGTTATAATTTAGTAAGTGAACTTTAGATAAAATTTTATTTCTATTTTGTATTAGTAAAAATTTTATTATTTGATATTTAATTAAATAAAATTTAATAAATTGGTAAATATTAATTATATTAAATATATAATTAATAAGTAAAAGAAAAATTCACTACTCATGGAAAAAGTAAAATCGTTTCAACCTCAAAAACAATTTAATAAGTAATTAGTAATTATTAATAGCTACTATAAACAATAATTTTTTTAAATAACATTTCTATTTAATAATATTTATTAAATAGTTAATTTAATCTCCAATAAAAAAATGGTAGCTCAGATTCTAAGGTACGAATACAATGTATCAACATCACATGGCAGACAACTGTATGTGAAGTAGAATGATGATGTCAATTAAAATCTATTCATTTGCTTTTTGGTATGGAAAAAAAATAAAATTTAAAAATCTATATGAAACTTTTGATTTTAAAATTAACTCAAACGATTTAACAAGGATTATAAATTTCGTTTTGTACCGACCGGAAAACGATATAAAATATAGATATTAATGTACTAGGTATAAATATTGGTTATTATCAGTCTGTTTCGTCTAGTACCAGCTAGTATTTATAATACCGACCATATATTGGTTAGTACCGAACTTTTATTGTAAATTATAATAATTTGAGAGTTAAAGATATTTATTGTCCTTTTTATCGAATATTTTAAAGTAATTATTATTTATTATATAATAAAAATTAAAATTATAATATTTTAAATACTTTGTATTGTTTTTAATTTTACATTTATATATCGATGATTGTCTATTTTTTTATAAAAATTGTGGTTGTTATTTATATGTGAAATATTTAAAAATTATTATCATTATATATTAATTATAATTATAATTTATTTTTATTTTTATTAAGAATAGAGACAATTGACATTTTCGAACACAAGGTTATCTTATTTTTCTTCTTCTTCGCCAAGGTATGGCTATTTTTATAATTATCCAAAAGTCCAAAAATTTGCAACTTGCTTAGGTTCTGAGTCCCCCACACGCAGAGGGCCGACAGGACCAATGATTCAACTCTCTTTCAGCGGGCTGTGTGTGGTGGGCGGCACGTAGTTTCATAGAACCTAACAATCTTACCAATCAAGTACTCATATGGTATTATGAAGATGGCTTAAAAGTTCTATCAATTTCAATAGAGAAAGAATAGTTATATCGAGACATCAATAGATGCGTCGACGGATTTGTTAAGTTTACAGGCTATTTTTAATGTTGGCGTCACTTACTTTGATAATACACCTATCAAGTGTCACATGATCCTATTAGAAGATTCTTTGGGAATCTGTTTCCCTAATTTAATTGTGTAATTTCGTTTTAGTTTCCCTTAAAAAAAGAATAATTTTAATATAAAATTTTATTGTAAGAGGTTGTGGCAATGTATTAATTTATATATAAATATATTAGTCAAATTTTATGATAAAGTATACGTGGGTCTATCAGAAATAGTCTCTCTATTAAATAAGGATAAGGCTTTTCAGACCTCACGCCTCAATAAGACTTCGACTTAATGTTGATGATGATGATTATATATTAATCAAAAACTAATACGAAATTTATTTATATTTTATCATATTCAAGTTTTTAATTGTATTAAAAAGTTTAAATTGAATAACAACAATAACCAAGTAAAAGTCCGCTAACACGAGGTCTGAAAAGATCCGATAGTACATTGCCTTATTCCTAACTAGCAGAGAGACTATTTCTCATAAATTTACAAAAAAATACACACATATATGTAACATATAATAATGAAATAATAATTAAAAATAGACATAAAGACAATAGTAATAAAATATAAATAATTAAATATGTATAAATAATATAAAATACAATAACTATAGAACAATATACGAAAAGTCATTACGAAAAAATATTTAAGCTAACTAAGAACTATTTACACTAAATAGTTGAAAAATATCAAGTCAAATTTATAAATTAAAAGTATATTTTTATATCTAAATATTTTTAAACATAAATTTTTTAAAATATTTATTATATCTAAAAATATTACTTTTAATAAATAAATTTTTATCATAATATGGATGGAACCAAAATTTTCACATAATTAAAAAGGTTTCTATGTTTATTAGCTATTTTTATCTTCCAAACAATATTTATATATTTTTTAATTTCTTTTCCAACATTGTTTTTAAACAATTATTTTTATTCTCTAATCATGTATGTTTTATTTATTTTATTACATATGAAATAATTTTAGTTTTTTATTTTACTTTTCATAATCTAAATTTATTATTTAATAAATAATTAATATAATAACTTTTATAATAAAAGGCTAATTTAATTATATAACAAAGTATTTTTGTAATTTTAAAAATTATCTAAAATAGTATTTAATTTCGGTAAGATATTAAAAGATGAAGCTTATTTGAGGTTACATTAGCCTCCAATCACTAGGCTTGTCATGTCGTTAAGCAAAAGGGAAGGTTCGTTCGTGGACTTGGAATGGGATTCAGATTTCAGACCAAAGCTTATCCTTCGTCTCAGTCATCATTTATTTTAAGATTAGTCCAAAGATTGCTGCAATTTGAAGGGGAGGCATGTTGTGTTATGTTGTTGGGAGCTTTGAACCTTTGAAATCAGACCAAACCGTGACCAACTTCACGTTTGTCGGTCGGGAAAGGACCAACTTGGTCCTGCGATAACAACAGTTGCGTCCGTGACAAGGTTTCGTGGAGTTGGTCGTAAGTCGTGTGCTCAGTTCTTGCAAAGTTGTTTCAAAAATCACTACGGATGTTGCTTAGGGTTAGCAATCTAAATTCGACCTGTCGTTTAGTTTCATTCTTTTTATTGTAGTTTTTATTTTGTATTTATTGTTTTTATTTTAAATAAAAACAAAATTTTATTTAATTGTTAATGTTAATATAGTTATATTCAGATAGTTACATATTATATAAAACTTAAAGATAAATTAATTTTAATTAATTAAGTTTATTTTAATCCCTTATATAATACTTATTAATAAATTATTTTATTTTATTATATTTAATTATTCATAATTTAATTAATTAATTATAATAATAAATTATTCATAATTCTTATTAATTATTAATATATTAAATAATTAACAAAATAGAAAACAAAAATAACTTTTTATGATTTTCATAAATTTTGAAAACTGGAACGAAACTAAAACTAAAGCAAAAACTCAAATAAACCGAATTTTAAAACTATATTTAAAAACAAAAATAGAAAACAAAAAATATAAAAAAATATGCTTTCTAAAGGGTAGTCGAGTTGGTGGAGTAAGGACATAGGGTCAAAAGGTCCTGTGTTCGAATCTCCCATTTACACTCTCTCAATTGAGCCTATCGTACAGGACTTACCTAATGCAGAATATCTGATTGACGTGATTTGCAGACTATTGCGTCAATTCGGATCTTTACCCAGTGATCATTTATAGGATAATGGTTGCGGATTCCTTCGTTTTAAAAAAAAAAAGCATGCATGATCAATAATATCTAACCTTTTTCTAATTTTATCTTATTAAATTAAAATTATACTAGGTTTTAGAGTAAGGCCACAACATCTATTGTTAGTTTTGAAAAATTAAAGATGCAATTCCCTTATAAACTAACTAGTGGTATAAAATGAAAATATTCCACTCAAGATGTGTGCAGGGATAACAATGGATCGATCATCTAGATATTCAAATGAGTTTGAAACTCGTAGCTTAATTGATATTTGATAGTTCGATAAAATTTTAATTTAATGTTATTTTAAAAATAATATCATTTACTCCCTCCTATTTAAAGTAACTGTCGTTTTAGAGAGTTTTTAATTATTCAAAATAAGTGTCGTTTGTGAATTTTTATACATATTTATGATTTTACTTCCAAAATCACCCTTTAATTTCTCTCACATCTTAATTACACAGATTACACATATTATATTTTCAAGGCATTTTAACATATAATTAATAAGGGTATATCAGACATTTCATTAACTTTCTTAATAAATGTGCATTCCTCTAAAACGGCACTTATTTTGAATAGAAGGAAGTATATTTAAAGTTTAAGACTAAGTTGATTTGTAAAGTTCGATTCTAAACTTGTTTTGAAATGCTAAAATTAAAGAAAAACTTAAATTTGACTTACAATTCGATCAACTTAAATCAAACTTTTAGAATTTGAGCCGAGTTTAGGCACAAATATTATCTCTAATTACATGGTAAGTGATTTTAATTGGAGTCTTATCATATGATGTGGTTATTTAATACACATAATTTAAATAATATTATATAATGTCTCTCATAAAACAAAGGAAGTCTTACTTGACACGAAAGGCAAGAGGCAATAAATGGCATTGCCAAAATTCAACAAAGAATGTTCTTTTTCTGAATTGTCACGAAATGGAAGAAACTAAGACTATAGTCATATTACCACTCAATTTCCTTACAAGAATAAGTGTCAACCCCTGACTATTTTGTTAGCTACTAAGTGTCTTTGACTAAGGATTAGAGATTGCAGATAAGTCCGAGTTCGGCTTGGCCCGACTCGAAATTAACGAGTTTGACTTAATTTTGATCGTGCTTTGAATCAGACTTGTGCTTTAAAAAAAAAGTTTCAAGGTTCGAATCGGGCTGCCTAAACCCGCCCCAACTCAAAATATAAAAGTTATACAAAAAATGTCATTTTGAATAAAATAATAACGTTTTTATTTTTATTCTAAAGAATAAAAATAAAATTGGGTCACATCTTGAATCGCCCAAGTCTAATCTTGCTCGGACTCAAGACAAGTGCCTCAGGCTTAAAAATAAGTTTTCTGGTGGGGCTCGGGCCTTAGTCCGAGTTTAGCTTGATCTTACTTGAAGTTAACGAGTTCGACTTGGCCAGATTCGAAATTGATGGGTTTAACTTAATTTTGATCGTGCTTCAAATTAGACCCATGCTTAAAAAAAAGTTTCAAGCTTCGAATCGGGCTACTTAAACCCGTCGCAGCTCAAAATATGAAAGTTATAAGAAACGATATCGTTTTGAATAAAATAATATCGTTTTTATTTTTAGTCCAAGCAAGATTAAATTTGAGCGATCCAAGATATGACGCAGTTCGTCATATCTTGGACCGCCCAAATCTAATCTTACTCAGACTCAAGTCAAGTGCCTCAGGCTTGAACAAAATTTTTCAGTAGGGTTCAGGCCTTAATCTGAATTTGGCTTGGCTCGACTTGAAGTTAACGAGTTCGACTTAATTTGATCGAGCTTCGAGTCAAATTCAAACCTTTTTTTATTTTTGAGCTTCGAATCGGGCTGACTAAACTTGGCCCAGCCCAAAACATGAAAGTTATAAGCAACCCACTCGTTTTGAGCAAAATAATATTATTTTATTTTTAATTTTAAAAAATAAAAATTATACTGAGTCAGATTTCAGACCGACCAAATCTACCCTTGCTCATATAGTTACGATACGAGGAACGCATATTGAAAAAGTCAAATTATACCATGTGGGATCAAGAAAGTCAGAAATCAAATAATGGTTACTTATGACTGGTTGCTGATACATTGCTTAACTTGATTACTATACCGGTCAAAAGTCTGTTTGAATAGACCAAATACGTGTAGACACGTA
Organism: Erythroxylum tenue; assembly: GCA_027568955.1. Lineage (NCBI taxonomy): Eukaryota > Viridiplantae > Streptophyta > Magnoliopsida > Malpighiales > Erythroxylaceae > Erythroxylum > Erythroxylum tenue. Next base: position 1,092,199 of record JAOSBM010000001.1, read on the forward strand.
TTGGATGAATCATATGTGATACGATAAAGTTATTCGAAGTTAAAAAAGAAAGAAATTACAATATATGGATATAAAAATGAAATAATGTTTTAAAATTATATTTTTTTAATCATTTTTTAATTTAATTAGTGATTTAGTGTGTTATATGCTGTGTTAGTGTCTAAATAGTTAAACACGTCAAACAAGTTAATATAGTAAATATTTTTACCGACAGTTAAAAAACTGAATTAGTTTAATCGTTTTAACCGTGAAAATATTAAATTGTTCTATTTTTCGGTTAACTCTTATTGTTAAAAGCCGATCAGTTTATTAATTAATCGATTGATTTTTTTAAACTAATTGATTGTAATAAATTCAAATAAATCGATTAATTTTTATTTAACAATCTCATTTTTTAATTAAACTTCAATTTCTTTTACAAGAAAAGACGATCTCTATTAATTATATTTCAAATTATTTAATTTTATTTAATAATTTGTTAATTTTATGACTGTGTAATAATATTTGAACCTTTTAAACTTTAAACTTTTTGCTTTATCGGTTTACCTTAAACCTTAAACCTTAAAAGAATTAGAGTCATTGCACCTTTGTAATAAGAGTTGACAAATTTATTGTATTTTTAATGCATTCATTGCCTTTTATAATTTATTTTATTTGCTAAGATAAATATAATTTTTGACATTATAAATATGTTTTCTAAACGAATTTATCTCATACATAATTTATAAATTACTATATAATATTAGTAATTAAAATAAACTAAAAGATAATTAAAAATTAAATAAAACTTTGTGGTTAGCAGCTTAGCACTCTCTCAACTCCCGTTGACTTGGAACAATTGAGTGGAACTCGAATCTTCCTTAAAGATTTCTGTGTTTATATATATATTATGTCTAAATTCATAAACTTAAGAAGAAAAACTAGAGATGTCAAGAAGGGCTAGGTTTCACCCGTGCCATAGGTTGATCATGGTCGGCTCGACCGTTGCTTCAGAAATGAAGTTGTTTTTGTCAAAATCAACGTCATTTTTTACTTTTTTGATAAATATGGTTAAGTCGGGTTGGCCCGGCTCGCCCATGACTAAACACGAGTCACCCTAGCCCTGATCAAATCGGATCAAGCTAGGTAGGACTAGAAGTGGCCTCGACCCGGCCCAATTCGTTGATATCTCTAGATAAAACCGTAGTCCATTCTAATATAAAGTTTTTGTTGTGAACATTATATGTTATTATATTTAGGGTAAAAAGTATGAAATTCTTTTGAAGTTTATGCAATTTTAAAAAAAACTTTAAATTTAAAAATTATAAAAAACTTTTTGTTGTTTTAAAATTATAGAAAATCTCCTCTTAAATTTTCGATTAAAAATAACAATCAAATACATACAATATAAACATCATATATGAATCAATTAAATGTTACTTATATGATAATCTAACAAAATTCTTAAACTTGAATTAAACTAATTAAATATGAGTTATTATTATAATTTATTATAATTATCTTAAATTATTAATTTAGATCAAGTCTAATTTATTTGAGTTAGAGAGGTGATTTAAGCTACCGTATCAAGAAAATTTGATTAGTTCACATGTGATATTTAGAGACATGATTGTTTATCCGATGAGGTCAAGGGTCGGCCCGGTTAAACCTAATTGTTTTGGCTCGTGGCTCGGCCAATCCTGGCCAAAATCAGGCCAGAATGGACCAAGCAAAAATTGCCAAGCCTAATAAATATTGTGTGCAATTATAAAAAATCCAATAATTGCTTTTAATATTATAATTTTAATTAAGAATAACAACGAGTCAGGTTAAGTAAGGTCAAACATTCATTACCAATGATTCGGACTCTCACTCAGTCTAAAGTCTTATTTGACTTAGAATATGTAGCTCAAGTAGATTGAGATCACTCTAAATGACGTAATTTGATATAATGAATTAAAATAGTATCATTTTAATATTAATTTTTTAAAAATTACAAATCAAACAATGTTGTTTTTGTTATAAAACCGAAACTAAAAACTTAAGAATATTTGGGAGAAGAGAATTCTTCTTATCAATTCATTCATCTCTCTCTTACATCAAACCTTCTATTTATAGAACATTTCAAACACCTAAC
>JAOSBM010000001.1:1105434-1120817 GCA_027568955.1 Erythroxylum tenue
TTCATTAATTTAAATATTGTAATTAATTAATTAATTACAATATTATTAATTAAAATATTATTTATTTATTTAATTACATTATATTTAATTAAATTATTATTATTAATTAAAATATAACAATTCATTAATTAAAATATTATAAATAATTAATTAATTGCAATATAAGTAATTACAATATAATTCATTCATTAATTAAAATATAATTTATTTTGTAATTAATTAATTATAATATTTTTGACAAACCAACCACTATTAATAATAATAGTAATCATTCTTTCATCTTAACCAATCATTATAATTATAATGATTATATCCATTTCTATTTTTTCCTGTATTCGTTCTCATTCCTATTCTCGTTACTTTTTATAAACCAAGCGCCCCCTAAGTATAGATTAAAGCAAACCATTTGACTATATTATAAGTAATACTCATCAATTCCAATTGATTACAATGAGCTTGTTTCATCCTTAATCACTTTTAACATTTCTAGTTTTTGTTGGATTAGATTTATTTAGAGATAGCAATAAAGTTTAGGCTCGACTTGATTTGACCAGGCTTTGGATCAAGTTCGAGCTTTTTTTCTCAAAATTTTGAGCTTCAAGCTAGGCTATGGCTTGTACTGCTTAGCTAGGGTCAAGTCGAAGCTTGAAAATAATAAATAAAACAACATTGTTTTGAAATAAAATGACATCATTTTCTATTTTTAATTTTTAAGCTATTGGATTGCAAGTGCTTGACTCGACATATTGTCATCCATATATTTATTTATAATATAAATTAAATTTAAAAGTGACAATTGAATGGATTTTAATATGTTTAAATATCATAGCTCAAAATTGAATAAACATATATTAATTTATCAATTTTAAGTATTTTTAATTTAATTTCGTTATAATTAGTTAAAATTTAAAATATTACTAAATTCAATTTCATTCGAATCTAATCAATATCGGACACTTAAATTTAAATTTGATTTTTATCAATTCTTAATTCTCCAAAAAAAATTCACATGACCAACTTCATTTTATATTCATATCAAATGTTAGAGCTTTGCCTTCTCATTATTACAATAATTTTTTTTATTATGATTATTTAGATATTCATGTTAAACAGTTAAATGAATTAAAATTCATTAGTGGATATATATCAATATTTAATATTTTAAATATTAGATCGGAAACTAAATTCGTAAAATAAAAGATTTAAAATTTAAAAGTTGAATTGATATTAAAATATTAAAAATAAGTTAAAAATTGAATAAATTTAAATTTTAAAATTAGGTTGAAGAATCGTAGAAAATTTTAAAGTTTAATTAAAAATAGACTTTGAAATAAAAATTAATTGATTTATTTTATTTTATAAGTATTAATTAATTTACCAAAAATTTCAATAAATAAATAAAAATAATTTTTAATTATCAAAGTAAAATAAACTAAAAATTTAAAATAAGATCGACTAATTCAAAATGTTTTGAATTTATTAGTCATTAATTTTTTATATGTATAATTGAGCTCACGGACAAATCGCGTACCAACCTAATATCTTCCAAAGTCCTCTGTTTTATGGATCATGCACACCAACTTCTGCTCAATTCTTCTAAAGAAAAAGATTCACTTTTTGTAACCAAAACCTTATTTTCTTGTCCGAATCTGAATTCTGGGAGGCTATTTTGGTTCTTTAATAACTAGAAAATGAGAGGAAAAGCAAATCAGTATCAAGACGATGATGAATACAAGGACGAGGATTTTGGTCCAAGAAAAGATGGGCCATCTTCAAACGTCACAACAACATCAGTCAGCAACAATCACACTAACGTTATCAACAACAAAGGTATATTGTCTGCTTTTGTTTGAATTTAGATCCGCCTCAATTTGATTGTTCTTTCATGGGCTTCCTCATTTCTTAAGAGTCGAGATATGTAGAAAGCTCTGTTTTTCTTTTTATCTGTTACCCAATTGTAAAGTTTCGAGCTTTCGTGGTTACGGGGCTTTAACATGGTGGGTTCTCAAAAGGGTTATTCAGTTTTGAGTTTCTTGACTGTTCGTTGATGTGTGCAGCAGATGGGAAGAATAGTGATAAGGCTAACGCCATAAGATCGAAGCATTCTGTCACTGAACAGCGGAGGAGGAGCAAGATCAACGAGAGGTTTGTTCAGTTGTTTAAATTATAGGTTCTTGCATATGTACATGCTATGTTTCGTCTTTTCCTCTCAATGATTTCTTTTCCTGTTTCTCTTTTTGGTTTATTAATGTCTTATGCATACTGTTGTTGGGATTCTGTTGCATGTACCCTGCTTTAGGGAGGAGAACTAGAGTAGAATTTTAATGGTTTGTTACAATTTAAATGTTCTTTTAAAAGTAATCTTCGTTCACAAAAACCATCTAATAATGAAATGGATCAACGAGCTTACATGATAAATGTAACTTTGGAACTATACGGCAGCAACTTTCAACACCATGCTTATCGGCCATTCTACATCGCGGTCTTTGTCAAATTATAATCGATTTTCAATTCTGAACTCTCCTTTGCTGTGTTTCTGAAAGTGTTTAAATATGTTAATTTTAGTAGTTATCAGACTGATATGCATCTACAGTTGGTGCTTATCAGCTTTTAGCGGTGCTGCATTAGTTTTTATTATACACAACCCGGAGAAGTGACTTGAAAGGAGAATTACTTGTACTTCTTGTGTACCTTCAATTTGAGTCTGTTTAACACAAGCTGTCAAACTTAAGGTCTCCCTCACTTCTTCACCTAATCTCCTCAAGTAAAAATATGACAGGTAGTTTCAATTTCAGTAATCCGAATTTGCATGAACTATGGTTTACATTTCCACGAAGTCAAGGATGGACTGAATGAAGTGCTTGAGATTACAGTCTTTGTTTATGATTACTGAATACAGTTTAATGAAGTGTAATCTGTTTTGACCAGATTCCAGATACTTAGAGAACTTATACCTCATGGTGATCAAAAGAGAGATACAGCATCATTTTTGTTAGAGGTAAACCAGTTGTGTGGGATTCAACCACAAGAAAATGTACATGTAACTGGGTTCCAATTGGTTGACTGAACATCTGCATTTCTGTAGGTGATTAAATATGTCCAATATCTACACGAAAAGGTGCAAAAATACGAGGGTACATATCAAGGATGGGGCTCCGAGCCAACCAAGTTGATGCCTTGGGTAAAGTTCTTATAGTTGGTTTGATTGTTTGCTTGCTTGTGTGCTTCACTAGTGTACTTTTTTGCAGGTTGATGGCTATTTTTACCTCCATAACATGTGCAACCATAAATTGTCTCCAGAAAACTTATCATCAAAATTTATTTGTTAAAAGAAACATTTTGCTAGAGGATTATGTTATCTGATAGATTCACAACTGAATTTGGCCGTGATGCATGGATAGTAAATAAGTGATTTATGGATTTCCAAATGGATCTCATATATTTGGTAAGTACTCTAATCTTCTAGGCATTCAAGTTACTACAAACAACTGTAAACAACATAAACTGAGGAACATTTTTTTCCCTTGAACTGGGATTTTGACCAGTACATTCATGGAGAACAAATATGGTTTTATGCTTTCATTTAAGTGAAATGCTGTAAATGGACTAACAAATTATCAAATATCTGAACGTAAATAATGACAAGTATAATTCCACAGCTAATGGTGTTCTCAAGAGTTTCTTCTCTGTTATTAATGCTTACTATTTGAATTATCAAGTAAAGTTGGGGGATCGTTCTTTGTGATGGGGATTCTTTCTGTTTTGACCTTCTTGGCTCGTATCTATTTGGTAGTTGCATGTATGTAGATTACCAAAGATTCTTACTTTTGGTTGTCATTAAAGTTAGAGCTGTTAATTTGGTGGATTTTCTAGATAAAAGTTTCTGGTTTTGTGGAGCAATTATTGTATATAATTATAGCTCTCGTTTCCCTCTCATTTGAGTTATTGATATGGTTATTGGATATGAACAAGTTTTGTCATTTCTCTTATTTGTAAACAGAGAAACATTCACTGGCGTGTCCAAAGTTTTGTTGGTCAGCCACAAGCCACGAGAAATGGTTCTAGTCCAGGATCTGCATTTCCTGGAAGATTTGACGAGAATAGCATTCCAATATCCCCAAACATGCTTACAGGAATTCAAAATCCAGAGGAATCTGATCCTACCCGGGAAACAACATACAAAGCAATGGAACGCCAATCTGAGTTTGCAAACAAGGCTATGTCTCTGAAGATGCCTGTGCAGTCGATTCCAGCTTCTATCCAGACTCTTGATATTGCTCCACATCCTGTTCATCAGCATCCAATCTCTGACACACAATCAGATGACTGTCCAATAAACAATGATCCACTGAACCAGCAGGAGGAGCTGACAATTGAAGGTGGGACGATAAGCATCTCGAGTATCTACTCTGAAGGGTATGTGAGATATGTAAATTCTGAGAGGCATTACGCCAAGAGAGATAGGGCATATGGCTTTTGTTTTTGGTTTCCCTCTTAAACTTTCCGCACTTCTGTTAATCTTGCGTAGTTGTGAGGAAATCTTTTCCTTATAAATGTTCGTCCTCAACTTCTGTTGTGGCTCCATTCGTGCAGTTGCTAGTGCATCAACTTGTAGCTTAGCTTTAATTCACATCATTTGTACTGTGTACTAAGAAAATTTAGTCTTCTTCAGTTTCAAGAAGAAATGAGGCTTAAATGTTACGAAGCTAAGCAGTCGTGGTAGGTTATTTGTTTATGACAGTAGGGCTGTCTGAGTAGTGTTCTTTATATGCTCTTACATTCTGAATGTTGGCCTAAAGTCAGCTATTGATTTGTATTCTTCACATTCTGCATGCTTTTCCTGTTATCTGGAACAGAGATATGTTGAAAATAACTTCCATATATTGTGTAAAGCAGGTTATTGAACACTCTGACACAGGCACTTCAGAGTGCTGGTGTAGATTTGTCACAAGCCAAAATCTCAGCGCAGATTGACCTTGGAAAGCAGGCAAATAGAGGGCAGAGCTTTGGAACATGTCCTCCCAAGGTATGGAACCTTTGACTAACCGGAATACTGATGTTGCTGGAGAACTGTTGTAAAGTTCAACAAACAACAACACAACTCTGAAATCTTCTATTGCTTTTTCAGGATCTTCATAATCTGCCTCCTAGCAGTCAGGTAGCTGAACATCTCAGGAACTTTAGCAGTGAAGAGGACTTGTGTCAAGCTCAGAAACGCCTGAAGTCACAAGAGTAGGATGACATCTCTCCAACCTTTCATTTTGCTTAGTCTTTCGTTCTTTTCGCCTATCATCTTCAAAATGCAATAGTATCCTACGTGCATTGTATATGCCGTCCTTCAGTTTCCTATATTCTTTTCTAGTCCTTGAGTTTCCTACATAAGTGTTTATATTCATATTCTGTGGAGTTTCTGAATAGATTTCTAGTCAGGATCTGCGGTTTTCGAGACTGGTTGTATCATATATAAGCTACAATATAGACAAGAAAGTTTTGCCATCTTCTTGCAATAGATTTATTGCTCAAGGTCCTGTAATTCCCTGCTATGTCATGCTTTTGAGATCTTACTCAAATGGAAAATGAATGAATGTGCAAAAATAAACATCAAACCGGGCATGTCATTGGTACCTTATTAGTTCCTTCGTGCACGGAGGACACAGGACACATCAAACGAGAGAAACTTCAGAATGAGTCCAAACCAACTTCAGTGTATCTAGTTCTTGTGAGCAGTAACGACATAGACCAAAATCATTCTTCTAGTGTTTAGTACCAAGTCCATTCAATTGTTAATATAATGCAGTAATATACTGCACAGAATCACTGAAAGATGAAAGCCGTTTTTCAGAAATTGGTTTTGCCATTTAAAGCTTGAAACCTGAGGTGGATGATGAGCGCATCAGAATGTTAAGCCATACTCGAAACTTTTTCAATAAAGGCCACAAGGAACACGGGGCAAATTATTGTAACAAGTCGTACAGGCATCAATATAAAAAGAAGGCATAGAAATCAGAAGTAGACTACACGATCACATATGAAATACTGTTGTTGAACTGCCATAATTCACAGTACCAGACAGGTGATAATGATCATGGTAATCTTTCTACGAGTGAGCTCCATCCTTTGAAAGGACTTTCACCTGTCAATGGTGGAGTTGCAAGAAAGTGTTCACGGCCATACCTGTTCAAGTAGTTGACCTTTCTTTCTCAAATTAAAGAACACCAGAGCATTCCAAATCGAAAGGCTGGTTGCAATTTCTGCACATTGTAGTCACTGCAATGCAATATCCAAAAATAATATTTCCCCATCATCGCAGCAAGAAGCATCTTAAACCATTCCTCAGGAAATGTCTCCTTGTATGCTTATTTAACAGTCCAACAGCAAAGCGGGATACTCATCCTGGACAATCTGAAGGTAAACTAATCTTTGTGCATATGTCATGAAACAGATCAATCTTTCTCTGGTCTTCATATCTGCTGATCTATGGTAGTCCCGAGTCATTAAACTGAAGTGGTAGACCTGAATCAATTTGATGAATTCGCTCCATAACAGGGAACTTATTTGCTGTTATTCAACCCTCCTAAAGTTTTTATCAGAAAAGCATAATCATATGCTGCTTCTTTGCAATAACTGTAGGAACCACCTTCACCAAAATGTCCTCCACTCATATTTGTCTTCATAATGACTGATAGAGAGCAATCATGACATGTACAGTCTCGTATTCTGGCCACCCATTTAGCTGGTTCCCAAACTCCAACTCTGAGATAAACGATCATGTTAATAGTAGAAACTATACATTAGAAGCAAATACATCCAAAAATGTGCAGTGACGGAAATACCAGGATGTCTAAAATGACTGCATGGAATCATTAACTAAAGACTGCAAAAATGTGAATTTACCTGGAATCATGAAATGATGCTGTGACAAGCATTGCTGGATAGCAAGTATCTGAACGAATGTGATTATAAGGAGAATAACTTAGAATAGACTCAAATTGGGACTCTATCTTAGGGTTCCCAAATTCTTCGTAGTCCAGGACTGTTAGCGGCAGACTTGGATCCAGTAAGGTGTTGCAAATATCAAGAAAAGGAACCTGTTGGAAAGAGATATCAGTACATTACTACCAAAAATCAAACAAAGGATCACGATGGAAGAACTAAACCTTGCAAAGCGTTCTTCATTCCATGTCAACAAATGCACAAGTTAGCTAAAATGATATTATGTGTGGCTCACGTATTTTCATTGTTGTTTGCCCGTGTCAATGAAAAAGAAACTTGATTCTATTCTGACGATTGTCGAGTTCTACACTTCATGTTACTTCCATTTTGTTTTCTATATTTTCTAGCAACAAGGAAATAACACATAACTCCCATATTCCACCCGCTATTCACAAGAACTACACAAGAAACAGAAACAGTTGAAACTTAAGCATTCATGCACCACCAGTTTTGCTAGCTCCACAGTGGATGGAACTGACCTTCAATATGGCAGCGTGAAACAGGTCTGGCTGCAAGTTCATGGCTGCACCCACAAGAAGACCCCCTGCACTGAATCCAATGGCACCTAGCCGCTCTTTATGAACATATTTCTCATCAACCAAGTAGTTGGCACACGTGAGAAAATCATATATAGAGTTCTTTTTATTCAGTCCGCTTCCAGATTTATGCCATGAAGAATCACCACCATTTCCCCCTCTGCTCATTAAGAACATACCAACTCTTCAGAGGTCAACAATATAAAATGATAACAAAGTGAAATTTCTAGTTTAAACAAGCACCATTCTGTTTGAGTATCTAAAGAGAACGATGAATAATGTGAAATTTCTTATATAATCTGCAAGACACCACCAATGAAGAAAAAGATTCTGCAAATTCTGTCTTTGAAATGACAAATTTACCAGAAAAGAACATCAAAGAAATCAGGGAGAACTTGAAAAAAGGATCAGATTTGATCTTTGAAATTGCTTGAATAGATTATGTTCATTTAAAAATTGACATTCCACTGGTAGTTCATTTAAAAATTGACATTCCACTGGTAACTAAGAAAATAAAACGAAGTTGATAGAGCAAACCTCACATCAGCGAAGGCCAGCACCCAGCCACGGTCAAGTAAACTCAGACGGTTCGGGCACCAGTTCTTTTCTAAAACTTCTCCATATGCTCCATAACCTTGTAATAGTCCAGGAGAATGACCCCTCTGCCAGGCTCTTTGAGAGTACAAAATGGTCAGAGGAATCTTGACACCATCATGAGATACGACTTCCTTTCTCTTGCAGCAGTATTTGTCAGAGAGTTCATTCCATTTCCATAATTCAGAATGTAGGTCATGTTTCTCATTATTTTTCAGTTCAAAAGGTTCAGGTGTATATAACTTAGAAGGTTGTGTTGAAAATCCACCATCACTTGAAACACCTCTTACTTCCTCTTGCTGTACAATTGAGAATGTCCTTTTTGACATATCATAGTCAACAATCATATCAGGCATCTGCACATTTTTAAGAAATGTTCCATAAGGTTTATCCAAATTTAATTGTTTTCCCAAAGATATTGGACGAGCTGGTTGATGGCAACATATGACAGCACCAATATCAGTAAAGCATCATAAAGAAGAGTTTTAAAGCCTACACAAACAGAACTCTCATACATGACAATAATAGCTACTCAACTTAAACTAATAACTAGTAAGTATGTAAAGTGTAAACTAAAAACTGGTTGTAATGCCATAAAACTAATTATCGAACACCAATAGCTGCTTCCATAAAGAACCCATGAAATTTAGTAGCCCTTCTCTTGCTCATCTCACTCACAACAACTTTCTGCACTAGATACCTCATTCTGCAACTTGTAATATAAAACTTCAGAATATTGTATCCTTCGAACTAATTCAAAAGACAGGAAGAAGCAAAAAAGATCATTTTGATTTTTGAAGAAATTGTACACTATTAGCTCCATGCATGGAAAACACTACAGCTATATTCTTTATAGTAGTGCCTCATACTTCGATGAAAGTTGCTTGTTCAGTCATCACAATTGACCCTTTTGCTAAAAATATTGAGTGATGACCACAAACATGAAGTTCCAACTGAATCAAGACACTCACTTTGACTGAGCACCTTAAAGAATGAGAATTTATCTAGAACAGAAGTACTTTCCGCGTGTACTTTTTTCTGTGGTAGCCCTCAGTTCCCCAAATTCTTACATCAATAGAGGAGTTATAAAGATGAGTTATGCTCCTTTTATTTGAAACAGAAGATCCACCGATAATCATATAAATATGAAACAAGTAAAAATGAAAATTTTACAGCAATCAAGATTTATTCATTACCTGTCAAAGTAACTAAGAGTAATGTTGATAAATATTGAATAGCAGCACCAAGTATAGTAACTAAAAGATACGAGAAAGGTAAAAATGGGGGCAGTGAATGGGAGGCATAATAGTTATAATCAATCAACTGTCAGTCATTATTCTAGGGAGGCTTATAAGAAATTATACCACCGGTGATGACAGCACCACATGATAAACTGAGCTCATAAAGCTTAGGTTAGGTCCTGGAACAATGCTACAGTGATCTGAAGGCAGAGGAAAAATCCATGGATTGAGATCCTCAAGCCTTAGTGAGCCCTGCATAATAGGTACAGAATATTTGAATGGCATAAAAAGGAGAACGCGTTGGTTATCTTGTTCTTTTTCATTATTTTCAATAATAAGTGATTAGCATCCCTTCAACAACTAGAAGAAGTGTGCTTTCCCTGATAAAGAACCACCATGGAAATTTTTTTTTAATGTAATTAAGCAATATTTTGCAACCTTGACATTTGATGAGATAGGCAAATCGATGGAACATAGCATAGGATTATCCTTCTTGTTTGCAAAAAGCACTAGATGCCCATCAAATATTTCCATGTCCTCAAAACTCATGTCTCCGCTCGGAAGGATGTTCTGCAGAAAAGTATGACTGGAAAAGATGACAAATAGGAAGCAGAAGGATGAACAACACATGCTTGGACCTTTTAAGAAACCTAGACCTGCCAATTAGAAGGTCGTGTATCTTCCACATTGCATCTAGCCAAGTAAAAATTTCCACATGACCACTTCTTGTTTTCGCTGAGTGGAGCATTAGTAAGAGTATAGAATACACCATAGTGATGTTCCAAAAAGAACTGTACATCGGGGATGCGCTTATGGATCCTGCGCAAACCACCAAGTGGACTGGTCGCATCAATTACATAAACCTGTAATTACAACATAAGACAAAAACCACACCGAGGTGAGTAATGGAATGAAGATATTCCACAAGGAAGATTTTAATGAAACTAAAAAGAGTAATTCCTTCCTCCGATGAAGTTCTTGAGTTTGAGTTCACAGTTACAAATTTGCCATCTTTTGTGCTTGCTATATCCACACAGAAGCTTGAATCAGCTTCTGTAAATACTTGGCAATTATCAATCTCACCAGATCCAATTTTTGTGCAGAGGACCCTGCAAACAGTGAAAATTGTTGAAGATACACGATCAACAAGAAAGTGGCTCAAAATTAAAAGTAAGAGAGTTGCCTGTAGGGCCGTTGATTCTCATCTGCTATTGTGTAGAACAAAGTACTGCCATCTTGAGCCCATGCCAAGCTAACAACTCCATGAACTTGCTTTCTAGGAATTATAGAACCATTTCTAAGGTCCTTAATTTGAAGCACAAACTGTTCACTGCCAGTAGTGTCGAGTGTGTATGCAAGAAAGTTTTGGTTAGGTGAAATTCGACAACTACCGACATGCACATAGCCTGCATATAAGCATATGCAAGGTGATCAATGACATCATGAAGAAAGGCTATTCAGGTACTCTTTTACATTATATAACATCAGATACCACAAGAGAAGAAACGCGAGCACATAAAAGAACCAAAGATATACCTCAGTTAACCTGTAACAAGATGAAACTATCTTCAATTGTCATTGTTTAACTAAGGACATATAAAATTTGAATTCTAAAGCAACAAACAAATGCACAGCTTTCTCTTTTGCAAACTTGATTGTAAGAGAGGTATGCCCAAACTCACCACCCATGTCAAAGCATTGGTAGTAACATGCATAGCTTATGAGGAAGCCACGAAAGAAGCTTACCATACTGTTGAGATTTGATAGTAACATGCATAGCTTATGAGGAAGCCATGAAAGAAGCTTACCATATCGTTGAGATTGGTAGTAGCATGCATAGCTTATGAGGAAGCCATGAAAGAAGCTTATCAAATTGTTGAGATTTGATAGGAACACACCTAGCTTATAAGGAAGCCATGAAAGAAGCTTACCATACTGTTGAGATTGGTAGTAACATGCATAGCTTATGAGGAAGCCATGAAAGAAGCTTACCATATTGTTGACTTGATAGTAACATACATAGCTTATAAGGAAGCCATCAAAGAAGCTTACCATATTGTTGATTTGATAGTAACATACATAGCTTATGAGGAAGCCATCAAAGAATCTTACCATATGGTTGATTTGATAGTAACATACATAGCTTATGAGGAAGCCATGAAAGAAGCTTACCATATTGTTTAGCAATCTCATTCCAGTCCAGCAAAATCTGCTCCCTCCCAAACAAGTCACGAGCGTAACTGAGAATTTTCTTAAACCAACCACTGGTTTCCATAGCCAACATTCTACACATCACTGGATATTCCTTGCCCTCTGGAATATACTGATAATATAGCCTGTTCAAGTAAACATCGAACTCCAAATTCACAAAATAAACCAAAATCCCAAGTTAGATGAAGAAGGTATCAAAACTATGAAAAGGGTATGATCAAAATGGACAAACCAAGGACCCCAAGGCATAGGAGAAGTTGAAATCTGGGTGGTTGGCATTCGACTTCGCATCTCATCAAACAGAGTTCTTTGAAGGTGAAGAGTGTCAGACATGAACGCTTGGGCATATGCATTTTCATGGTTGAGATACTCAACGAAATCAGGGTCTGATGTGTTTCGCATCCAATGGTAAGGGTCTTGCCACATCTTGCCATGAGCTGATACTGTGAAAGGTACTTTCTTTGCCACCGGAGGAGACTCCAGTGGCGCGGTTGGTTGCCGCCGGCAACGGGAGGAAGAGGAGGAGTAGGGTGTGGATTGGATTAAAAAGTGAGAAGAGAGGGACTGAAGGGAAATTCTGAGTCTGGGTTTTGATGTTAACAAGGAGGGAAACGCCATTGTTGTCTGAGCACCAAAGTTGAGTTTGTAAATCAAAATGGAAGCTTTTCAAAACCATTCCAAACCCTAATCTCGTCGTTGAAAAGCCCATCAGAGCTTAGATAAAGGTCATCGGCCTGTTATGAAGAACCAAGCATCGATCTAATTTGGTAATTCTTTTATGAAGTAATCGAAAGATTGGAATTTTCAGTGACTGCACACAGATTTTAACCTGTTATATATTGCTAAACTAGTCTAAATCAGTCTACAGTATAGTTCTTCCATCAAAATGTAGAGGATATCTAAGCATTGAACATGAAATTTTGATTTGCATCAACTGAACCAGGAAATCTGTACAAGGTACATAAACATTTCAAATTGCCCTAATTTTCAACAATTGAGCCTCATATTCGATTAGCATCTAAACAATTAAATTAATGAAAGAACACACGGCATCTGTCATCTATCTATCTCAAGTCTGCAGATTTCTACATCTCTCTGCCGTTTATTTTTGGTTGCCTTCTCCGTTCTTTACATAATGTAGTTATTTATTCTGCTGCAGTTGTTGACTTCTTTGTGTGCTTCTCGTCTTCAATATCCTGCAATGTGTTTTAGATATTATAAACTGATTAGCAACGAAGAAAGTCCATTTTATCTCAACTTCGCATTGTGAAATTCCTCAACTAAATCCATGATAGGATTAGGCCAAGCAAAAGAAAATGCGAAAAGGGTTGGCCTGAGAAAAGATGATTACGAGATAGACTTACAGAATTATCAATCTTGTCAAAGTCATCACCATAGCTCCCATCAGCATCATCTGTGAGACAATGCACATTAACAACTGAATGATAGCAGAGAAAGGAAATCGCTGCTACAAATGATTAACTTTGTTCATGTGACATATAAAACCAGGTTACATGTCCTGCATAATGGAATCATATCTTTAACAAAGAAGCAGCAGGTGTTACCCAAACTTACGTACTAGTGTATAGTGAACATCTAGAACTAGTGTGGCCACCAAGTACAAGGAAGTCAACTGATAAGAATTTGACTAGTGTATATCGCACCCATATTAGGAATGGAATCAGCCTAGTATTCCAAACTAATTCAAATATCAATTAAGCTTCTAAATGTGCAGCACAGTAGGTTGTTCAATCTGTATACATGGTCATATTTGACGGTATAAAGATATTGGCTGATAAAATATCAATCAGCTTGTTGTCCACACAAAGGCGTCTTCATTGTCATAACCAAACTAAAACAAGCCAAAACTATATACCTGCACCTCCATCACTGTCTTCAAGATCACCCAGAAGAAACGTATCCAGGTCCTGCTCAGACGATGCAGTTGATGTCTTACTTTTCAGGTTCTTTTCAGTTAGTTCTGATCTAGAAGTCTCCGTAGCAGTTAGATTTTGTTTGGCTTCATCATCTTTCATCTGCTCTTCTGCTTTTCGCCTAACCTCCTCCATATAGTCCCTTTCATAACTGCATTTCAACCAACAACAAAGAACAATGAAATCCAATCCTTCCACTTCTTCAGGATGGAGATTTTCTTTAAATCAAAGAACAGTTTTATATATTTGCTAATAATGTGCACTGAATTAACATCTAATTGTGGAATCGTATAAATTTACTACTAAAACATCATCAGGAAAAGTAAAATGAGACAGAAGAAGATACATACGGAGCAACATGAGTGCTGACTAGTGTAAAATAAATCCTCCAGAACCTCCTTTCTTTCATCACTCTCGGGCATAACTCATATCTTAACCTTGAGATTGCCTGAGACAACACCACAAATCATTCAATTATCAAGCACCAATTAACATACAAATATTATGAAAGGAATACAAATTCTCATAATTATCGAAGAAAACATCATAATTGTAATGATAAAATCAAGAAATTTATCATAAAGAACCTTGACGGTGGAGAGAACGAGAGTAGCGTGCCTCTCTTGCCACTCCGTGAGATCCTTCCGTACATTAGACGCCGTAGTCGGCACATCAGACTGCTCAGCTTCATCTACACAATTCACCGAACACTAACTGATTTCAATAATCCGAAAAAATATATCCACATTACTCAATGTAATCTTGTTACCTTGGATAGGAAAGTTCTGGAAGGTACTAGAAGCGAGTCCTTTAACAAAATCTCTCAAATCATCAGTGATCCCGAACTTCCGGAGCTCTTCATCGGAGACCTCCGGAGCCGATGATGAGGAAGAGATCGAGATAGAGGAGAACTGCGAGGGGATTATTTCAGAGAACGATTTGATGTGGATCTGATCGGCTTGTTTGAGGGCAGCGTCTTTGAGCTGATCTGCCTTCTTGGAGGCTTCTAGAGCGAGTTCCTTCGACTTCTTGGCGGTCTCGGCGACCAGATCGGCGAACTTGCCGGAAGTCGTTAGGGTTTGCGATTTCTTGGCGGCTTCCTCCGCGAAGACCCGAGCTCTCTTCCACATCTCTTCCATTTTCTGTTACTGTCTGTTAAAGTTTGCTTCGTGGATCTATAGAAGAAGAAGACAGACAGGCAAGACGGCGTCGTTTGAAATCTAAAATTTAAAATTTTATTTATTTATTTATTTCATAATTCACTTTATCCATATTCTATTTTTTTTGTCTTTATTTAAAGACCCAATATCACATCAAACTTTAATTTTTATTATTTTTAATTTTTATTTATAAAGTGATATATAGCCTTTAGTTATTAGAGATATATATATATATATAGCCTCTCTGTTACATCAACGTAAGGCTGCGTATTATCGAATTTTTCCAAATTTCACACTTATCGAAGATATATATATAATATTCAATAAGCTTGGTGCCATTATAAGCCGGGCTTACTATCAAAATGCTTTTTAAGCATCAAGCTAAGTGCTTAGATTAATTATCAAGCTATATACATGTGATGTACCTAATGTTATGAATACCGTACCGGGCTCGGTATCGGATTGAGCTCTGGAACGGAACTATACCGGTACCGGTCGGTACCGGGTACCGTTTCAGAATATTTTTTAAATTTATAAAATAGTCCCTAAACTTTTTAAAAATTGCAAAATAGTCCCTAAATTTTTTAAAAATTGCAAAATAGTCCATATTGATATATTATACAACTGTACTGTATATTTTACTAGTTTACTATTTACATCAACCATGCTTTCAAAAATCTTAATAATAAATAATAATGACAATTAATTTGAAAT
>JAOSBM010000001.1:1129583-1143497 GCA_027568955.1 Erythroxylum tenue
GCATTAACCTTTTGGGAAAGTTTTAACACATTTTCAACTCAATAACGCTTATTTTATATGGTAACGAATCAACTCTTATGGGCCCTCATCAAACCATAACACTATGTTTCTTGTTTGGTAGTTTAATATATGATCCAAATCCATCATCATCAATACAATCAAAGAAGCAAATAATCAAACAGAAAGTGAACGATCTGAAACCAGATCCCTAACCAACCCCAACAAACCCAAAACCTGAACCAAAACTAAACATCAAAAACAAGAAACAGTAGATAATTTTGAAATTTCAATACCTTTCTGATCAACAACTAGAGGTCAGCCAGTTTCCTCCTTTTCAGACAAGGAATCCAAATTCATCTGTCCTAATGTCATTGACGACAAAGACATCATTAGAACACACACAAACACATAAACCAACATTCTACATATGAAACAAGAACTAACAAATTCTAGTAAACAAGTGTTAAAGATATAGACTTTAAAACCCAAATTCTGTAACAGCATCCTTTGAAGATATAAGGATCTAAGATAGAGAAATATACAGACAAGTGCTATAACGTTGTTCTTGTTGATGTCATAACATGGTAATATAACTACGCCATAGTATTAAACATCAACTGTTTCCAGGTCTCTATTTCTGCCTGTAATTAATACCCCACAACCCATGAGCAGCTAACGGCTCTCGCTCTCACCCTTTGAGTAAAGTATCAAAACCCCACCTCATTAAATAGCACCCAGAAAGGGAAAGCCGGAGCAGAACTTTCTGGGCGGCCAAACAGCACACCGGTTCACGTTCCCGATAAAACTTCAGAAACAACCAAGAGAACCATCTAGTCTAAACTCCTTTTGACTTTCAGTTTCTTTATTATATACGAAGAAGAAACAAACCAGAGAAAACGAAGTCTGACATCGATAGTCGAGGAAATTCGGAGATATTCAGAACAAAACAAAACTGACACAGAAACAGACACGGACACACTCACTATTGCTCTCTCGGTTCGTTACCAACTTCAACCTACAAAAAGTCAAATGAAACAAAAACGGTTGAGCCTCTCGTACGTTGTCGCCGAGCAGAGAAAGACACGCTGTTATGTTCTGTACCTGAGAGTTAGAGAGAGACAGAGAAGGGCTTATGATCTCATGATAAGAAGGTACAGTGTGTCAGGTCATTGAAGAAGAGGTTTGAGCTGGCCATTTCCTAATTTTTCTACTTTTTTTAATAATTATTTTATGTAGTTGCTTTTTATATTAATTAGCTTACTTCTTTTCTTTATTTTGATTGTTTTATTTATAATTGAATTATTAAAATCAATAATTAAAAAAATCTAACTAGTTCGGTTTAACCATAAACCGTTTAACTTTTTTAACTTTTCCGTTCGATTTATTTTTATAACTCGTGTTGTTAAAAAATGATCGATTTATTAATTAATTAGTTAATTTTTGTAAATTAATAAGTTCTTATAAACGAAAATAAATCAATTAATTGTTATTTAATAATTTTTTTAATTAAATTTCAAATTCTTCGGATAATTTTTTTCAATCATATTTTAATTTTATTCAATCTTTAATCTATTTTAATACCGATTGAACTTTTTAAACCTTAAATATTTTATTTTATCGGTTCGATTTTTAAAACATTGATTGAAATTTGTTTGTAAGAACATCTGGATCCTTTTTAAGACATTATAAAATTAAATTTCAAATTCTTCGGACAACCTCTTTCAATCATATTTTAAAATTTTAATTTTATTCAATATTTAATCGATTTTAATACCGATTGAACTTTTTAAACCTTAAATCTCTTATTTTAAAGGTCCAATTTTTAAAATATTGATTGAGATTTGTTTGTAGGAAGATCCGGATCTTTTTAAAGACATTGTAAAATTAAACTTCTTTCAATTATATTTTAAATTTTAAATTTATTCAATCTTTAATCGATTTTAATATCAATTGAATTTTTTATACCTTAAACCTCTTATTTTGTTGGTCCGATTTTAAAACATTGATTGAAATTTATTTGTAGGAAGATCTGGATCTTTTAAGATCTGAATATGTTTGGAAATTTCTATTTTTGGATACTCTATAAATTTTGATTTATTATAAAATAAAATCTTAATTGAAATGGAAATATTAATAAGGAGAGATATTGTTTCCAATTGTAAAAACAAATTTTGTTGCCATCAAAATAATTTCTTTAACATTATTTAAATTATTTTTTAATTACATGAATTATTTAATATATCTATCAAATATATAATAATATTTGTATGATAAAAATATAATTTCTATAGTTATGATATTTTGTAGATATATAATTTTTATTTGTCCTAATATTATTAAAGGCCGAGTGCAAGTTTAGGACTTTAAAGCCGACCGCAGCAAATTACTGCTCATGGGCCTTTACCGGCTTTTGAAGTATGGGAACGGGAATTTCGGGATCGGAATCGAACGTCACGTGATCTCACGATATTTTTTACTGGACTCACACGTGTTTGATGATGTCTTTGAGACTTCTTGTCTTAATCATATATTTAATATTGATTGAAACTTAAGAGGTGCTGAAATTAAATATCGTAGGCCTGAAAGTCGGCCGCGCTTGATTTATTTTATAAATAAAAATAAAAATTAATTTTATTTTTGTAAAAAATAACATTATTTTTTATAATTTTCGAGCCTCACTCGTATTAGACCTAGACAATTCAAGCCTGAACCCGACTTAAGACCTAATTTTTTGAAACAAAAATTGCTTGGTAGACTCCAAAATAGGTTAAATAATAGTAAAGATGTCAATGAGCCCAACTATGACCCGACCCGTAACCCGACACGCCGGAATAGGTCGACTCGTGATTTAACCTACTATTTTTTTAAGAAAATATCAAAAATAACGTCGTTTTTAAAATAATAATCAAGCCCTAACTCAACTAAATGTCACGTCATTTTTAAAGCGTCGTTTTTTAAGTAATGATCAAGTCCTGACTTAATTACATATCACGTCATTTTTGAAGTAACGATCGAGTCCTCCGATCCGGCCAAATGTCATTTCTAGATGGAGGTGTAGTATTATTCAACATTTTGCGGCGTTTGCTTTTTGTATATCCAATATTTGATTATAAAAGCTATCAAAGTCAAACTAGTATGGGCGAATACAAAACTTTTACTTTTTGGATGACCACGGAGGAGGGGACAATTTTCCTAATACGACAATCTATAGGATCCAATGTTAACGTTCATGTATTGTTCTTTTATTTTTTATATATATTTATATAAAAATTGAATTTGTAATCTTCTATTTTTTAGAATGTACACAACAAAATAAATAATTAAGTGCATCTAATATTTTTGTAAATTACATATTTTAGATAAATTAATTAGTGAAAATTAAATGAATTTAAGTTTGAGAGGCCATACGAGACTTGATTTAGCAACTTAAACAACATGTTCCGTTTATCATAAAGTCACGTTGTTTTAGTTTTAAGTTTAAGAAATGGGCTGTCTAGAGCCCGAGACAGGGCAAGGCTTAGAAAACATCATCATTTTTATTTTTAATTAAAAAACAGGTAAAGTTGGGTTGAGTCGAGATTAAGCTCGAGCTTAAACTCAAGTCGGACTATATCGAGCCCCGCTACATCTAATTTGATTGAATCTTGGGTCGGGCCCAAATTTTAGTAAAAGATGTTGAATTGGGCTGAAGCCTGGCCCGTCCTATTGTTATATTTAGTTCGAAATAATATCATTTTCAAGCAACAAGCAATATCATTCCGTATAACTCGAGTCTGATTAAGATTTAAGCCAATTTTTACTTTTCAAAACATTGTTTTAAATGACTCAAATCTAATTAAATTTTTAAGCGACCTCGAGTCACGATCTTAGACGATGCCATCTCGTAAAATTTTCTAAAGAACTTGCTTCATCGGTCAAACCACCCTTTGATTCAATTGGTAAGTACAAAGATATAAATACCAAAGGCTAAAATGACAAAATAGTTAAATTAGCTTTCTCCTATACTTTTGTCTTGTCTTTTTTGGTGAGTTCTTGTTGTTGGGGATCTTAAATGGTAGTCTTGGTGGTTGGACATTTATTATTATTATTATTTTAATAGAATATTCACTTTATTTTTTTAATGTGAATATTTTTATATTCACAGAATTTGGTGGTCCAGTGTATGTATTTTTTTTTTTAAGGTATCTCAAGGGTTAACAGGACAGCCACAAGGATTAGTGGGATATATTTAGATTTGGCAATGGATCGGGACAGAACTAAGACACTCTGATAGAGTCCGAAGTACGGTATAAGATTTATTTGAACTATCTAAATGTCATTTTGGTTCTATTGAAAATAATATTAGTTTTAAAAGTTAAAATTAAAACAAAATTGTTTTAAAGAAAAAACTTGGGTTGAGATTAGGTTAATTATCAAAAAAAGCTAAAACTTTAGTTAAAATTTCAATTATAGTCCAAACTTTTAAAAGTAGCAATAAAATGTTCAAAATTTTAGTTTTTTTTCAATTTTAGCTCAAACTTTAAAAAATAACAATAAAAATGTAGCGTCTCTTTACCGTAGGGTGCACACCGGGACGCCCGTAGGTCATACCGATACATATCCGAGTTCGGAGTAAGGAGTTATGACTTGTGAATGTTGGGATGTCGGAAGAAGAAAGAATAAAGCTTCCAGTCGGTCACTGTAGTCGACTACAACCTCCGACTAGTCGACTAGGACATGTATTTTTCCTGAACCGACCTCTCTCCACTCTTTTGCTTATAACTTGTCCGTCCGACTTCCGATTGACCTGATTTTTGAAGCGTTAGACTCCTAGGACGTTTATCAACCTCTCTATGTGAATTTGTGATTTTTGAGATCAAATCGAAAGTGATGATTGAATTAAAGTGAGTGGAGTGATTTAAAAGAATAGGAATAGGTTTCATTGTTTTAGCTATATCCGGACCTATAGAGATCCAAATTGAGTAATTTTGATGTCTATAGATTTATAAGACATAGGGGAACGTATTGTGATGAGACAAATTGCTAGTGGATGTCACATGTCATCTTCTTGTGGTCTCTAATTAGCTTTTTTTAAGAGCTAGATCATTTAACTCCAATTTTTACTCCATTTTTTCCCAAAATTCTAATGACTCAAAATTAATAAATCCTAAAATCATTTATCTAAATTTTCAGTGCCATTGGATAGTACTTTTTACTACCGATAACCAGTCAGTCTACCACTTGGAGATTTTTCGATCCCGAAATTTTCCCCGAAATTGTCCAGAAAATTTCCTAAAATTTTTCAAAAATATAAAACACACAACAATCCACTCCAATTAAATTTTCAAGCACAAATCATATTTTTCCACAAAAAAATCACATTTAGGCACATATACCGGGAAATGTCATTAATGCATGTACAGTCATTTTCATATGTAAATTTCACTATTCACGAGTAAGGGTATGCATGAACATTTCAAAACCATTCTAAACACTCTTAACCTTTTCCAAATTACTATTCTACCCTTCCCATCAGTGGTGGGATGTTACAAAAATGCTTAAACTTTTAATTTTTTTCAATTATAACTCGACATTAGTGTTTTCATTAAGTTTTTGTTAACGTGACTTGTCACGTGTTTCAGAAATCTTAACTATTTTAATACACGTCGGTTAAAAATAAACACAACAAATAAAGATTAATGAAACAACGTCGTTTAATAACATAATTAAAACAACGTCGTTGCTTACAAATGACCTAAATCAGATTACACATCCTCAATGACCTTACGCTTTGATTTCAGTTTTTTCCTTTGTTTTTAGTTTGTTCTCTCGACGCCCTCACCCTTCGATATTCAGATTACACAACTCCGGCGCCTTCACATTAAGAGCATCAAGAGAACGAACTTAAACGGAGAACTTATTAGTGTAGTACGTTGTAATGCAAGAATAGTTTAAGAATAAACAGAAAACAAAGGACTGAGGGCATTAAAAGAACAATAAATAACGTTGGGTTAGAATTGAAAAAAAATGAAAGTTTGAACATTTTATTGCTGTTTTTTAAAGTTTGAGCTAAAATTGAAAAAAATCAAAAATTTGAGTATTTTATTGTTACTTTTTAAAATGCGAGTTATAATTAAAAAATTAATGAAAGTTGGGATTTTTTTGGTACTTAACCTGTTAGGATTTGATTTTGACTTAGAGTGATGGACTAGACCAAATTTACCATTATTAAGTACATTGTTAATGATTAAAAAACTCGATTGGTTCAGCCAATTTGACCATAAAAACCTTATTCAATTCAGTTTTTAACTTGTTTGTTCGATTTACTTTAATAACTTTTGTTCTTAAAAATTAATTAATTTATTAATTAATTAGTCAAGTTTTATAAATTAATAGGTTCTTATAAATCAAAATTAATCAATTAATTTATATTTAACAGTATGTTTTAATTAAATTTAAATTATTCAATAGATAAGGACAATCTTTTTAATTATATTTTAAATTCTTTAGTTCTATTCATTCTTTAATATTGGTTGAACCTTTTAAACTTTAAATTTCTTATCGTACTGATTTATTTTAATAATTTTTATTGCTAAAAAAGATAAACTTATTACCTAATAGGTCAATTTTATAATTTAATAAATTATTATAAACTAAAGTTAATTGATTAATTTTATTTAACAATCTCATTTCTTAATTAGACTTGAAATTCTTAACAATTTCTTTTAACTGTATTGTAAATTCTTAAATTGGATTCAATCTTTAACTGATTTTATGAAAATTTAATACCAATCAAATATTTTAAACTTTAAATATCTTATTTTATAAGTTTAACTTTCGTTTTTTTTTTTCAAAAAAGTCGCGAAAAACAAATATAGTAGTAGACACTACTTTTAATGTTGTTGGGTCTAACACTCTAACTTAAGAACTTACGGCCATAAGTTGACAATTGGTCAGTGTCATGTCCACACCCTACAGCAACATCATGGAAGGCAACATGGTCGGCCAGTTTGGTTGGCAGAAAGATACATGAAAAGCATCATTTGTTTGATGGGCTCTTTGAAATTCTACAAGATGACACACATCAACCTTTACACGTTCTAACCTTAGTAGGCGACCATGTGAGAACGAGCTCTTTCAAAAAAAGTCCTCTCCTCTTTCAACAGATAAATTGGACTGTTATTTATCGACATATTTATCGAAAGAGTAACAAATGTATCAATTAGTTAGCTAATTATACCAATTATTTTGCTGTAGACGTTAAGTATTTCACTATTCTACCTATTGGGTGCCACCTTATCCTGTTAGAGGATTTGTCGGAAATCTGTTTTTCTAGATTAATTATGTAATTATACTGTTTGCCTTTCTTTCTATATTAAAAAAACTATCTTTAAAAATTATTAAATTAATTAAGTTTAAATTATATTAACAATATTTTATTAATTTATGTGATCTTCTGTATTTTATTATTTTTTAACATTATTAATTTAAATTCAATTTTAAAAACGAATTATTTTATGTCTTTTATTGATAAAAAATAGTTTCGAACACCTTATTTGTGGGAGCGTTGTCCACTTTTGATTCAATCTATAAGATATTATCAAAAGTCAAATGAAAGAAGATAAGATCCCATATTGGGATTGGCTTAGAGGTCAATGGTAGAAAAAGGGTATCCTCTAGAATATGGGATTATTATATATAGCATATAAAAGCTGGCATTTATTTAAATTATTTTGATTGTATATTTTAAGAATTTAAAATTTCATATTTGTGTTAAATATTTAAAAATATTTTAAACCCAAAATTTCATATTTGTGACATTAATGTTCAAAATCAAGTCTATTAATCTTAAGTTTGAGAATAATTATTTAACTTAAATTTATAATTAAGTTAATCTTAAACTATCTTTTGATATTAGTTGACAATATTTTAAAAATTGAACCGGAAGTTAAATTAATAAGATAAGAGGTTTAAGGTTTAAAAGTTCAGCTAAAGATTGAATAAAATTAAATAATTTAAAATATGATTAAAATATGTTGTCTATATTTATTGAAAAATTTGAAGTTTAATTAAAAAATAAACTTGTTAAATAAAAATTAATCGAATTATTTTAGTTTATAAGAATTTATTAATTAATAAACCGATTATTTTTTAATAACAAGAGTTATTAAAGTAAATTGAATCGAAAAATTAAAAACCGAACCAAAAAGTTAAATGATACAAGATTTTTGCGGTTCAACTAGCTGAACAAGTTGGAATTTTTAATTATTGTTAGTAGGAGTAAAAAGTTTATTTTAGTCAGTTTAATAAGATAAAATCTTAACACATTATTTATAATATAATTAATAATTCAATGGTTATAAATTTAATATATTTATAATACGTAATTTAAAAATTATTATGTATATTAAATAATTTATTAACTGAAACCAACTAATAATCAAGAGTTGTCATCTAATTGTCATTAACATACTTAATTATGATTTAGCAACAATCACGTAGGATTAATGGCCCCTTAAGGAATGGTCAAATTGGTGGAGTATAGAGGCATGGGATAAAAAGATTAAAATCTGGAGACTATTTGGAGACTATAGATTACGGAATACCTGACGTAATTTGCAGACTATTGCGTTAATCTGGAGGTTTACCTAATGTACATCCAAAGAGTAGCGGTTGCTGCGGGTTTCTTTGTTTCCAAAAAAAAAAAAGATTAATGATTAAATTCGTTTTGTTATGTATATAGTTGATTTTTTTTTTTGTAATAAGAAATAGCAAAATTCTTTAAAAACCCATTTCTTTGAATATACCAACTCACCCCTTCAAGGATACGTCATTATGTGGACTAGACCACAAGTTTAGGCCCAAAGAGAAGGGTGAGAACTCTCTCCTGAGACCATTTGACTAGTTCTGAGCATGAGATAACTTGAAACTTGAAAGGGCCAGTTTAGGATAATGTTTTGGGCTCTTGTAAGCTGAATGCTAGAAGGATTTAAAAGAGTGGTTATTATTATTAATTTGTTTTTTAATATGTATATGCATTTTCTTTTTTTTCTTTTTTTTTTTCTTTTCATACAGTCTATCGGTAACAATCTTTTTATTAGTTACGGTAAGATTACGTATTACTGGATCTTTCCAGATCTCACACATTTCGCCGGGTTATTGTTGTTGTTATATAATTTGTAAATTATTACTCTAAAAACATTCGAAAAATATTTTATATTTTGATTTAATAATTCCATATATTTAAATTAACATACAAATTTTTAGAAATAATAAATATATTTAAAAGTATTTTTATGTTTAAGTATATTTAAGGGTTAATTACATAAAAAGCTTAAATTTTTGTCAATTTTTCAATCATAGCCTGAACTTTAAAAAGTAGCAATAAAATTCTCAAACTTTCAATTTTTTTCAACTCTAACTCGAGCTTAAAAAAGTAACAATAAAATTATCAAATTTTAAAAAAATTTCAATTCTAGCCCGACCTTAGTGTTTCTATTAAGTTTAAAAATGACCCAAATCAGATTACGCAGTTCCGACGACCTTATTGATTCAGTACGTTATAATGCAAGAGTAGTTTGGGGGGTCAGAAGAACAAACAGAAAACAAATGATTGAAGGAATCAGGAGAACAATAGATAACGTAAAGTTAGAATTGAAAAAATTGAAAGTTTGAACATTTTATTGTCACCTTTTAAAGTTAGAGCTAAAATCGAAAAATTAGCAAAAGTCTGAGCTTTTCTTAGCAATTAACCCTATAGTTAAA
Organism: Erythroxylum tenue; assembly: GCA_027568955.1. Lineage (NCBI taxonomy): Eukaryota > Viridiplantae > Streptophyta > Magnoliopsida > Malpighiales > Erythroxylaceae > Erythroxylum > Erythroxylum tenue. The sequence goes on from JAOSBM010000001.1 coordinate 1,139,328, forward strand.
CATTAAACTATATATTTTTAATTTAATCCTACATTTTTCTTAATTTACAATATTTTTGTGTATAGTTAGTAATCCAATACAATCAAGTTCCAAAAAGATTGAAAAAAAATTACAATTGTACTATAGTAAAACGTTACATTCCATCTCAACAAGTGACAAAATTGTGTCCGCATGGGTAGCTCAGTTGGTTATTGGGAGGGCAAATTGAGATCAAGGCCTCAGGTTCGAGTCCCGACAACGATAATGTGGGAGTTCATTTATTGTGGTGACTCCTTGTGCGCATCGACGTTGGGTCACCTTTCTGATAAGCTGACTGAGATCAGACCATGATTTATCCTCTCACTATTCTGTCAGGTTGGGGTGAGGGGCGCCTAAGGTGGACGATTCCACCTTTTGAGATAAAGTAGACAAAATTACCTGTCTTAATTGTCAATTGTTTATAGACATCAGTCCAAGAAAACATGGACTAACCCTAGTTTTGTGTAATGAAATATTGGAAACATCGTTGGACACCATGTCCTGAGAGCGCGGAGTAAATGAGGAGGTTGGTTGGTTCCTGACTTTATGATTACTTGGTCGGTTGATACTTAGTAATTAGTCACTTTGCCTTAATACAAGTAATTAATGATGTCTTTTTCTTCACTTGCTTCCTTCAATATTTTATTGAAAAACAAATTTAATATATTTAAATTTTTTAAATTTAATATAAAATTTTTAGAAAATTTAATTTAGTGATTAATTTTTTAAAATTTGCGTAAATTAGGTACAAACGTCATTTTTACTTATGTGACATGTTTATTAGATATCACATAAATGTCTACTTATTAAACAATTATAAGAAAAACGACATTGTTTTAAAAAAAGACGATATTTTTTATTTTTTATTTGAAAAATATTGAAACCGGTCAAGTTAAACAAAGTCAAGCTTCAAGTTACCTGAGTCTGATCAGGCTAGGGCTCGAACTCGGGTAACTCGAGTCTGATCAAACCTTAGATAGAGTTTAGGTTTGAGTAAAAACTATCCCAAATTTAAGTCCGACGCATTATCATCCCTAATTAATTGTAATAAAAACCAACGTATCTTTTTCGAAACACAGTAAAGTTAAATTAAAAGCAACATTCTTTACGTAAATAACCTAATTTTCTACATTCTTTGATCAAATAATGTGAAAATTAAAAATGTTATTCATGCAACCAAAAGTCGTTGAAAGAACATGTAATTATGAACAATTATTCAAATAATGTGAAAAAGTTAGGTCTGATTCATACCGACCTCTCAACCACCATAACTAACCACAAATTTTTGGAAAGTGTCATCCATTCTCAACACGCATTCTTTTTGCCTTTTGGGTTTGATGATGACAACGTTAACACCAAGCAAGATATTTTTAATTAGTTAATATCATAAACTTTGATTAATGTTTGTTTTTTAAATTTGCAAAATTGGAAAAAATGTTAATTTGCAGTCTCTAATAGTTTGGCTTTTTTTTTATAATTAAAGAACTCAATCGATTTAGTTGGTTCAACTTTAAAAATCTTGAACCGTTTAACTTTTCGGTTCAATTTATTTTAATAAATTTTGTTATTAAAACTAATCAATTAATTAATTAATTAATCAATTTTCATAAATTAATAAGTTTTTATAACTTGAACTAAATTAATTGATTTTTATTTAAAAATTTCTTTTTTCAACTAAACTTCAAATTCTTTAAAAGATAATGACAAATTTTTTTCAATCAAATTTCAAATTCTTTACTCTTATTTAATCTCTAGTTGGTTTTATGACGGTCTAATACTTATTGAACCTTTTAAACCTTAAAATTCTTATCTTATCGGTTTAACTTCTGATCAGGTTTTTAAAACATTATTTTTCTTTATCTTAATTCTCACATTTTAAAAATTATAACTTTTTATAGTATTATTTAGTTCTCACACAATGTTTTTAATAATATTTCATTATTTTTTTAAATTGATGTAGTTTTAAAATTTTAGAATTCTAATACAACCAGTTGAAATCATGAATAAATTAACAAATTAACAAAATATGTCCAAAAACTTGCATAATAATTAAAAATATTACAAATAAGTAAATAATAATTTTTAATCTCAAAAAGTCCAATATATTTATTCTTTACGTTAACTATATTTATTTTTCCCTTTTTAATTTTCATTCATATTTTTTCTTCAATTTATATTTGTTTTCGTATTATCAATAACTAAAAAAATTTCAGTCGATTTATTCGTAAAAGTTTTGAACCCATTAACTTTTTGTTTCGATTTATTTTAATAACTATTGTTATTAAAAATTAATTGATTTATTAATTAATCAATTTATGTTTTTAAATTAATAAGTTCTATAAACTAAAATAAATCAATTAATTTTTATTTAACAGTCTATTTTATAATTAAATTTCAAATTTTTCGATGAATAAGAATAATTTCTTTTAAGCATATTTCAAATTTTTTAATTTTATTCAATTTTTAATTGATTTTGTGACAGTTTAATATCAGTTGAACTTATTTAATTTTAAACATTTTGCCTTACTGATTTAACCTTTAGTATGATAAATCAAAGTTATAATTTATAGTGTTTTGAGACATTTTTAACAACATTTTCTTTTTAGAACAATGAATAATTAAAATAATAAAGTTGGGTTTAAGTCGAGTCCCACCTAAAATCTCTTAAACCCTAATATGCCAAGTGTCACCAACTCCACGCGCACCCAAACAAAACACGTACTCTTGAGCCTTCGTTTTCATAAGAACACAACAAGTTGGAGAGTATCCATATGAATCTGAGGGAAGATCTACGAGATGTGGAGGCTGACATTGATAATGACCTGTTTCCTATTATGCATGGGTTAGTAGTGGTGGGGGACTGCTTGTCGTTTCCTTTTTCTTTTTGAAACTCTAAAGCCTATCTTCCATCATCATCCTCTTCTTCATCTTATGCTTCAAAAAAGGCATGTGACATGATGATGCCCTAGGAAGTGTTCCATCAATGTCAAACCAAACCATATGGATCTTTTTTAATATCCATATATTTTTATTAATTTATCAAAAGTACCAATATTATATACCAATCTATAATATATATATATATATATATATATAATTTGGAAACAATCTTTCCTAGGTTGCGTTCTTACGTTACGTATTACTGGACCTTTTCCGATCTAGCTATTAATAAGACTTTTACTGGATTATTATCGATATTGTAGATAGATAGATAAAAATCACTCATTGTACCAAATCTTATAAAATGCATTTTATAAAAAAAAATTAGTGACAAAATATAATAATAATCTAATGGATTTTATTATTGTATTCAAAATAGTTCTGGGTCCTTTTAATAAAATTGAAGTTGTTTTCTATTTTTATGATTTTATAATATTTCTAATTTAAAAGTAAAAAAAAATGTTACTAATAATTTCAACTTTTTACTAAATAGCATCGAGATATTCTCAACAGTTTTACAAATTTTAGGATTATTTTTAAGTATTAATCTTATATAAGATTAGGGATGGTAATCCGGCCCGGGCTTGCCTATTTCGGTCCCAATTAACCAGACCACGGGTTGAGATTTCTTGGCTTAACCAGCCTGCGGGTCATGCATAAGCCAAGGCTATCCAAGCCCAACTTGACTCGTGGATAGATCGAAAGAGACAAAACGAAGTCGTTTACATTGTTTTGTAAAAAATGACGTTGTTTTCTGATATTTTTTTAAATGATAAAGTGGGTCTTCGTCAAGTCATGACTCGACAACCTATGGGTCAGGTTCGGGCCCGGCTTGGCCCATTGCCATTCTTGTACAAGATAACAATTTAATATACTTAAGTTATGCCACTAATTGGTATACATTGATGCACATTTTTCGTAAGTAGTACATTTATATTGTAAATTAAGTGTTGATATATAGTTGATATTTAATTTACAAATGTTTGAAATAAAGTATCACAATTATAAAAACATATTATTATGTTTAATTTAAAACTCTGTAGACAACATTGTTTTACTTAATAACATTATTTTTATTTTTTTTTGAGGAAAAATCTAGCATGTATTAAACGAAATCATGAAGACAAACTGGAAAAGAGTTCCAAAACATAAAACAAGGAAAAGTAACAGAAGACTTTGCTAAATGATGAGCAAGTGTGTTGTCCACACGAC
>JAOSBM010000001.1:1145230-1159186 GCA_027568955.1 Erythroxylum tenue
ACCTATTTTTTCTTCAAAATAGCTTTTGCTGTAGACAAAAGTGCTTTTGGACCCTCCAAAAGCTGTTCCAAACAGAGCCTAAGATTCTTGGATTATTTCATCCACTAGACTGGATATTTATCACGTGAGATAATTTTGCATTTTCTGATATTATGAATGAATTATCAAAAGTAGGGATACCTATGATAGTTCTAAGAGTAGGAAGTGTCATGTATGATTTATGTAACGAGACTCGGTATTTCAGGAGTAGGAATGCCCATGATATTTACAGGAGCAGGAAGTGTCCTGCGTGGTCTGTTTGTCGACAGACCATTAGATATAAATCTACTAGATTAAGTGGAGCCCTAAAAGATTAAGAAAATAACTAAATAAAAAAATTTAAGATAGAAGCATGGATTAAGAATAATAAATGTGAAATTGTGATATAAATTGCGATGCGATGCTATGTACGTTTATTTTGAATTTATATGTTTTGTGTATCGTATGATGGGTACATTCTAGTTACTTCTTATTGAGTTGGCAACTCATTCCTTGCCCGTTAATTTTTTTTTTTCAAAGGAACAAATCTTAGTTAGATTTTGAAGTAGGTTGGGGCATTATATATAAAATTGATGACATATTAAATTAAATTAAAAAAATTAAAATATAATCAAAATAAATTATTTTGTCTTATTTATATTTATTTATTTATCAAATTTTAAATTGTCACAAAAATTATTTAAAATAGTTTTAATACTTAATAATTTAAAAATATTTACTTCTCTGCTTAAAGTTGAAGCAACTTCTAACGTTACTCATTTGTGACCATAAAATTATAAATTAAATTCACGTAAATAACCGTTTTATAAAAATATAAAAGAAAAGTTACATACATTATAACCCTTTTTAGATTCTCACAAAATGGAAAGCCTTTTATTCCGAGTATGTTAGACTTTTTTTTTTGTTTCTTATGAGGTGTATTAGGAGGGTCTCAATTATGGGAAGACACCTTTAAGTCATCTACACTTAGATTAATCCCCGCTCAAGTCAGGTAGGGCCCTTTCGGGAGGTAAAACTCTGACCTTAAATTTTAAACGGTTGTATACATAAGAGCAGGTCGAACTTGCGATCTCACTTAAACCAGAAGAGCCGAGTATGTTAGACTTTGACTTAAGCTTAAAGGTGTGGCTCGATGGTTAAGAGCGGAGCTTGACTTCGGTCAGATCCTAGGTTCGATTCCATGCTAGCCTCTCTTGTAAGAGCCTAGGACAGCCGGAATTTTACCTGTAAGTGGAGAACTAATTGGACCCTCGATGATGAGGTGCGCTCATTTAACCCGCCTGTAAGGTGGTGCGTAAGTTAGACCCTCAAAAAAATGTGTCCGCTTGGCTGATCTACGGAACTTCCTCGAACTTAAAAAAAAAGTATTATTGAGGACATAAATGATCATAAATTAATAGTTAGTGGGATTAAAAGAAACAAGAAAAAAGAGCCCTCACGTAGCCTAGGGAATGCAATAGCTAAATAAAGGTAGTTTGGCAGATTGCGTAGGGTTTGACTTCTTAGCATATCTAAATGATCTTTTCATATTGTAAACCTTTTTTAATTTTATTTTTAAATAATGCATACAAAATATGAAGATTTCAATCACGCTTTAAGCATTAATGGAATTAGGAATTTTTAATTTTAGTCCTAAGTAGCCCAATGATCCCGTTACCAAATGACTTAACACACATTTTTAGCATTCATGGATTAAGACTTTAATTTATAAAGTGACTTAACTCTTAGGGTCAAGTTGTATAATTATTGTGTGATAAACTTTTGTCTATAATAAAATATATTTTAATAGAGTTTTTAAAGTAATTCAAATCAAATAAAATATATAATTTTAAAAAAATTTATAATAATTCAAGTTAAATAAACTAAAAGAGAGTGAACGATTAAAGTTATTCTTTTGTGACCATAAGATCACAGGTTCAAGTTACCGAAACAAACTGTGCACTGAGTATCGGGTCAAGTGTATAATTATTGTGTGATTAACTTTTGTCTACAATAACATATATTTTAAGAGAGTTTTAAAGTAATTCAAATCAAATAAAATATATAATTTTAATTTTTAAAAAAATAATTCAAGTTAAGTGAACTAAAAGAGAGTGAACGATTAAAGTTATTCTTTTGTGACCATAAGGTCATAGGTTCAAGTCACTGAAACAAACTGTGCACTGAGTATCGGGCGGAACTAAAAAGAACGAAATTATTTCTTGTGTAACAAATTCTTGTTACTTTATGTGTAAGGGATTCTTGAATATCTTGAAAATAGAGCAAAAATAACAATAACAACTTAGTAAAATGTTGCTGATACGTGAGATTTGAAAATATTAGCAATACGGAGTTTTACTCCAAACTAATAGAGAGGCTATTGTTGAAATATTTACAAATTGGTTTTTGTACTTTTCATATTTTCTTTAATTGTTATTATAATCATTTTATAATTTTAAAAATATATATTAAAGCTCCCACCTCAAATTACTTTATTGCATTGCTTAAATGCAAATTTTTGTATATGTTAATAACATAAATAGGGATGCCAAATGGCTGACTCGTAGACTTAGATTCAAGTCTAATTTTTTTAATTATAAGAGTTGGGTCTCGGGCAGGCTTAGACCTAAGCCTGAACAACCAATTATTATAATTATTATATCCTCCTAATTGTTTCATTCATACTCCCTCGTGTTATCCTCTGCTAAGTTTTAAATGATGTCATGTAATTTAATTAAGTGTTGCATAATACAATACTTATCATATTTGCATTACATGGTGTATGGTTTAAGACATATAACAATCAAATGAGTTTATCTCGAATATAAATAATATTAAGACAAATGATTAAAAAACTCAACCTGTTCAGCTGGGTAAACCGTAAAAACTTCTAACCATCCAACTTTATGTTTCGATTTTTAACTTACCGGTTCAATTGACTTTAATAATACTTGTTATTAAAAACTGATCAATTTATTAATTAATGTATCAATTTTTATTAATTAATAAATTTTTACAAACTAAAATTAATTAATTAATTTTTATTTAACAATATTTTTTTCAATTAAACTTTAAATCCTTCAATGGGTAAGGACAATCTCTTTCAATCATATTCAAATTATTTAATTTTATTCAATTTTTAGTCGATTTTATGATGGTGTAATACTGATTGAATCTTTTAAATCTTAAACTTCTTATCTTATAAGTTTAACTTATGATCCAGTTTTTAAAACATTGGTTGCGTTATTGAGAGACATAATAACTAAAGTTGAGTGTTAGGCCCATCACTACCATAACAAGTATTATATGGCATAACACCTATATGTCATATGATATTGTTGGTCCATTATTCGGTTGAACAAAAATCCTTAATCTTTAAAATTTTTGAAAAAACCTGTTGTCTTCATTTTAAAAAAAAAACCCCTCTCTTAAACTTCAGTTAAAAATAACGATCAATCAAATGTTGCTTACATGATAATCAAATACAATTGAACTCGAGTTGAACTAATTAAATCAAAATTATAATTATAATTTATTATAATCATCTTAAATTATCAATTTATGTTAAGTTTAATTAATTCAAGTCAAATTTAAGAGTTGAGTTAGGTTATTATATAAGTGACATTTAAGCAGTTTACATATACTATTCATATCATCTGTGTTCTGTTGATATTTTTTAACTGAAGTTAAAAAAAAGAGAATTTTTGAAAATTTTAAAACCAAAATATAAAAGAAGAAATTTATATCTTTTAAACTTTTTTAAAAGTGAGGAAATCAAGTGAAAAAAAATATAACAAGTCTAATATATTCAAAACCTAAATTTAATATGTGAAATAGGTCCATCAAGTCAGGGCATTTCTAATCGTATTAAGGAGTTGGGGTATTTTCGTCTTTGACACAATTTTTATGTTTTGTCCATTGCAACTAAACACATTTCTGTCTTCGAGACGGAAACAGTTTTTTCTGTTCTGTCCATCACAATCAAATATTTCACTGTCTCTAATTTTTATTCTATTCCATCTTCACGTACAGGAGACAATAATCATAAGCAGCGTTAGTATGCACTGGTTTTTGGGTTAGCTCTTGGTCACAACGGCGAGCAATGTGATCGCGTGCATCTGGTTCAAGTGCCAATCGCATAGATATAGCACTCACCGGTCACCACTTTGCTTATGTCCAAAATCACTAAAAACCCTCACTCGTCTCCACTCTTTTAGGTGGAATACACCAACTTCACTTCAAGCACACCATTCCAACATCCATGGAAAATGTTTTCAGGTGGCATTACAAAGAAATGAGGAGGAACAAATCGTGGTTCAGGGATTTGGTTTCATAAGTACTTGTCCTTCGAACAAATCGGAGGTCCTACTACATGTCTTCGATCTTATCCAAACACCACTAGAAGTAAGGATAACATCAGTTGATTATGACCTTGAGCCTCATTTTAAGTTGGACCAATTTAACTCTAGTTTAACCACGAGGGGTGGCGTGATGGTAGCTCACCTTTGCCCTTTAACCATGAGGTTGAGAATTCGACTCCCACCTATGAGAATAGAACGTTCCTCGTGGCCAGCCATTTACCGCTTAGTGCGAGCTCCCGTGGCAAGTCCGGATTAGTCGAACACCCACGTGGTGCCGGAAACCGGATGGTTTATACCAAAAAAAAAAAAAAACTCTAGTTTGATAATACTAAGAAATTTAAGACTCAATCAGTATAAGACTATTATAAATTTGGTTAAAGATTGAATAAAATTAAATAATTTAAAATATGATTAAAAGATATCATCCGTGCTTATTAAAAAATTTAAAACACAATCGGAAAAAAAATTATTCAATGGAATCTATTTAATTTATTTTGATTTACAAGAACTTATTAATTTACAAAAGTCGATCAATCGATTAATAAATAAATTAATTTTTAACTAAAATAATTATTAAAATAAATTAAATTGAAAAATTGAAAACTGAATTTAAAAATTGGACGATTCAAAATTTTTATACTTTAAACTGACCAAACCAATCAACATTTTTAATCATTGCTTTAAATAGACAATTTGAATTTGGTCAGATTTGGATCATCAATTTGAACTTGATTTAAATTTGTTCAGATCATTTTAAAATGATATCGTTTTAATTTAACGTTTTGAAATGATATCATTCCGATTTTAAGTTTCTTGACATTATTTTAAAAACAGTCCAAGAAATAATATTGTTCTAATTTTAGGTTTTTTAAATTTCTAAATTAAAATGACATCATTTTTAAAGAAAAAAATTCGGAGTCATTCAAGTTGAGTTCAAAGTGGCTAGTTTGAATATAACTTGTTAACTTCAAGTTTGGTATGGTTAGACTTGTCAAGCCTAAACATAGCATGTTTTTCATTTGTTCATTAGGGGTTGTTTTGGAAAATAATCTTATTATTATAAGATTATAAGATTTGAATAATGTTATTGTTGGTGTGAAATTCAATTTCACCTCAATTGTCTAATCTTTAATGTTTGATTATAGTTATAATAAAATTATACTTTCCCTTTCCTTTTGTTATTTCCATAAGTATAATGTTGTCAAGGTAATAATATATTTTCTAAAAAATACTCACCTGAAAATTTTGTTAGAAATTCACCTAATCACTAATTACTTAAGTTGATCATGTTTTAAATTTTAATATTTAAAATATTGCAAAAGATTATTACTTCACTTTTTTACTGTCTATATTAAATAAAACAATAACGAAAATAACAATCCGGTAAAAATCTTATTAAAATGTAAAGTTTGGAGGAGTCTATAATACACAACCTTAACCCTAACTAATAGAAATGTTGTTTCTGACTATATGAAATGAAATAATTTATTATTATAAAATTCATCAAAAAATTTATTCAAAGTTTATTGTATTAAATGACAAAAGTCAACTTAGGAGCACGAGGCTCCTGCTTTGTAGGGATTTAGGAAGGGTCATAATTTTCACAGTCATCCATTTGTATTTTTACAAAAAGGCTATTTTTATAACTTGAACTTACGACCTTACAGTTATAAAGAAATAACTTTACTAGTTTATCCGTGGCTCATCTATTTTATTGTGCCACTAATTATAAAATTAATAAAGAATTAAGAAAGAATGTCTAACTCATATTGACTTTAGGATAATTTTAAGAAATTAGTAATTTGAAAACATTTAATTAAAATGTAATAACATATATAAAAATCGAGATTAGATTAAAATTCTGGAGTTGGTAAAATTTGCCAATCTCAAACTGTAGCCTTAAAATAAGAAACAGAAAGTGGCGGGAAAGAAGGAAGAGCAGCGGAGCAGAGCATGTGGGCTGCCACGTGCGGTGGACATCACTCCGGCAGCCACCGCGAGACACGCGTTTGTGCCTTTGTGGGCGCGCACCACCACTTTTTCTTCCCGCCCACTTCCATGAACTTTAAGACCGCGTTTTGGCCGTATTCTTGAGTAAGGACAAAACCGACTTATTCTATATACATAATAGTCCCATAATGCATTTAGATTTTTTCTAGTCGTGTGTGAAAGAAGCAGAGACATTTGACCATAGAACATGCCAAACTTTGGCGGCTCATCTCTTCACATTTTAGGTCATTTATTGGACCTGATCCTCTAATCCATTAACTCTGGATCAACTTTGTGCCAACTTATTTCAGCCATTTGTTTATATGGACTTACATAAATAAATAGTTGAGATGAGTTGGCACAGAATTAGTCCAAAGTTAATGGACCAGAGAATTTGAGGGGCATTTATTGTGGATTGAACATTTGTGTTAAGTATCATTTTAGGGTTGGCTTTATTATTATTTTTTATTTTTAAAAATTAAAAATGTTATTATCTTACACATGTTCTTAAAAGAGAAGTATTTGTACTGTGTTGTCTACTTCTAAACCTCGTATGAAAGAAATCATCTAGAGTTTCATATTAGAATAGTATGGTGATCTTAGTTTAAAAATCATTTTTAAAAATCCAAACTTCAACTTGAAACATGATTAATACGGACCGAACACATTAATTTCAAGTTTGACTGGTTCATGTTAGGCAATTTTTGTCATTACTAATAAATCAAATTGTAATGATTTGTATTCTTAAAATAAAATTTAAGATTTAAAGCGATTAGACTTGAACTCAATAAATTATGTTCATATAAACCGAACTACGAATAAGCCTTAGATCTAAAAGATCGACTTAAAATTTAGTTTGAACGATAAGACTTTTCTCTTTAAATTAATATTATTATGAATAATTTGAGTTAATTTAGACTCGAGTTAGAGTTGCATTAAATGAATTGAGCAAATTGGACTCGAGTTTTGATCTTAGATCAAATTCGAGCCTCCCTTAAACCAATTTCATTCCGTTTCATTACCATCGATGCCTAATTAATACTAATGACGGATTAAATTATCAAGAAAATGATTAAACAAGGCACACATAATTATTTATAATTATAGACAAGAGGGCAACCGGTTAACCCGAGATCCATGGATCATGGTCCGGGTCTCCTCCCCAAACCTTGGAAAATTATATATTTATTTATTGTTGCATTTTCCCATTTTAGCCTCTCCCTTGCGTTAAAATAACGCTACAAAATTTACTCTTTAGCCTCTCTCCCGGTTCATGTTAGGTTTCACGTGAACATTTCGCTAAAATGCGCCAGGTAGTTAATCGTTCTTTTTCTGCCTTTTTCTGCCTTCCTCATTCTTACATCATAGGAACTTTCTCTTTAAGTACTGAACATTGTCGATTTACAAAGAGACTGAAATAGGAAGGAGAGTTGAGAGAGAGAGAGAAAACTTGATAGAGAGTGAAGGCAGAATCCAATCTTTAGAGAGAGAAAAAGAGGGTGTTCATGGGTATGTTGTATTGTTTTCAAAGTTACAGGTTTTTTGGAGTACCGTGTCAGGAGTTGTCTTGTTTGCGAGCTTTTTCTTAGGAAAGAACGGTTCTTTGTTTTTCTTTTATGTTTTCCTTTTCTGGGTTGTTCGTAATTTTCCCATTAAACAATCACACTTTTCATATATAAGTACCCTGTTATTGCCATTTCTCCCAGTTGAGTGACAGAGAGATGCTAAAGATACCACTTTCTGGGTTTTGAAATTTATGTACATGTATGTGCTCATAGAGATTAGAGTCTCTTGTTTCTGTGTTTGTTGAGAGAACCAAGAGAGGTTTTTTATTGGTTCAGCGGGATCTTTATATCGCAATCAAGGGATTCTGTAATGGGTATGTGCTCGATTCTTTTACTTTCTTCTTTGGTTCTCGTGTGCCTTTGGTTTTCATTGGCTTTTTCTTAGTTTTTTGTTGGTGCTTTTCTCTTTTGGCTTTTTGGGTTGTGTTGGATTTGCTCCTTTTCTGATGTTAGAATTTTGGTAGTTAGTGTTTATTGGTATCTGTTCGTAAGCTCTGTTTTCTGTTTTCTTTTTGTTTTAGTTTTTCTAGGATTTGGTGATAACCGTTTTTAGTGTTGTGGTGTCTCTGATCGTAATCAAGTTCCTGCCACCTTAATGTGCTCTACTTTTTGTGCTTGATCTTTCTCTTTGACATTCTTCTTGAAGCTCATCACCTTGTGTTCGAGATTCAATTCTTTTCATTATTTTGTTTCTTAGGTGCTTTCTTTTTTTAGGAATTAGTCATTGAAGATTTCCGTGAGAAATTACTGCCTCAGATTTTACCGTGCTGCTTTGGGGTTATAGATTTTATTATTCCTTATGGACTTGCTTCTATTGGTTGCTTTTATCCGATATGCCTCTCATGCCTTCAATTTTTGCAGAGGTCAGCACTAGCTTTTCGCATTATATGGATGATGAATATGAGAAACTCTTCCGGAGGCTGAACCCACCAAGGTATGCAAAATCTTATATCTTGTACAGTTCCATTGAAAAGGACCTTACATGTGCAGCTTAATCTTGTTTTGGTTGTAACTTGTTTCCTTCACTTTTCCAAAAAATTTTCAGGGTTGTGATTGATAACGAAGCCTGCAACAGTGCAACTGTAATTAGGGTATACCTTTATCCCTCTCTCTCCATTCTTTGAGTTCCTCTCTATTTCTTCCTCTTATCCTGTTGATTGTTTTTTTTCTTAATCCCTGTATGGTTCTGTGACGTAGGTGGACAGTGCAAACAAACATGGGATACTTCTTGATGTTGTGCAATTTCTTACTGATCTTAATCTTATCATAACCAAAGCTTACATATCTTCTGATGGTGGATGGTTCATGGACGGTGAGATATTGTCATACTGTTTTCCACTTAGCTTCTTTGTTATTTTTAATTTTTTAAGAGAAGAAGCTGATTTTGATCTTCTTTTCCTTTTCTGGTTACCAGTTTTCAATGTCAGAGATCAAGATGGACATAAGATCATTGATGAAGCAATTCTGGATTATATTCGAAAGGTGAGTTTCAAGTTTGTTTTTCCTTTTGCAGTCTTTGACAACTTTTGTTTCTATCTTTTAGGCTGGAAATCTAATTATTATTTCTTTCCTTAGTCTTTGGAGACAGAAGCTTGCTTTGCATCTTCTATGAGATCTGTTGGAGTTAAGCAGTCAATGGACCACACTGCAATTGAGTTAACAGGAAGTGATAGACCGGGACTTCTTTCTGAAGTCAGTGCTGTACTAACTCACCTAAAATGCAATGTAGTGAATGCAGAAGTCTGGACACACAATACACGAGCTGCAGCTGTAATGCAAGTAACAGATGAGGATACAGGTTCTGCAATTACTGATCCTGAGAGACTCTCCAGGATCAAGCAACGTCTCTGTAATGTGCTTAGGGGAAGTAATCGTTCCAGGGGAGCCAAAACAGTGGTGTCTGGTGAGCTAACTCACAGAGATAGAAGGCTTCACCAGATGATGTTTGCTGATAGGGATTATGAGCGTTCACTTGATGATTCATTTAATGAGAAGCAAAGGCCTGATGTGAATGTGGTCAATTTGTATGATAAGGACTACTCAGTGGTAACCATAAGTAGTAAAGATAGGCCAAAACTTCTTTTTGATACGGTTTGCACTTTGACAGACATGGATTATGTGGTATTTCATGCTAATATAGATGCTCAGGGCCCGGAAGCTTATCAGGTATTCCCTTTTTTCCTACTTGCTTTTTCACAAATCCTTTTGTATACGATTATGATTGAGTCCAAGTAGACAGTCCTAATTGTTCTTATTTATGCTGTTGTAGGAATATTACATCAAGCATATCGATGGATCTCCTGTGAAGTCAGATGCAGAGAGACAAAGGGTGATACAGTGTCTTGAAGCAGCAATCGAGAGAAGGGTATCTGAGGTGAGTGAACCATACTTTTTACTATTCCATCTTGCTAAAGTGATGACAGTTCAATTTCAAATACAAGTGCTTGATAACTATCCCCGATTACTGAGACTATTATTTTGTTAGATTGTGCATGGTTAGACCCATTTGTTTGTTTGGTCGAACTGATTCTGTTTGTTATAATTCTTTGAATTGTATGGACATGAATACAACTCTCTTTGTGTACTAAAGAACAAAAGCTTGTTCCTTTTATGCAATACAAATCAGTTAGAATACTAAAAACAAAAACTTGTTCTTTGCCTTTTGAATGATAGCCGTTCCCATGATGTGCTTGACCACTACCTAGCTAATAAATGTGATTATTTCAAATTTAGGGTTTGAAGCTAGAGCTGTGCACTTCTGACAGAGTTGGGTTGTTATCTGATGTTACACGCATCTTCAGAGAAAATAGTCTCTCTGTCACCAGAGCAGAAGTGACAACTAGAGCAGGCAAGGCTCTGAATACTTTTTACGTTCGTGATGCATCAGGATATCCTGTTGATTCTAAAACTATAGATTCCATCCGGCAAGTTATTGGGCAGACAATTCTTAAGGTTAAAGGAAGTCCTGAAGAGTCTAAAACTGTGTCTCAAGATTCAACTACAAGGTTTCTTTTCGGTGGCCTCTTCAAGTCCAGATCTTTTGTCAACTTTGGATCGGTTCGGTCATATTCTTGAACAGTTATAGCTCACGTACCATGTACATGAATATCCTCTGGAAGCCACGAGCCTTGTAGCACGTACAATCCCTGATAGCTTATTTGTGATTTGCGTTTTAGGAACAAAGTCATTTCAAGAGGAGTTAAGAGAGAAGATGAAAGTGCATGTAAATTCCCACTTTAAGGTTGATTGTTACTGTGGATCCAATCTCATGTTGGAGCCATTAAATGACCTTGCAACTCCTAATTTTATCTTCTTGTACATAATTAATCAGTGCTTTGAATTTACTCGGCCATATCAGTTCTTTTATGACACACAAGCTTTTTCAGCCTTATCATTGAAACTTAATCCTTGCACTTCTGCCAATTACATCTTGACTCAAACTTTGTGTGTGACCAAATGATTTGAAAGATGGTTGCTAACATTGATTTAAGAGGCATTGAATAAACTTTGTTTGGAGGGATTGATTATTGACAGACAAAGCTGTCAGGTAGAGCTTTTTCTGGAGAAAGTTTGACCACAACAATCCTATATTTAGGTGTCAGACAGCTACTTGATGGCGGCTAATGTTTCGGTAGTTGATAATGACTTTATGTGTGGGAATATAATTGTTTTCATAGCTTCCTGTTGTTGACTGGCCGACTAACATGTACACAATTGGAGATAGGTTTGGTATGTGTAAGCACCATGTGGTTTTGTTGATTAGGTTTGGTCTGTGTAAGCACCATGTGGTTTTGTTGACCAAGCTTCTTTCCATGTCTTCCAAGATCTCTCTCTCTCTCCGTTTTTTTGGCTTATCCTTTTTGACCCATCGAAAGCAAGAAGTAAAATACTGTTCCTGAATCATGGAAACGTAAATTTCTTGACGTTTTCTTGATAAATCAAGGTGAATGGTCCCTTTCTACCCTTTTAGTCTCATTGAAAGCAATCCCAATTCTCCTTTTTGACCAAGATTTCGCACAAAACTGAGCTTGAAAGCATAAAAGCAAATAAGCCAACAAAATGCACAAGCAGAATTAAAGGTCGGAAAATGGAACAGTAATTGCCAAGTTCTGATATTTTTTCGTCCATGGCTGCCACAGACACTAAAAGTCCTTGTGGGGTTGCGCTACGTGGCTTTTCTTATGTTGTTGACGTTCTTTGCCATCTCAGGAGCTTCAAGATGGATTTATGTGAATCCAAAAAGCACCCACATAATCTGATATCTTTTCATTACAGAGTAGATAGATAGATACAGTGTTGGTGATGCATTATCAGGCCCAGATGAAGTTATGAAAAGCCACCAACCTTGGTTAAACAGAAACAAATTGAACAATTACTTATCTTGTAAATGAGATTCTCATTTTAGCCTCTCTGAAATGTAGTTGTGAATGCTTCAGCAACATCAACTATTGCCTTAACTTATGATTCTTTTGGCTTGGAATTTCAAAATCTGTCTTTGATCTCTGAGCTTGTAAACTGTAAAGGAATCGAAATACTAAAGAAAAATAACTTGAAATAGCTTCTTCCTTTATGCAGTGATTGTACAATATTATATACAGATCTACAAGAATCAATCATTGCATGTTATATGCCTAAAGACCAGCTATTCTTAATTACGGCTATTACAGCTATCCACATGTTTTGGCTAAATTATCGGTGAGAATAATTCCTAATACTCCCCCTCAAGTTGGTGAGTGAATGTTATGAAGTCCCAACTTGTCGCACAACGTTGTAAATTGATCCTTTCCCAGAGCCTTTGTGAATATATCAGCGAGTTGGTGACGTGTTGGTACATATAATGGACTGATCATCCCTGATTGCAACTTTTCTCGAACAATGTGGCAGTCTATTTCAATGTGTTTCGTACGTTCATGAAACACAGGATTAGCTGCAATATGTAAGGCTGTCTGATTAAGTGATTATCACAATATAGAGGTGCAGGGGCTTTCAATAACACTTTCAAATCTTGAAGAATGTAATTTAGCCAAGTTAGCTCTAAGCAAGTGTTCGTCATGGCTCGATACTCGGTTTCTGCTGACGATCGAGAAACATTTGTTTGTTTCTTAGATTTCCATGATATGAGTGAATTTTCAAGAAAGATACAATACCTGGTCACTGATCTTCTCGTGGTATGACATCCACTCTAATCAGAATCACAAAAAGCCTTTAATGAGAGATTGTTGCTGAAAGACAAGAGTAAACCTTGGCCTGGAGTTCTATTGATGTATTTAAGCAATTGGATTGCAGCATCCCAATGTGGTTTACGTGGTTGTTGCATAAACTGGCTCAACGTCCAAACTAAGTAAACAATATCAGGCCTTGTGACAGTAAGATAGATTAACCTTCCAACAAGTCTTCTATACTTAGTTGGATCATTTAGCAAAGCCCCATCTGTAGGTGTTAATTTTAAGTTCTGCTCCATCGGAAATTTCTCCGGACGAGCACTTGTAAGTCCTGTATCCTCCAAAATATCCAGTGCATATTTCCTTTGAGACATAAAAATCCCATTTTTGGATCGGGAAAACTCAATTCCCAAGAAGTATTTCAAGTCACCTAGATCCTTGATGCGGAAATGCGTGAGTAGACATTCTTTGAGAGATCTTATTTCACTGGGATCATTGCCTGTTAGGAGAATATCATCTACATAAATGAGTATATAGCAGTGAATGAAGTACCGTGCGCCTTTGCGAAGAGGGAGTAGTCTGCTTTGGCCTGTTGATAACCGGCCTGTTGAATGGTATATGAGAATGTGAAAAACCAATTTCTTGAAGACTGCTTTAAACCATAAAGTGACTTGTTGAGCCGACACACAATGTTCTCCCCCTGTTGGCGAAGTCCTGGAGGCGATTGCATGTAAACAGTTTCATGTAAATCCCCGTGAAGGAAGGCATTTTGCACGTCTAGCTAATGAGTGATCCAATTTCTTGCAGCAGCAACCGTGAGGAGGCACCGGAGGGTGGTGAGTTTGGCAGTAGGAGAAAATG
>JAOSBM010000001.1:1159286-1170998 GCA_027568955.1 Erythroxylum tenue
AATTTCACAAGAGTTTTGTTTGATGAAGATTGGCCTTCAGTTGCCATTGCCGAAGGAGAATGAAGACTGGGTTTTTTAAAGGCACCAGGAACAATGCTCTGATACCATATAAAGGAATCGAAATACTGAAGAAAAATGACTTGAAATGGCTTCTTTCTTTATGTAGTAATTGTATAATATTATATACAAATCTACAAGAGTCAATCATTACTTGTTCTATGCCTAAAGACCAGCTATTCTTAATTACGGCTATTAAGGCTATTCACATGTTTTTGGCTAAATTATCGGCCAGAATAATTCCTGATATAAACTTCTGGCAATCCATCATCACAAACAAGTTTTGAGTTCATGAATCTGTGCTTTGCGTTGCTTGGACTGGTCAATAGTCAATGCTTTGCTCTTGCTCTAGCACATGTTTCTTGCAACTTCACTATTCAGCCACTTGTTATATGACAACTAGACACAATTTACAAGATCAGCTATGGCCGAGGTTGGCATTAAAGATAATTGAAAAGCACAGAAGGAATGCAGAAGATAATTGTCATGTAATAGGAAGTTCCCGTCACCGAAAAAAGGTTTCAACTTTAATAAATGTAAAAGTAAAGCACTGATTCCTACCTCACGTGAAGGGTAGTGTTATGGGGAAATGGAGGTTTCTTAAACCAGCAGCAACTGAGACTAATCTCATCTTCTCACATGGATGGCTTCCCAGGTGCTAAGCACAAAAAAGATTCCATACCCAATATAGTTTTTTATATCCAAATTCAACTTCAATCACAGAATCCACCCAAGAAGTTCCAATCTCAAGCTTACAAGAACCTGTCAGAGAAATCACACAAGATCCTCCTCAATCCTATTATTTCATGATTGGTCTATAACCCTACAGATAGTACTACCTTGAGGGAATGACACAGACATAGGGGAAGATCTAAGAGAAAACAAGTTTCAGATTTTCAGGTTAGTTTTCATGGAGAGCTCTGGCACTGAGTTTCCAGGTTTTCAGGCTAGTTTTCATAAAGACGAGTTCGAGTACAGGAGGGTTTTGAGCAGGTTACAAATGCAAGCTCCACGTCCACTGCAGATCAAGTCCAATGCTAAACTTGGTTTTAATGGCGACCCTGAAGCATCTTCTTCGACATCAATGGCACCAACTTCTTCGTTCAATCCATTCTACCACAATAAAGACCCTATACCTCTACTTTCTCCTCTGGTTTTGCCTTCTCTGTTCGACCATGCGTTTACTCAACAAGGAAACACTGCAACTTCTCGTTGAGAAACCAGTTTTGCGTACTTTTGCTTAATCTTGTTTTGTTCAGTATTGTATACAGTTTTTGCTCTTTTTTCAAGATCTTGCACTGAATCAACATATGGTTTGATCAACATCAACTATATAGATTGATGAGTTTTAAGTTTGTATCTAAACTGACTAACCTGAATCTAAGCCTTCATGATTCAGTTCGATTGTTGTATGACGTGGAAGAAACATTATAATTTAAACATTATAAATTATACTCTTTATTATTCTTTTTTTTAAATATATATGATAAACTTTTATTCAAAACTCAAAATTAAACTCATGAATTTAAAATTATAAATTTGATTTGAATTAATGCAAAATTTTGAGCCACAAAATTTCATCTAATTTTTTCCGTCATTCGAGTGATCTCAAGAAATACATAAAAATTAAAAATAATAAGTAATATTCTTGAATATATATTAAAAGAGAGTGAGTTTTGGAGTAATTGGTAAAGTTGTTCTTTTGTGATCGTAGAATCACGAGTTCAGATCTTCTGTCCAATATTATGATGTCTTATTGTGTCCAATAAATCTCATCCATTTATTTATGTGGGTCCCGTAAAATAAATGACTGAAATTTTATGAGACAGAATAAGACAGAGTAATATTACACTGAGAATCTTATCTTTAGAATCACGGGTTCAACAATTTTTTTATAAAATACAAATAGAAGATTACGTACATTATGACCTTCTCAAATTCTTACAAAACGGAAATTTTTTGTACTGACTACGTAATTGCAAAACTTATATATTAAAACTAAAATCTTTGATTTTATTCTTGTATAAAAGAGCTCTATTTTCCTATTTTTTTGAAATTTTATATAAAATTACCCCCGATTTTCATAAAATTGAATTATTCTAAATTGTATATGTCATGCTTGAATCCTAAGGTCACAAAAACGTCACCCAAATTCAAACACGGACCAATCGAAACGCAGTATGTGTCCACGTCATTGATTCTGTGTCGTGCAAAGTTTTCTTGGATTTGTCAAATAAGAAGTTCGATCACTTCATGCTTGAATCCTAAGGCAACATTGAGGTCACTCAAATTCAAATACGGACGAATCGAAACCCAGTAGTTGTCCACGTCATGTGATACTGTGACTCCCGTTTGTAAACGCTATGTGCCCAAGAGCCAAAGAATCGTGTGTGGTAAGCCCCAAATATCCAAATATAAGCCTATCCATGACCGACCGTGAAAAGGTTTTCGTCAATTTCGAGTTTCAATGTTCCCAAAACCCCTCCATGCACGATTTTGAGTGCGATTACGCATACAACTCTCTCTGTCTCTGTTCTTTCTCTTAATTGGATTGATTACAGAGTCGCGGAGATTCAGAGGATTTGAGGTATTGGTTATGCTTTCTGCTGGTTCTTGATTGAGTTTCGAGTCATAGTTGTAGGATTTATTTTGCCTAATTAATGGTTTCTGGATTATGGGGTTGTGTAATCTTTCCTTTTTTTCAAGTGTCTGATTCGATTTCGATTAGGGTTCAATTCTGAATTTTTACTCATTTGGGCCTTTTGAGTTTAGGGTTTAGGAAAGTTTCAATTTTTATTTATGGCCTGTGGTGATTTCTTGTATTGGCGATTGGTTACTTTGGAATTCTGCACCTTGTTAGTTCTTTTTAAATTTGGTTGAATTTTAAGACTTGCAATCTTGTCTTGAATTTATGGCTTACTATTTGAGGCATTCTATGCACAGAATCTGAGGGAATTTTATCCATGGTTTTGTGCAGAATTTAAATAGAAATGAGAGGAGAGGGGGTTTCCAGAGGCTGCTGTCAACGTAGAGCTAAATCAGGGAAGAAAACAATGAAAGGCTGCAAAATTTGGGGAAATCTGGGTAACATCTCTCTTATTGATGTTGAAAGTGATGAAGTTGATAATGTTATTATCATTGATGTTCCCAATTCTTTGCATCATACGTTTCGAGGTTCTAGTGGAATCAGAAAAGGTGAAAGATTTTCTTTTCCGGACATAATTTGCATTGATGATGATGACGATGAATGTGTAAGTGATGAAATTAAGGCTCCTGAAATAAATGTGGGGGGTAGAAGTGACTTAGATAGTGATGGTTCAAGTAGTTCTTCTTCTGAACACGTCCAAAAATCAGTTAGTACCGATGCTGGTGACCCTCGAGTTGTCCAGGAAAACGGAGAAGAAATAAGTTTATCAAAGTGCAAGGGAGCTCCCTTGAGTAATCGTTATGGATTGAATACTGTACCTGATATTGATGCATCCTCAAGTGATTCTTCTGATTGTGAAGTTATTGAAGGTTCTTCAACCGAGCTTAACGAGCAATGGGAAAGAGTGTGTTTGAAGAGAAAATCTAATTGCTCCAATGCTCAGTATGTTCGAGCAGACTGGGCTGCTTCTTCCAGTTTCAACAAGGTTAATCATCCTGATTTTAATGTCCATAGCAGTACCAAAGAGAATGCTGAGCCCTTTTGCACTAGTTCAAAAAGTGTAAAACGTGAAAAAGTAGCATCTTCTGCTGGAACAGCTACTGGTGATGGTTTGGTAGGAGGTACTGTTTTGAGTCCCCAGAAGGAGAACATCTTTACAAAATTAAATGAGAACATAAGTCAGCCAAGTGAGAGGAATGTCATCCTTGAAAGATCTTTTTCTAACGTTAGTAGCAAAAACAACATGAGCAGACATTCTATATCAAATTCCAAGCTAAGGCTTAACTCAGGTACTGTGGAAGGAAATGAATGCAACACTGATACTATGGCTAATGTACAACTTCGCCGTGAAAGCAATCCATTGTATGATTCTCCAGATGATGTTATACCCACCATTCAAAGAAATATAATTAATGAACGAGAAGAGCTCAAGAAGACAGATGAATACAAGCGAGTAATGGAAGAAGAATGGGCAGCTAGGCAGTTACAATTGAAAACTCAGGTTCATTTCATCAGTTTGTCGATTAGTATCTGTTAAGTGTCTTGTGCATCAAGAACATACTACTAACAGCAATTGTTTTGAGTATGTTCACGTGACTGAAACTGTTGATATAACATCTTTAGTTGACAGACAATACCCTTGTTCTTATGTAGGCTGAAGAGGCTCAGCGGCTACGAAGAAAAAAAAAGGCGGAAATGTTGCGCATTTTAGACATGGAGAAAAGGCAAAAGCAGCGCTTGGAAGAAGTGAGAGCATCCCAAAAGAAGGTTTGTTCTTCATTTTATTTTGATTTCATGACTAGTTTTGTTCTTCTTTCAAAAATGATGGTGTGCTAATATCTTGGATCCCAATACGCGTTTTGAATTTGTTCTATTATTGCCAAATTCAGGATGCGGAAGATTTAAATATGAAAGAGATTGTTCGCGCTGAAGTAAGAAAGGAGCTTCACCGACTGGAAATGACATGTGTTGATATGGCTTCATTACTACGTTGCTTGGGAATCCATGTCGGTGGTGGTTTCCAACCACCCCCGGATGAGGTGAGTTGCAGTCTTTTGGGGTTCGGTAAGGTTGATTCTTCTTTTTTATTATATTAATATATGTAGAAGTGATCAACTAATCTGGCTGTTGTAGTAAATTATTTATCAAGTTTGCTTATGCTGAAGATTAAGAGATTCAGTTTGCTGTTCATGACTGAATTTCCTTACGAAAATTCTAAAGATGTCTAGTAACACTAGAAGTTCATTTTAGGTGCGTGCAGCTTATAAACAAGCCTTACTAAAATTTCATCCTGACCGAGCATCAAGGACTGACTTACGCCGGCAAGTTGAGGCCGAGGAAAAGTTTAAACTTATTTCCCGCATGAAGGAGAAATTTTTCTCCATCTCAGGTTACTAAAAGCTAACAAAGTTTGGTTGAAGTAGACCTTTTTTTTCCGCCCCTTTGTATCAGTTGCTCGTTGTGGTGGCTATTGTTTCCACCAGAAAGCTGTAAGGATTTTCTAGTTTCCTTGTCTATGATACCTGCAGCATTTTTAGGCCAATCTGACTGCACAGGCTTAGACCCAGTATACTTGTAAAGAACCACTAGAGATTTGTAGATAAGAGAAACAATTTCTGAATGATATACTCATTTATTCACGTGATGGAGGTTGCATTTCATTAGTTTGCATTCTGCTATTTAAGCTACATTTCTAGACTACAAAAGACCACTAAGATTACTGTTTAATCTTGCATTGATCATTTGGCAAAGTATTACCAACTTACACATATAGTTGGTTATGTACAAGAATGCATCAATTGCAAGCCTAGCATTCATGATTCTGCAGCAGAGCAAAACTATGATGTCCAACTCTCAAGTTTCATTGACTAACATCTTATCAAGATTTGCCAATAGAATTTCTAGTGATGGTTGCACCTCAGCAGCTCCGTCTCACTGTGTTAGTCGATCCCTGTTCTTCAAGGAACGAGTTATAGAAAAAGGGAATTGTTTTGTTAGATTACAGATAAAGATTTGTTAATGAAAGTCTTCAATCTTTCAATATTGTCAGGATTTGGCTTACCTGTGCCCCCTAGCTTTGTCTTGCTTTAATATCATCCTCTTCCTGCAAAACTTGCAGTTGGTACTTGAAAAGGTTAAAACTTTTGAGTATTTTCCATTTGAAACCAAGTTAAATTAGAGAATCACATGTTCCAAAGTTAATGATAATGTTTCTCCAACTAAACAACTGTCTTGATAAGACACCATCTTTAAATATTCTACAGATGCTCAAGACATGAATTTATAATCATGAGTGAACAAGCTTGACAAGTACCTTATTTGTAAAAATTAAGATAAGAAGCAAATGACACAGTTTGATGTAATCTCAATCATGTGAGTGAGGATACTAATATAATTGTTGGACTGCTTTAGCTTATGAGTTTTGGTACCCCATCTGCCTATCTTAGCCTTGTCATGACAAAAGATGAATTTGAAACATGAAATCTCTCATTCTTTATCTTGAAAGTTACCATTTCAGGATATAACAAACATATCTTCAGAATTTGGATATATAGTTGATGCTGTTAAGATTGACTGCTTTTAATAAGAGTTATTGAAGTGAATCGGAGAGTTAAAAATTAAACCAAAAAATTAAATAGTTCAAGATTTTTATAATTTAACCGGTCAATTTAATTAAGTTTTTGAATCATTAATTATATATAAAATTATATATTGATTTAGTTTTAACATAAATAAAATTAGAGACCTATACTTTCAAGAAAAAAGGAAATCATACTTTTTTTTTAAATTAGAGATCTAATTTTAGATAATCTAAAGTTAAATTATTTCGAATATCAAAAAATTACTAAAAGTATATATTTGTCCTTTCTTAATTAGTGACATAATTTAATTATATCGAGTTATTATAATTATGAAAAGTTTAATATTTATGATTTTAGCTTAAGAATTTGTATGATACACTAATACACTGTTAATAAAAATTTGAAAAATATGTGACTAAGCAATTATGTTTTATATAATTATAAAGGATGAAAATTTTAGAAATTATAAAAAATAGGTTTAAATGTCGTTAAATTTTGTAAAAAATATTCTTAACATCATGATTAAATTTTATGATATATAATATTCTTAACATCGTAACCTAGCTAAAGTCAGAATTTTTTATTTTTAATTCAATAAAAAATGAGAAATTTTTTTTAAAAAAATAATTTTTAAGTTTAAAATTGGATCAAACTAACAACACAAAAGATTCCTCGAAAAGTTAAGGATTAGTAATTCTTTTTACAAATCGAATGGATTCGATCTTATATATACGCGAGGAAGGTAATCAAAAAAGAAAGAAGATGAGTTCTTCTTTCTTTTATCACTTAGGAGCCGTACGAGATGAAAGTCTCATGCATAGTTTTAAATGAGCTCTGGCCCGATTCAAAGCTCAAAAATTTTAAAATAAAAAAACTCAAGCTCAACCTGAAATTCAATCGAACCAAATTGACTTGGGTGAAAAATTATTAAAAATATTAATTTTTTGTTAAGAAACTAATAGTTATTTTTATTAAAATTAAATATTAATAGAGCAAAAAATTATTAAGTAATCGTTATTTTTAATTATCATTAAAATTATTAAGGAGTAGTTTTTAATTGTTAAAGAAACTAATCACCTTTAATTAGAGATTTTTTATTTTAATTATTATTGATTTGAAAATTCGTGATTAAATTAGAACATTAAAAATAAGAGATAATAAATTTAAAAGTTTTTTAATTTTAAATTTTAAATTCAATACTTAATCTTTTAAAATTAATAACTTATAAATATATAAAAAATTACTAATTAATTTCTCAACTAATTATGTTGTGATTCTATTTACTAAGCATAACTTTTTTTTTATTTTTTTATTTTTGAGTGTTTTATTTTATGTTAATTAATTCAAACCAAAATCATGTTAATTATTAAAAGAAACTTGGGACAAATTTTGATTCTCAAATTAGCATATATGATAAAATATAAGGAATGGTTTTTAGAATTTTAAAAATTAAATTTTAATGATATAAATTATTAAATTTTTTTTGTGTCTTTTACTCTATAATTAATAATCTCATTTTAAGTAATTTTAAATATTATAAAAACAGTAAATATATCTTGATCTTTATTTTGTAATATTAGATATTACACGCATAAAACATCTGTTCGATCTTTTGTCCAAAATAACCCTATATAATCCTCCTTTTAGCCATTGAATAGAGATAGATAGTCTTTAAACTCACAGTTCAATGAGTTGGATAGCGTTATATTTCTTTACATCGCTCCATGACAAATTTCTGGTGTGTCTTTGCTGTCTGACGACTTAAACAATGCAGATTCAGTTTCAACCTACTTGCTTTCTGCTGGCATATGATGTTTCGTCTCATTATATATATCCAAGTACCGTCTCATTTCATCTTCATGTAAAGCTTCAGCAGAAATGGCTGCAATGGCAACAGAAGCTCTAATGATCTACGTTTCAAGCTTTGTATGCATATTTTCCATTGCAGCACTCGTCAGGTACATTAACAAAGTCTTGTGGAAGCCAATTCAGACACAATCAGTTCTGAGGTCACAAGGACTGAAAGGTCCTTCCTACAGATTCTTTCATGGAAATGTCAAGGAAATGGACAGCATGAAGAAGAAGATGAACAGTAGTCCAATGGAATTATCTCATCGGATATTTCCCAGAGTGCTTCCTCACACTTATCAGTGGACCAGACTATATGGTACTTAAAGTACTAAATTTACCATCTATCTGTTATTACAAATTTTGAAGTTCTGATACATTGATGTTATCTGCATAATTGGTGCAGGGAAGAACTTTGTTTCGTGGAAAGGATGCAAACCAGAATTCACTGTCACTGAACCTGACCTGATTAAAGAGGTAATGAACAATCAAGATGTAACATATTCAAAGCCAGAGCTCCACTCTTATGTAAAGAAGTTGTTTGGGGATGGAATGGCGGTGACCAACGGAGCAAAATGGGTTAAGCTACGTAAATTGGTCAATCATGCTTTTAATGGAGACAGCTTGAGAGTAATTTATATCTCATTCTTTGGTTTGGTTTGATGTTGCTTAATCCGTTTTCGCGGGAGCTACTTACTGACAGGTGATAATCTTCTTGGCAGAATATGATTCCAGCCATGATTACAAGCATCGAGACGATGCTTAAAGTGGGAATAGCATGAAGGAAAGGAGATAGAAGTGTTCCAGGAATTCAAAGTTCTTAAATCGGAAACAATGTCCAGGACAGCTTTTGGAAGCAGCTACTAGGAAGGACAGAAAATATTCGATATGCTGATGCAAATGGTTATGATTGAAGAAATCCTAATGGAAGTAAACGTCCTGAAACTATGTGAGCTTTCTGTCTAATCTGTCTCTTCTTGCCCAAACATACATATTCTAACCTGAGTTAATAAAAAAAAAAACCCATTGCCTGCTTAATTTTGTAATTATAACCTAAAAAGGTGTCAACAAAAATTCAAACTTTCAATTTTTTTTAAAATTTAATCTGAACATAAAAAAGTGACAATAAAATTTTCAAATTTTTAATTTTTTTCAATATTAATCCGACGTTATAAACCCTAACTATTAATACACGTTAGTCAAAATTAATATAACAAATGAAGATTAATGAATTTATATCGTTGTTAAAAATGGAATCCCTAAATCAGTTTATGCAGCCTTAGCCTTTTGTTATTTATTTGTTCTCCTTACACCCTCAACTCTTTGTTTTTTGTTTGTTCTTTCGACGCTTCAAACTACTCTCGCATTCTAGCGTACTGCACCAGTAAGCTCTTCGTTTTTAATTCGTTCTCTCGATACCCTTAGCGTAAGGATGTCAAGGTTACGTAATTTGAAAATTGAAGGGTGAAGGCGCCAAGAGAATAATTAGAAAATGAAGGAAAAATTAAAATTAAAGCGTGAGGTTGTCAGGGCTGCGTAATTTGATTAGGGTCAAGAAACTCAACGGATACAGTAGCATCGGACTAAAATTAAAAAAAATTGAAAGTTGAACATTTTATTACCAATTTTTAAATTTCGGGTTATAATTACAAAATTGGTTGAGGTTTGAGTTTTTTTTTTGTTGTTGTTGTTGTTGTTGTTGTTATTGGGTAACTTAACCCTTCTAACTTCTAAGCTGATATGATGTTACTGTTGGAGAAAAATCTTCAGAACAACAGATGATACTGCATCAGGCAAAACGACTAAGAAAATGCATCATAGAGCTGGTGAAGAAAAGAGAGGAGGAGGCTAGGAGGGGACAAGCAGGTTTCTATGGAGATGACTTCCTCGGACAGCTTATGAAGTTATATCATGAATCTGACAAGGCCAAGCAAATAACATTGATGACTTGATTGATGAGTGCAGGAACTTCTAACTTGGAGGACAGGAGACAAGAACTTGTGCGCTCACCTGGCCGATCTTTCTTCTGGCAATTAACACAGATTGGCAGGAAAAAGTGAGGGAGGAGGTCCTCGAACAATTTGACAGAAAAGTTCCAAGCCCTGAAGGAATTGCAAGATTCAAGACTGTAAGGAAAATCCCTTGTACAATGAATTTTATGTCATTTATGATTCACTCTAAAGTCTCTACCTTGTTGCTTGTAGATGAACATTACTATCCATGAATCTCTCAGATTATATCCACCAATCCCGGTTACTAGACGAGAAGTCCAAAGGGGATCGAGATTAGGAAAGCTAATAGTTCCAGCTGATATGGAAATCCTTATTCCAGTATACGTACTAGAGCTGCACTCTGATCCTCAAATCTGGGGAGATGACGTCCACCATTTAAGGGCAGAAAGGTTTGAAGGAGTAGCCAAAGCTTCTATCAATAATGGCTCTGCCTTTCTGGCATTTGGTTTGGGACCTCGATCTTGTGTAGGCATGAATTTTACAATTTCTGAAACAAAGATTGCTCTTGCAATGATTCTGCAGCGCTACAGGTTTACTCTTTCACCATCTTATCTCCACTCACTGGTCACCCTCATAGGAATGTGCCCACAATATGGGCTTCAAATCATGCTCCAGAGGCTGAGAAAGAAAAAAAAAAGGAAGTAAGCGCAGTAATAAACAAGGCCTGATTGCTGAAGCTTTTGTATGCTTGTTTAATTCGTTTAAGACACACAATCGATCATTCGGATGAAGCTTGAATGTAACATATTTAATACAGCAGTGTAATTACATTATCTGATGTACAATCAAGTTTGTATAGACAGGTAAGAATAAATAACTATGTCAATGTACTTGTATCTGGTGAACCTGATAAATCCGATTCCGTCACAGCAGCTGTGACAAATTCGGTTCACTGTTGATAGTTTCTGTAATTCTTTTCTGTTTATATTTTAGAAGATCTGAGTATACAGTTGAGGAGTTTTAACTTCAACCAAGAAGTATGGTTCAACTTTCTTGAGTATAGAAGTACTTGGTGTAGACTAATTGAAGAATCATAATATCTGAAGGGATGGCTAAGGTCACAAATCATAGTATGTCTGCCTTTCTTCCATCTGTTTTGGGACCTCAAACTGATGTTCGCTTGAATTTTCAATCTTACAGATATCAAGAATGCGATTTCAACAATTCTGCAGAGCTGCAGATTTTCATTTTCACCAAAGTATGTACAGACACCAGTTCAGGTTTTCATACAAAATGGTCTGCAAATCATGCTTGAGGCATTGCAAATTATAATCTTAAGAGATTGATCCATTGGTTGCTCTCGACAACTTCAAACTTTTCAACCTATGAAACTCTAAACATCCCATTAGCCACAAGCTGGAACTTGTTAATTGTTATCATAATTCATCCCAAATGATGTCACTCATGCCTTGTTCTGTCAATGGCATCTCAATGATAATACAGCCGATGTGTAGGATCCATCCTTGTGCCACCGGAATCTCACTGATTACGACCTGCTACTATGATTCAACTCCTAAAAATACACTCCTCACCAAGAAACAAATAAAAGTTGATTGTATATTTTGGA
>JAOSBM010000001.1:1175201-1185749 GCA_027568955.1 Erythroxylum tenue
GCTAGGTTACTTTCGGGTCTACTCAACTTGAACCTAATCAAGTCGGGTTGGATCGAAACAAATCAGGTTGAAACGTGTCAAGCCTGTAGGGTGGAGAACTAGTTGGGCCCTCAATAATGAGGTTCGCCCCCTTAATCTGCCTGTAGAGTGGTGTGCCAGTTGGACCATTGAAGAGGTGTGCCCGCTTGACCTATCTATGAGGTTTCCTCGAATTCAAAAAAAAGAAAAGATGTTATCGTTAATAAATCATGAATTTTCCACGACCTGAAGAGCCTGAGGTTCACATTTCACAGTGTCTCCACCATGAGCCGACCCTAATTTGAAAATATTCGGGTCGGTTCGGATTGATTCAGATCGGGTTACATCACATTGTGTCGGGTCGAATCAAATAGGGTACAGGATGGAATTCGAGCGGGCCTTCTGCAAGCAATGGGCTAGGTTACTTTCGGGTCTACTCAACTTGAACCTAATCAAGTCGGGTTGGATCGAAACAAATCAGGTTGAAACGTGCCAAGCCTGTAGGGTGGAGAACTAGTTGGGGCCTCAATAATGAGGTGCGCCCCCTTAATCCGCCTGTAGAGTGGTGTGCCAGTTGGACCATTGGAGAGGTGTGCCCGCTTGACCTATCTATGAGGTTTCCTCGAATTCAAAAAAAAGAAAAGATGTTATCGTTAATAAATCATGAATTTTCCACGACCTGAAGAGCCTGAGGTTCACATTTCACAGTGTCTCCACCATGAGCCGACCCTAATTTGAAAATATTCGGGTTGGTTCGGATTGATTCAGATTGGGTTACATCACATTGTGTCGGGTCGAATCAAATAGGGTACAGGATGGAATTCGAACGGGCCTTCTGCAAGCAATGGGCTAGGTTACTTTCGGGTCTACTCAACTTGAGCCTAATCAAGTCGGGTTGGATCGAAACAAATCAGGTCGAAACGTGCCAAGTCTGTTCAAGTCTGGTCGAATCCAGCCCCCGTGATCTCTCCGACGAAAGAGAGGACGAAGACGAACAAGAAGACTCTATTACTGAGCTTTGGTGCAGGTCTTTGAGAATACGATGGACGTCCGATTTGGCTTCTTCATCTTTTTTGTCTATTTCTAACAGACATTTGCTACTCTACTTGTCTTTCGATCTTGCGTTTCGTCCAAATCTTATGTTCATTTGATACAATCTCATTCAACTTGTGATTTCCCCCAACTTCGACGTGCTCAATATAGAAGGCAGTTGAATAGATGCCCTACCAAGTCTTTGGGCGTCTCCTCACTCTTATGCTAAGAAGTCTGCTAATCACGCTCGCACAACCTCTACAGTTCACAGACAGCAAACGCCATGGTCTGTGTTGATCTTGACTATCAAGTCATATGCCCAACGTCATCGACTAAGCTAATCATTTTATATGTGTTATTCAACTTTGTGTATGTTTGAATTAGAACGTATAACTGTTGATCAGTCTCTTTCCTTTTTCTGTTTTCTTCTAAGCAGATTTCCTAGAAATCGTCTCCGGAGAGTATACTTGGTAGGAAGTTCCAATTGAAGATCATAAACAATTTGGTGGAAATTGAAGTATTGACCTACAACTTCCTCCCTCAGGTTACAATCTTCTGCTGCAGTAGTGCAACCTGGGCCTCGATGTCCCGGCCAGCGAACTTCCTCTCGTAGGAATCTACTGTAGGTGAGTAAAAATTTAGATCAGAAGCAAATGACACAGCTTGATGTAGTCTGCAATTCTTTTGCTATCCGAAATCTCAATCATGTGAATGAGGATGCTAATATAATTGTTGGATTAATTTAGTTTCTGAGTTTTGGTAGCACAATCTGCCTATCTTAGCCTTGTCATGACAGATGATGAATTTGAGACATGAAATCTCTCATTCTTTGTCTGGAAAGTCAACATTTCAGGAAAGAACAAACATATCATCAGAATTTGGATATATAGCTGATGCTGTGAAGATTTAATTTTTGCACTGATCTTTACCTCAAATACCAAAATCTTGAATCTGGATTGTCAAATCTGTTTAATTGCTAGTTTTCTTCCCAGAGTTCCCTAATTGAAATTACTCCTGGAATCCCTCACAAGATCAGGTACATATCGAAGCTTGTTAACGAAGAAGAATCAGACAAGAACAACGCAAGACAGATACTACAGAAATTTTGCATTAGGACATAACAGACAATTCAGTGCTAGCTGGATTTTACAACTTGTTGTAACAGAATAAATCTCAACCCTTTATTTTATTTTGTCCTTCCTAACAAGTGTATGGTTAACAAATGTATAAACGTGTATATGAGCAAATAATAAAATACCATACAATTTAAAGTCATATACCTTTTTACATGGTATCAGAGCTTCCAACGACCAACATAAAAAATGGGGGAAAAAAAAACTCTGGATCATCAGCCACCACCCTAAACAGTACATCATCCTCTCTTGATTTTTTAGCTCTAGCAAAGACCCTAAATTTCAATCTACCCATTAAAATTGATAGACAAAATTTTGTAAATTGGAGAGCCTAAATCCTTGCAACCATAAGAGCGCTTGAGCTTGAAAATTTCATCAACACAAAACTTCCTCCTCAATTCAGCACTGCAGACACAAAC
Source organism: Erythroxylum tenue (assembly GCA_027568955.1). Taxonomy (NCBI): domain Eukaryota; kingdom Viridiplantae; phylum Streptophyta; class Magnoliopsida; order Malpighiales; family Erythroxylaceae; genus Erythroxylum; species Erythroxylum tenue. The sequence goes on from JAOSBM010000001.1 coordinate 1,177,804, forward strand.
CAGGTCATAAAAATGCAGAATACAAAAATTATAAAAAAAATGCAGAATACAAACCATGGCGAAGAACAGATCAACTATTTCTATGCTAGTTATTTTCAATAATCGGAGAAGAAGTAATAGGATAAGTAAATCACTCAAATTCATCCTACCAAGTTTGGCAAATTTTGGAGAACCTCTATGCTCAAACATCCATGGTTAGAGTTCTTCAATTGAAGCATCAACTTTGAACTATTAAAAAGGGCTCACACACCATATCAGAATATATGCAGAAAGTTAAAACCATAGGAGACACACTTCAAATATCAAGACATGTAATCACTGAGTATGAATTAATATTGAGTGCTCTAAATGACCTTGGTCATTAATATGATCCTGATATGGTTTTTTTAACACATTCGATGAAAACTTCAACTTTACAAAAAGTGCAATACTCTCTTATGATGCATGAAACAAGAATAGAACAGATGAACACAATCGATCAAGTAGAAATCTCATCACCAACTGTAAACTCTGCAACTTTTAATCAAAACAATCATCGAAGAAGAAATGAATTTAGAGAAAGAGGAAATCGCGAGAGAGGAGGCAGATAAAATGGAAACAGAATTTTCTGTCAACTTTGTCATAAACTAGGCCATGAAGCACTGAAATGTCATAAAAGGTTTGATATCTCGTGGCAAGGTAATACCACCCAACCATGGAGACAGAACACATTCACTCAACAGACATACAACAATGTAAAAGCTATCCTCAATCCTATTTGACTCAAAATCAACATGGATATCCCTCATCTGAAGCAGTCAATAACAATACATGATTTATAAATAGTGGGGATACAAATCATGTCACAGTAGACCTCAATAATCAGTCAATAAGTTCAGAATATGGTGGAAAGGATCAACTCACTGTTGGTAATGGTAACTCTCTTCCTATTGTTAACATTGGCTCATCTCACATACATTTCCTAGACAATGTACACACACACCTCTTGCACTAAAACAAATTATGTATGTTCCAAACATAACCAAAAATCTACTCAGCATTTCTAACTCACCAAAGACAACAACATTTCTGTTTAGTTTACTAACGAAAGTTGTTTGTTTAAAGACAAAGCAACAGGGAAAATTATGCTCAAGGAAGTGCTTTGGGATGGCCTCTACAGCCTCAAAGCCACTAAACAACCCAACAAAATCAGGCCAGTCATGCAAACATCTTCTAAGTCTAGTACTTCCCAACAAAAAGTTTCTTCTTTAGGCAGTCATTATGAGGCAAACATGGCACAGAAAAATGTAAATGTTTGACATGCCAAATTAGGACATCCTTCCATCAATATCTTAAGAAAAATTTTGAGTTCAATAAAGTTATATTTTAATTTCAAGAATCTATCTCATTGTGATGCCAGTAAGCAAGAAAAATTACATTAATTGCCTTTTCAAACTCATGATATAACTGCTCAAAATCTTTTAGAAATCATATACTCAGATATTTGGGGACCTTCTCCACATCTCTCAACTGTAATACCTTAATTTTGTTGTTGCCTACACAAGATTCACTTGACTTTATCCTCTAAAACTAAAATCTTAAACCATATCTGTCTTTGTCAAATTCAAAACTAATGTTGAACTTCAATTGAACAGGAAAATCAAAGCTCTACACACTGACTTGAGAGGTGAATATAAAGCTCTCGTACCTTACCTCACAAAACATGGAATACAACCACACTTTGGTTGCTCTTACACTCACCAACAGAATGGTGTTTCCAAAAGGAAATACAGACACATCATTGAAATGGGACTAACCCTTTTATCTCATACTACATGCCACTCACCTTAGAAGCCTTCTCCATAGCCACCTATCTTATCAATAACCTCCCATCTCCAAGACTAAACTACTTCTCACCATTTGAAAGTTGTACAACAAACTACTGAACTATCTTCATCTCAAAACCTTTGGTTATAGTTGTTTTCCCTATCTCAGATATTACTCTCATCATAAATTCAGGTTTCACACCACTAAATGCGTCTTTCTTGGGTACAACTCAATGCATCAAGGTTATAAATGTTTGACTAATCAAGGGAAAATCATAATATCTCATCATGTTGTATTCAACAAGGAAGAATTTTCATTTTCTCAACTCTTTCCCACACACTCAAATTATCCTATAGCTTCACCAAGTCTCCCTACCTTCACTCTGACCTCAACTTCAATTGGTACACCTTCACCTTCATCAAATACTGTCACGAATCACTCTCTTGCTACAAAATGGTCTCACTCAAATAAATCCTTCAACGGACAGGTAAGCTCTCAAAATCCTAGCTCACCATCACATTCTACATCTTCGCCATACAATCAAAATACTTTACCTAATGTCATTGTATTAACCACACCAAATACTGAATCAAATCCTTCATTCCCATACATACAAAATGTTCATCCTATGCAAACTCAATCAAAAAGTGGAATTTTCAAACCCAAACTCTATTCCTTCTCTCTTACCTTAAATGCACAAATTGAACTAACAACAGTTTCTGAAGCTCTAAACAATCCTATATGGTTTCAAGCTATGCAAGATGAATTCAATGCCCTACAATAGAATCACACTTGGATGCTTGTACCCTATGAGCCTACCATGTATATTCTTGGCACAAAATGGGTGTTTTGGATTAAATATAATGCTGATGGGATTGTCTTTAAACACAAGGCCAGACTTGTTGCCAAAGGGTTTAATCAAACCCCTGGCATTGATTTTTCAGAAACTTTCAGCCCTATTGTGAAAGCCTCAACAATCAGAGTAATCCTTTCACTTCCTGTCTCTCATCACTAGGAGATTCAACAAGTTGACATCAACAATGCATTTCTACATTGGGATTTACATGAAACTGTTTATATAAATCAGCCATAAGGATTTGAAAGTAGAACATAGCCACATCATGTATGAAAATTGGATAAAGCTCTCTATGGATTGAAACAAGCTCCTAGGGCTTGGTTTCACAAACTGAAACATGCACTGTCTCAGTGGGGATTTTACAATTCAAGGTCAGATACTTCTCTATTCTACTCAAACAAAAATGGAACCATTACAATGCTACTAGTCTATATAGATGATATTCTAATCATAAGAAATTTTAGTCAAGCAATTCATGCAATTATCAGTCAATGACAATCTCAGTTTGCACTTAAAATGCTTGGGAGTGCAAATCATTTCCTTGGATTTGAAGCATACAGAAACAGAAATGAATTATATCTTTCATAGAAACAATATATCGAAGATTTACTTACCAGAACAAACACGTCATCATGCAAGTCCTGCTTGACACCAATCACTCCAGTAACCAAGTTGTCTCTGCAGGATGGCACACAATTTGAACACCCAAAGCTCTACCGAAGTACCATAGGAGCTCTTCAGTATCTGTGTAATACAAGACTAAACATCAGCTTCGCAGTTAACAAATTAAGCCAAAATTTACAAAATCCTTTAAATACACATTAGATTGCATGTAAAAAGGTTCTGCGTTACCTAAAGGGAACCTCAAATCTGGGACTGCTCTTTCAACCATCATTGTCTCCTTTTGATCTCCATGCCTACAGTGCCCCGATGATCGTAAATCAACAACCGGAGGTTGCGTATTCTTGGGAGGAAAACTAATTTTTTTAGACTTCTGAGAAATAAACGATAGTAGCACAGTCCAGTTAGGGTTCTCTCCCATCTCTGCTATCTGAGTTAGGGTTCTCTCTCTCTCACAAACCCATTTTGTGGAGCGACAACAATGGAGCTCAATCCCTAGCTCAAAACCCACTCTTTCACTCAAGAACAAAGCACATCGAAGTGGACGTACACTTTATAAGAGACAAAGTGGAGAAAGGAGAAATAGAAATTAGATATGTTAATACTAATGATCAACTTGCTGACATCCTCACAAAGCCCCTAACTTCGACGAAGTTTCTATTTCTGACCACCAAACTAAATCTAGTTCGAAGCCCTAGGTTCAGTTTGAGTGGGGGTGTTAACGAAGAAGAATCAGACAAGAATAACGCAAGAGAGACACTACAAAAATTTTACATTAGGACATAAGGATACAACTGACACTTCAGTGCTAGCTGGACCATATAACTTGTTGTAACAGAATAAATCTCAACCCTCTATTTTATTATGTCCTTCCTAACAAGTGTATAGTCAATATTAAACCAAAAAATGTATAAATGTGAATATGAGCAAATAATAAAATACAATACAATTTCTAGTCATATACCTTTTTACAAAGCTGACGTGTTGATGGGGTTTCCATCAGACATTTCTATGTTATTTAACTAAGACTATTTTGCATACTTGTAGAGCAAAACTTGATATCACTAAGATTAGAAGACTATTTTGCCACGAGGTGCCATTGCTTCGAAATGTCTAATGTCAGATTTGTTATTTGTGTTTATCTTAACATCATTAGCCTTCACTTCTCAAAACACGAGTAGATACCTTCCAGACAAAATGAGTTTTGCATGACAATGTTCAATAGAAACTCAAAAGCTGATAAACACATGAATAATTTGGTTTTCAAAATTCATTTAAGCAAAGTTTATTTTCGGATTTACAATGCCTCTAGCATGACTTGAACTCCTTGTTGTGGACACATAGAGAGAATTTGAATCGGCGAGTGGAAGTAATTAGGTGACAATGTGAACCTATAATAATAATCTTCATTTTTGTTATAACAAAGTTTAATCAAATACAGATTCAAGGTTCCAAACCAAATGGTAGAAATGTAGAGTTATTTTTATTTGTAACATTAGCCAGACCTTGAGCAAATCTTTCAGGTTTGAAAAGATGAACATCGTCTCCCCATATCTGAGGTGTTAGGAAACCAGGTTTGAATCTGATCTCAACCGCAGTGGATTATTTACGAAACTTTTTTGAAATCTTTGATTTCCTAAAAGCCAAGATCTCTTTAATTCTATAAAATGATTAACACCAATCATAATAAAACAGAAACTTAATTTATACCTTATTCCGAAGCTTGACATTTATCTTGTTGTATCCCTCGAACCGATTCGTCTTAACCACCGTAGTCGCACAAGTGTTTGGCCTTTAACTGTATCCACAGAAGAAGTTGAGAGAACTCTGTAATTCTTACAGAGAGGGTTAAGCAAAAAGTGATAACTCCATTAGACGTTTTAGTAATTTAATTAAAATTAAATTCTAATTTCAATTAAACTTTAATTAGAATTACAAATAATTTTAATTAAATACCAATTATGTCCAAATTAAATTCAATATCTCATATTGATCCTTATTTATTAAATATTTTATATTTAATAATAAAGTTTCTCAAAAGTCCAACTTGATTAAATTGACTTTTTTCTCTTCAACATGTTCTTTATATATATAAGACCCATTAGGTTCTCAAATACGTTAGCAATGATTATAAATCATAATTCAATTCATAATTAGAATTAGATAAATTAAAACTCTTTTTAATTTATCTTTAATTCTCCAATTAAACAATTTATAATCATAAATTAAGATTGACATCTAGTAATGCGTCATAACCACCCAAATATTTAGGAATGTCAAAGTCGTTTTGACTAATCTTTCTGTGCATGTTTTTTTTCCTTATAATTCAATCATTTCATTATACAATATTTCGATTAGGCATAAAGCACGAAATTAACGTCTACTTTATTTTGAGTCCAATCATATTAGTTCTCCGTCATTAGCTATCGATTCAATTAATAATATTTGTAAACTATTTACAAAACGTCATTCCACTTTAGCCAAGGATTTCCCTAATCAATACTAATCGAGAACAACGAAGCATTCTCCCTAATTACTTTAGAGTGATGATTCTTATTTTGATCACACAACTACCTCCATATAGTTCATGCTACATTCAATGACTACCGATTAAACGACCCATGATTAAATTGGTCATAAGTAATATCAAAACATAACAATCCCTATACAAGATAACTTTGGTAACCTTAAGTCAAATGATCACTTATACAATCATCACAATGAGAATTCCATAGACATACAAGTACTGTTTAAAATGGATTTCTCACGTCGGGTCTGTTTAGTGAGCTTGTCCTCTAATAAGTACCCACACGTTTGTTTAAGTATCTTTATACTTTAGCCTATGAGATCGATTACTTCATTTACAAGAAAAAATATAATGTGTGCTAGTCTTTTTACGTTCTATTAATGTCTAGTCTTAATAAAACAATGACTAGGAACAATTTAAAGATAATACATAAATGTAATATGAATCTCATAATTATAATCTCATTATAATTTCATTTGCAATGTACAATTATCCCATGTACTTTAACATATACATCTAAGCATGTACAAGATAAAGAATATCTTTAAATAATTTGTCACGAAACTACAACTAAAACGATTGGCTGTAGGGCATAAACCAACATGAGGGTCATAGTAAAGTGCAAGATTTGGGATGTAGACTTCCATTTTTGCTGGAATCATCAGTTTCCTAATCTAATTTCTTTTTGGGCCTCCCATGTTATGTTAAAAAGAGGAGGATATAGCCTGAGAGATTCATTTATTATCACACTCATCTACAGGCCAAAAGATGATGAAGTTGGAATTTAGAGAACAAAAGTTCAGATTGAAAAATGGGTAGTAGAAGAAGAATCCAAGCAAAAAGTTTCTTACGCTCTTCAGCTTTCCAATGCCATCTGCTATTAGATTTTGGTGGCCAAACTATTGAGGAACCTCTTCCCTTGCTTTGTCTTGCCAATCTTTGAAAATGGCCATTAGAAGAATAGTCCAAGTAAGGCCACTTGCTGTGGTTTCTTGTCCAGCAATATAAAAATTCTTACACTCATCAATCAAGTCATCTATTGATATCTTCTTAGTCTGATCAGGATCAACATAAGCTTTCAGAAGTAGTCCGAGAAAGTCACTTTCCGAGCAATCAAGTTCATCTTTTGTTTCCTGGATTTCTCTTTTCTTTATAATTCCTATTATGGCTTCTCTTACCTCTTGCTGGATCTTCTCAAATTCAATATTATCCTTTGTTCTGAAAATTTATCTACCAATAGTGGAGAGCGAAAAATTATCATAAATTTACATATCAAAAGAAGAATAAAGCAGAAACTTACCTAATCCATGGAATCCCAACTTTGAAATGGTTGCTTCCTACTATGCTTCATCTTCATTAACATATCAAAAATCCTCCCCCCTTCTTGATAGCCAAAAGTTGTCCTAGAAATCATTTCTAATGTCAAAACCTTGAACTCCTTGTAGACATCAATCTCCTTTCCTCCATTGGATCTCCATCCTTTAAGCATCATCTCTACACTTGAAATTATTGCTGGAATCATACCCTACAAAAGGATTTACTAGTTATGCTATATATGGCTTAGCAGCAACAAGTTTTTGTGGTATAAACATGAACTTACTCTCAACCCTTCTGCATGGAAAGCTTGATTTGCAAGCTTAAGCATCTTCAACCATTTCTCACCTATAGATAAGAAAAGCTCATCTCCTAATAATCTCTGAATGTATTCATAGTATTCCACTTCCCAGAACACCTCTTATTTACTGTTCATTATCTCTTTAACAAGCTCAGGTTTAGTGATCACCAGTTGAGGTCGAGTACCATACCATAAAAGGAAGTTCATCCCTGTCAGAATTTGTGTAGATTCCAATTACAATTCAAGGCTGTTGGTGCTGAAATATTAGATTAAAAGTATTGTTCTTACCATAGAGTTTGATCCATAAATAAATGTGGTTGGATTCTTGGCAGCATTTCATGTGTTAATTCCATTGGACAGTTCCTGGTTTCCTCCCTCATTTTGGATATCTCTTTGGTTTTACCATGGAGGAATTTGTAAGAAGGGCCTTGTATCCCTTGAGATCTCATCACCGATTGTGTCTGAATCGGGGCTAACCATACTTTGTTGATGAACTTGATGAGAATGTAGAGAAAATACAG
>JAOSBM010000001.1:1185849-1200056 GCA_027568955.1 Erythroxylum tenue
CTGGACCTAGATTGCGGGGGCTTATGGCTGGGGCTGTTTCCCCCGGATCCAACATTGCCTAAGTCTTGAACAACTTGATCTTTCTAGCTAGCATATGAGTTTCCAGCTGGCTCCATTTTATAACTAGCATTTAATAATAATTTTGACTTTAACCATTAAACCATTTAATTAAGTTGGTAGTTCTTACACCTTCCATTCAAATTGTCTATCTTTGCTCTTAAGTATTTCCGTTTGCAAGTTCCAATTTGGTGAAGTTTCTAGGATACCACGTAATCGGTGATGTAGTTTAACACTCCCCCTCAACACCGACTTATTGCTTCATCCTTGTCGTGATTCCAAGTTTTATTCAAAATACTGTGAATTTACTTCCATTGAGCCCTTTGGTAAATATATTTGCGACTTGATCTTCTGTATTAATTTCCTTTAATTTGATTTCTTCCTGATGTACCTTTTCTCGTACATAGTGATAATATACTTCCACATGCTTCGTTCTTGCATGGAACGTCAGATTTTTAGCTAACAGATTGCTGATTGATTATCACAATATAATAGCACTGCATCGTCTGTAATTTGATGGAGATATTTCATCAATTGTATAAGCCAAGTACTCTTTTGAGTTGCTGCCGCTGCTGCTCTATATTCTGCTTCAGTGGTTGACAACGAAACTGTTGGTTGTCTTTTGCTACACCAAGAAACTGCTCCTGAACTAAGATTAAACACATATCCTGTTGTTGATCGACGTGTGTCATAACTCATGATCACCAACATAATCAGCATCACAATAGCCGATAACTCTGCATTCACCACCTTTCTTGTATAGTATACCATGATCAAGTGTGCCTTTCACGTACCTAAGAATTCTTCGGACTACTTCCAAATGTGGCTTCTTTAGATTCTGCATGAATCTACTAACTATACCTACTGCATAGGAAATATCTGGTCGAGACAAAGTTAAGTAGATTAAGCTACCTACCAACTGTCGATACATAGTCACATCTTCAAGATCTTCCCTTCTGTTGAGCATATTCTACATTTGTCTCCATTGGTGTTGATATAAGCTTACAGTTAAACATTCCAAATTTCTATAATAAATCCGAGGCATACTTTTGTTGATACAGAAAGAGACCTTCTTCTGTATGATCTACTTCTAATCAAAGGAAATGTTTAAGCTCTCCTAGTTCTTTTATCTGGAAGCAAACTGATAAATTATCCTTCGTTTGTTGAATTTCCTCTTCATCATCTCCAGCAATGATGAGATCATCAACATATACCAGGACTGCTACCATTTTTTCATCTTGAACTTTGACAAATAAACTTGAATCAGCTAGTGCTACTGTGTATCCACATCTGACCAAGAATTCTACTATCTTTCCATACCATGCTCTCGGAGCATGTTTTAAACCATACAAGGCCTTTCTTAACTTACACACGTATTGTGGGTAAGTCTTACTCTCAAACCCCTGAGGCTGATCTGTGCAAATTTCTTGTTCTAATTCTCCATGTAAGAAAGCATTCTTTACATCCATTTGCCATAGCCTCTAAGACTTGCTAGCTGCTAACGCTAGTAGAACACGAATAGTGGTAAGTAGTGTTTTGAAGCCCGGACCGGCCATCGAACCGGAGATCTTACTGATCACTGGTTTGACCGGTTCGACCGGTGTGTGACGTCATAATTATGCAATAATTATATTTAATTATATATAATATTAATAATATTAAAAAATACAAAAATATACCAAAAAATAAAAAATAAAAAATAAAAAATATATTGAACCCGGTTCGACCGGTTCTCATTGGTTCAATTGAGAACCCGTTTTTAAGGATGAATCGAACCGGATAGCTGACTGGTCACCGGTCGAGCCAGTCGGACCGGTCGGTCCGGTCCGATTTTTAAAACAGAGGTGGTAAGCTTTTCCACAGGACTGAATGTTTCATCATAATCCAATCCATACTGTTGTGAAAAACCTCGAGCAACAAGTCAAGCTTTATATCTCTCAATTGACCCATCTGGGCAAGTCTTCAGCTTATAAACCCATTTGCAAGATATGAGTTTTACATCCTTGGGATTAGGCACCAAATCCCATGTTTGATTCTGCATATGACCCTGGATCTCGTTTTCCATCACCTTCTGGAAATTATCATTTTAAGATGCCTCCTCAAAAGACTGGTTCTTGAACATGATATTCTTCAGTTAATGCTGCATTTGCATATCTTGGATTTGGTTTTCTAATTGTCTACTCGATCATCGTAGTTGTTGTTCTGTTGATACTTCTTTCTATATATGCTCCTCTTCTGAACTTGAGTGATGCACACCTGTCTGCCAAGGACTTTCTTTCTCTTTCTCTTTTGCCGGGTCAGGTTCTTCTTTAAAACTTGATTTTTCTTCTGTAGACTTACCAAACTTTTCCTGAAGCTTCTCCTTAATTTCTTTAGAGTTAGGCAATTTTATTTGCTGTGGAGACCACCATGATGATGCTTCTTCAAAGACAACATTTCTATAAACATAGCACCGATTGGTTGTAGGGTTGCAACACCTCTATCCTTTCCTTTTGCTATCATAGCCGACAAATATGCATCTAATTACCTTCTTGTCGAATTTGTTACGAAGATGGTCTGGTATAAACGCATAACATACACAGCCAAAGACACGAAAGTGACTCACAGTGGGTTTCAGGTGCCATAGTTTTTGAAATGGAGAAATCGATCCAAGCCTTGGTTGAGGTAGTCGGTTGATTACATGAGCAGCTGTCTTCATGCACTCTGTCCAAAATCGACCAGGAACATTCTTAGCATGTATCATGCTTCTGTAGGTTTCTGCAAGATGCCGATTCTTTCTTTCTGCTACGCCATTTTTCTGAGGAGTCCCAGGGCAAGTTAGTTGTCTACGTATCTTGTACTTTCGTAAAAGCTCAGAGAATTCTTCTGAACTATATTCTCCTCCATTATCTATACGTAAGCCTCGTGCTTTCTTACCAATCTCATTTTCAGCTTCTTCTTTGAACTCCACAAATTTTTCCAGAACTTCTAATTTTTCCTTCATGAAGTATACCCAAACATATCCTGAGTAATCATCGATAAATGTCACCATATAACGATGCCCACTGATTGATGGCTGCTTCCCTGGTCCAAATACATCTGAATGAACAAGCTCTAATGGTTCTTTAGCCTTGAACTTCAACTCCTCGTATGGTAGCTGATGTGCTTTACCATATTGGCAACCTGCGCAAATAACATGATCTCGAACATAAAGTTGTGGAAGTCCTTTCATCATTGACATCCCCATAGTAAAATCATGTATCCTCTTACTAAATTTTTGACTTATTAAAGATTATCATCTTCGTACAAAGCTTTTTATTATAGCTACCTCTAATGTTATTAAGCCCAAAAACTCGTAAAAAGCTCACTCTCAAGCCATATAAAGGAAAGTTATGGGTGGAGTTATTAGTACCTGAGGAAAACAATACTTGGACTATAATGATTTTTCCTAACATCAAACATGTCATGACTTAAGCAGGCACGACACATAAAACTTGAAAACTGAAGCTCTATGATCACACATAAGCTTGATAATTAGTGACAAAAATAAATACAAATCTTAAAAATAAGTGACAATATGGGCATGCATAGTACAAGTATAATGAACTACAATAATGCTAACATGCATCAGAAGAAAAATTGTCAATATGCTGAATCGTATCACTGTGAACACTAGAGTACAAATACAAGTGAAAAAATGAAAAGCATACATAGAGTTGATATCGTGCAGTCGATGCTCTTTGGAGTCACTATTACGAAGTTAGTGGTAGCCGACCTAAACTTAAATTTAAGGGAAGTCAAACCTCACTGAGTAATTCCACATCGACCCACGACACTCATTGACATGCTCATACAATATACAATATATATTAGTATAAACACTTATATATGATGTATGAAAAATCACATGCAATACATAATAAATCGTGGAGAAGGAATATCTGTAAGACCCTAGTTTCCAAGAGTAAATCCTCACAGTACTACATCTCTCATGGCTACGGGGAACTAGGAACGTCAACGGACTGGCCAAAATAAATTTCGGGTGGGCCACCTGAGTTGGCTCGAAAATTTAATATATTTAAAAAATTATATATTTTATTTTAAGAGAATTTGAAAATTGGTTGTTATATTTTTTTAAATTCATAAATTATAAATTATAGCATAACTAATTATAATAAAGTGTAGCATGAATTTACCTATAAATTATACAAAATATTTATATAAAATAAATGATATAAAATACAAACAAATATATATTTATTAAAAAATATGTAGCTATGATAATGTTGTTATAATTATTCCCTACAAACGAGTGAATGTAATTTAATTTTTTAATTTTGTTATAACAATTAATTATAATGTAAATGTAAAAAAGTTATTATCTAAGTACAATTTATCTCAAATATTATTTTTACATGTTTATAATATATAACTACACATACACACTCCCATACAAACATTTTAATAAATTAAATAAACTTTAATAAAAAATTGCTATATGTCACATTCTATACTTTAGAAAATTTATTAAGGGATAAGGGTTCCAACAAAAATTGATTAATAATTATATTATAAGTTTATAACCTCCTTTACTTTTTTAAAAAATCATTATATTTTAATTATCTAAATTTATATTCTTAATTTTTTTCTCTTTTTTAATATTAAAAGATTTATTCCTAAATCACTCTAATTAAAAGTTTGTGAAGAGTAATTCCTTACTCGAAACCTTAATATAGGTTTTATTTTAAGTCCTTCTCATCTTTAGATTGTTATAAGTATACCAATTTTGTTTTGCTTTCTCTCCAATCTAGTGTAAAAAATCTTCTCTAATATTCTGTTTAATAATTCAAGTTTATAATAATCAAACATGAATCTCTTTCTTTAGGCATAATAAAATTATAATCATAAAAATAATTAATTAATAATTTCATTAACAATCATATTTCAAAAAATTTATAAAATTTCACCTTTTTTCTTTTTTAATATATATATATATATATATGTATATATATATATATTATGTCACAACTTTAAATTATAACAACATATAATTATCATATAATAAAGTTATTAATTTATCGATTATTAAATTACAAAATCTTTATATCTTTTTATTTAAACCACTTAATATTTTATTTGCACAAAATTATAAGCCATTAAATGAAAGCGTAATATCACTAATGTTTTAAGTGATATTTTAAGTATAATGAGCTAAATATTAACACAATTTGTGTTAAAAGTCAGGTTTAAATTTAAGGGTGCTACATACATTTATATATCAATAATGAGGAAATATATTTTAAAATTAAAATCTTGAGATGTACTTATTGGTATGATTAATGAATCGAATATTCACTCCCCAACTTCAAACCAAACATTAAAATTATGTAGTTGTCCTTGTGAGTTTGGTCAGTGAATTGCTGTAAAGTAAATACAAAGTTGAATTAATTCATTTGAATTTAGTAATAACCTTTCATTAAAACATGTGATTATATATATATAATTAATTAATTAGGAATTTTAATTCAATTGATTAGGAATTTGTAGTAAAATTCATTAAGTTAATAATTATAGTTAAGAATTTCAATTCAATTAATTACGAATTTTAATTTTACTTAAAATAATTTATTAATTATTATAGGAGAGAATTGATAAAACCAAATTTATTAACTATAGAAATTTTTTGTTGTACACAAATGATTATCTAAATCATTTTACAAGAAATGATACAATTTACAAAATTAAGATAATATCATGCCAATTGAGAGAGCATCTAATTGTACTTGTTGGTAGGATCATCAACAGTTTGGATCAAATCATCTGTATCTACAAACATTATAATTAGTAATATGATATTAAAATAAAAAGAATATTTAGTAATATAATATTAAATTAAAAAAGAATTAAATATACCTTCATCTTCATATATTTGATCAAAATAACCTTCAATTGGTCGATTAATTTCACTAATCCCCTCCGTATTAATACCTGTGGCTGTAGGAAAATAAAAAAACACAATATTAGGTAAGATAATATAAAAATATATAAAATTAATATAATAAAAAGAAAAGAATTTACCCTCAATATCTTCATTATTTAACCAACTTTGAGCACACAAAAGGGTTTTCATAGTGTGATAATGAAGTCGACCGCGATGAGGAGTAATGACTCGACTACTAGTACTAAATGCAAACTCTAAATTTAGTACTACTAGTCTCGTGCAATGACTAGCAAGATCAGATAATTATGTCCTGACATCTTCCACTATGACAATATATCGAACTGCTCACCTTCAATTTCAGGAACACAATCTTTGAAAGATATTTATCTAACTTCATCATATTGTAAAAAATCCTAACCCTTTTCTCTTTCAAAAAATTTGAAAGAGATTTTGTCAATAATGGGTCAGAAGAAAAGGTCGAACTTGAAACTAAAGTTAGAGTTGAGCTGACTGCAACACTACTAAGATCCTGATCATAAGTTTGTTGCATTCTTACTTGATAATCATTAAACAGTTGATACCATAATTGTTTCATGGAATGTACACGCTCTTGAACTTCACCACTGTTCAATGTATTATAAATATACCATCTTGTAGCTCGGGTCCAATACATATAATACTGCAATAATATCTCCAACCTTAAACCAATAAGAATTAAACTTCTCTCCCATCCACTCTGCCATAGTGCTAAAGATACAGTGCAAAGTTGGATATTTTATTCCTGAGAACAATTCAGTCCGATTATTGAATAATTTCAACTTTATACAAAGTTCTCTAGCCAAGTCCCATTGATTTTCTAATGGTATGCAGGTATACTGAGAATCCCTTTCGGCTAGTGTAATACTTTCTGCCAAAAAACTTATAAATACTTGAGGTTAGAAATAATCAACATATAATAATGCTTATCCAAGTAAATGTAAACTTTGTTTTTTTTAATCACTCTCTCATTAAACGGGAAGCACAACATATAACAACATCATTAGTTTCTATATAAATAATTAGAGTTCAACAACATTGATCCTCTACATGTATTGCATTTATCCAAACTTTGAAGTTAATCTTCTATCTCCTCATATCAACATAAGTCCATGCAAAAAGGATCAAGCAACACATCCTCGTACAAGATCGAGAGAGAGAGAGATTTTGTGTTTGGGCATGTCCATTAATAGTTGGGAATTATTGTTTAGCCTCTTATGGACATATCTCAAGGTGGTGGATGAACTGCCTTTGCTTTTGCTATGATATTTGGGGAAACATTCTTAGAAAGAATGTATGTCTATAACTCTCTAAACTAACTCTACCATAAAGAGTATACATATATAAGAGATGACATTTCCAAGGGAAGCTTATTAGCTAGTGGGATGTATGAGAAAGGTTTGGGTGTTCTTCAATGTGCACTCTTTAGACTAACAGATCTTCTTTTGCAAATGGAGAAAAAGGAGCTTTTCTTTACTCTTAAATCAAACCTATTTCAATAAAACAATCATTTCTTATTTATATTAGTTTTGAATCTCACCACTCTATTAACCAGGATTGTATCACCTTCATTCATATTCTTTACAAGTATTTGGAACTTCGTTTATGTCCTTAATTGTTTAACTTAATTTCCAATTTTGGCCCTCCACTTTCCTCCATTGGAAGATAACAGGCCAACCTCTCTTACAACTTCACTGATTCAAAAGGGAGAAAGCTACACGAATATTGTAAACAAAAATAATACACCATCAAATAATTCGGACTTGCATTTTTTTTGAATTTTTATGGTGTATAACTAATTATCCTTATAGTTTAGTACATATAGGCTTCAAGGATTCTCTATATGGATTTACCTTCAATACTAAACAATAATCAAAGACCAAAAAAGGCTTTGTCAACATTTGTAGTCGGAACTTAGAAGACTCGAAACATACAAAGACTTCATACAATAAAACCATAAATGTAAAATAGATGGCACTGAGTAATAAATTTCGATTTATTACTCGGTGATCATATATAAGCTTAAAGAACAATGGACTAGCCTCAAAAGACAAGGAAACAACACTTTGAAAGAGAGGCCAAAATGAACATGTTTTTCACTATCATCTCCTTGACATTGTTCAAAGATTAGATGTGTAGAAGTTGTAGAAACAATATGGCATAAAATATGTTGCTTCTCACCTTTGTTATTTAAGAGAGTAACAGGTCAGGAATAGAGAAACATTGAATCTATAAATATCAGTTAAATTGAAATCGTTACATAATTTTAAGTCAATAGAATCATATTGTATATATATGTGCATGCAATCTTTATATGGAAGTATTATATGGTTCTGACAAGCAAGTTTTAGACACCTAAGCATGCATGGTCACAAGTCATTGAGAGCATATCCCAATTCGATTTGCTCTTGATCCTCTCATTTAAACCAAAAAGGTTCAGGATCTAATAAATTAATTTTACATGTGATCTATTAAAGAAGCAAAACAACAAAAAATCAAGAGATGGGCATTTTATCAAACACTATACATACATTATCCATATTCCCATTATTAATATACAAAGTTTTCAAATTAGCCAAATCAGTTCTCAAAACAATCAACTATTAATTAAAAACCAAATTTGAGAAGAGAGAATGAAGTACGTTAGATCGTTGGTTATTTTGAGCGTTGGTGACTTCACAAGGTCAAAGATAAAGGACAGATGACACGAAGAAGAACAATGAAGGAAGAACGTGACTAGGTGACACGAAGAAGAAGAATGGATGAAGAATAGAACAGTAACGCGAAGAAAAGTCAAATGATTGAAGTGAAAAACCAGAGGAGTGCGTATGTGAGTGACTGACAGTGGCTAGGTGAGGGGGGAAGGGAAGCTTGCTATGTTTCGTTTAATGAGAAGCAAAACGACGCGTGTGAGTGACTGGCAGTGGCTGGGTGAGGGGGGAAGGGAAGTATGCTGCATTTTGTTTAATGAGAAGCAAAATGACATCATTTTGCTTCTGATTTTTAAGCTTCTACTTACTTAAACGATGTCGCTTTTGCTTTCATCAAAACAACGTCGTTTTTGCTTTAATAAAATGACGTCATTTTGTCTTATGTTTGTAAGCTGTAATGTATGTAACTTAGATGACGTCGTTTTGCTTTTAAAGCAAAATGATGTCGTTTTGCCTGCAGAAGTTATTTTAAACATGTAACAAAACGACGTTGTTTTACTACAAACAAAATGACGTCGTTTTGTTTGCTGACCTTAGGCGGGGCGTGGGCCTGGCTGCTTGCCCTGAGCCCAGGCCCCATCCTACCTCCTTGGCTCGTGGCCTATGGCCCGTGGATCGGTTTAAGAGGGTCAGGTCGGGTCGGACGGACAATTTTTTAGCATCCCTACGGGGAACTAAGCGTCACTAACAGCCCAGGCATACGTTTGTACTAATATAGTCATAAGGGACTCTTAGTCCAAAGAGGCTACGGGGAGCTAAGCATCACTAATAGGCCAATCCTCACTTAATACGTCCAAAGTCAGAATCAAATTAATAATATATATGTCAAATAAGGACTCAACCGAGAGCCAAGTATTAACTAAGATCAGTCTGTATTATATCATAATCATCTCTCATAAACAAACAAATGCGTACCTAGTCCTCATACATACCCATCAGGTGAAACATTCTACACATTTTTTCTTCCTACACAATTGTCACAATCAAACACATCAACATACAAATCAACTATCAATCACATAATTTCGCAAACAAGCACTTAGTCATATGAAGACCATCATAAATGCATTTAGTATATTATAGTACTAACCCCCGTATCCATATTCTTCTTAGATATCGTGGTATTACTCGTATAGGCATCACGATAATGACTACTTAAATTACATATTTACATGTATATACTTGAGGTACTTCTATATATTATATCATATCCACGTGTATAAGGATATGATCATCTATCATGGCTTAACATGTTATCAATCATATCAATCTATAACAATACTCAATAGAAGGTATGAATTCTGTATTAGTAACTAACTATGTTCATATCTTATTGATTTAGTTATCGATTTGAACTTTGCGATGTGGTTCTCACTCATGATATACCTATAAAAAGCAAATATCCTAATTAGTGTCATTTACAAGTCGTTGGGCTTAATTAACAACCTAGGACTCTTTAAATTTGCTAGTATGGTCTAATAATGCAATTTGGCCTTCGATCCTATTCTTGCTGAAACTTTTCATGATTTTTAATTCGCAACCCATTAAGAATTTCATTATAATTCTTAAGGAAAAAACGGTCAATATAATTTATAGATTTCTTTCAAATATTTTCTGAAATAAAAATCACCAGAAGGTCGTCAAAACATATCTCTGGCGACTGGAATATTCCTTCGGCAAATTTTTTTTTTTGTATCACAATTCAACAATTTTTACACCGCATGAAAGATTTTGATTAATAGAACAAGTTTTATAACTTCAAGAAGCTCATATTCTTAAACAATCTTAACGAATTGAAGAAAAAATATGTCAAAGCCTTAATCTTTATTTTTGTTAATCGACAGTGATATAGGTGATGACCGACGACAATACCATAAAACTTTTGCTCCTGAGTTTGATGGAAGTCTACTGGTAGTAATGATGTTGACAACACTCATCGGAGGCAATGAATCGAAGATTTGAATTTTTCTTTGATTTTTTTCTCAATTTTTGTGATGTGTTATTGTGAAGTAAAATGAGTGCGGTTATGATAGGCTCGAAGAGAGGAGATGATTGATATATATGGTTGATCGATTAAAGTCAATAGTGGTTGAGAATAGAGGAAGAGAATGGTTTTATGAAAATTAACCCTATAGATTTGGTATCGGTAGATAGATATGAACTTACCTGATTGATGTACTTATTAGTTCGAACCTTATGATGTGGATTCTACTCCTGATAGACCTGTAAGATAGGAAAGAAAATATCATAATTAGTGTCATTTACAAGTCATTGGGCTAAAATTAACAATTTAGGACTCATTAGGTTTACTAGTATAGTTCAATTATGCAATTCGACCTTTATTCCTATTCTCGTCTAAATATTCGTGATTTTTAATTAACAAACTATTAAGAATTTCACTATAGTTCTTAAAGAAAAATGATTAGCACAATTTGTACGATTTGTTCAAAAATTTTCTAAAATAAAATTCGTTAGAAGGTCACCAAAACAATATCTCCAATGATTGGAATATTCCTCCGGTAATTAAAATTTTTTTCATTATAAGATTTAACGATTTTTATTTCAAATGAAAGCTCCTGTTTAGTATAACAAATGTTACAACTATAAGAAACTTATATTCTCAACCAATCTCAATGAATTGAATGAATATTATTTCAGAGTCCTAACCTCTATTTTTGTCAATCGACAGCAATATAGGTAGTGACCAGTGACAAGACTATAAGACTTTTGCTCCTGACATCAAGAGGAATCTGATGGTGATCGTGGTGTGGATAACATTCACCAGAGGCATCAAATCAAAGATTTAAGTTTTTCTTCTATTTTTCTCGATTTTTGTAATGATTTTGGTGTTGTTGTGAGGTAAATTAGGTATTGCTATAACAGACTTGAAGAGGAGTTTATTAGTATAGATGGTTGGCCAGTTAGAATCATTGTTAGTGAAGAATAGAGGAAGAAGATGATTTTGTGAATAGTAACCTTAGGGGTGAACGATAGAATTTTATCATAATTGTGGACTAGCATAATAAAAATAATTTTTTGTACAAACCCCGATTAATTAGATGTCAATAGTAATTCTCTCTTTAACGTGTCATTGGGCCTATGTTCATGGGCTCGCTATGATGGGTAGGCTTGGCCCATGTATTATAAAGCATAGGAGGCCCTACTGCTAGCCAACCTTTAAATACAGTCGTCCCATTGAAAACTTTACGTGATTTTAACTAATTAAGGTTCGAAATAGCAGTAGTAAATCCTCTGCGTTTTTGTTGCTCCGTTTCACAGAACATTACAATGGACTCAATCTTTCCCCAATTTTCAGGTATTTATCCATTCAATTATTGAATATAGTATGTTGCAATTCTAGGGTTAATTACTTATGTTGATTAATTATGTAATTTCGGGATATTATTTCATGGAATTTAGGGTTTTCGATTTTTGTTAATTGTGTTTTTGTGAAATTAGTTTTGATGTTGTTGCCTTGTTTCAGTTTGGTGTCAAAGAATGTAGTAGGTTTGTTAAATTTTTTGTTGACTTTTAAAACCCCAAGAACTCGATGAATCGAACCCTAAAACATTTTCTTTGATTTTTTCGAACCACTTTCAGTAGCTTTTTTCATGAAATTGATTAAAGGATTTGATAGATCGTTAAATTCTGAATCTATTGACACAAATTTCGTTAAAAACGGATAAAAAATGAAGGAGTTATGGACAGTTTACTAACCGGGTCGTGAACCGGGTCGGACGACCCGGATACCAGCCAGCCGGCCGAGGAAGATGAAGCCCGACCCGGCTGGCCCTCGCCCACACGCACTAGTGGAGCGTGTGGGCGCGTGCGGCTGCCTTCGGTGGCCATTTTTTCCAAATTTTTTCCTACTTGCTCCACTTGCCCAGTACTATTTTATGATTTTTCTGAAATTTTTGGAAAGCTAGAATTTTTATTTTTATTTTTTCCGAATTTTAAAATTAATAAAAATATAGTGTACTCTCCGAATTTTTCCTTAAAATTTTTTGTACTTATTCCTAGTATTATATGGGCTTGTGGAGTCTTGTGTACTCTCTGTGTTATGTAGTTATGCACCAAAATTAAGTTTGGATGTCGTTTATGCATATAATGTTATATTATATGAAATTTTGTAATTGTGGTGCTAATTGAATCTATGGGAACAATCTTGGGGAATGTTATTGGATTATTGTCATTCATTTTGTGTAATTGTGAGCTCGCCTATCGTGAGACCAATTATTACAAATTGTTGTTGTGATATTGTTATTAGGCATACATTAGATGCTATGTTAATTATGTACTTACCCTATCGGTTTGTCTTTATCAATGTGGTTTCTAATGTTTTGTTTAATTCATTGAATTATGTCTTTAAAGTTTTCAATATCCTATTGATATTAGCTTTAGGGCATAGTTTAATGTTTTGGGTGATCTGTGTTGTAATTCGAGACCCTTAGGCAGGATTGCAAATGCATGAGAACCTAACTGTGTTGTTTGCCCAATTTTGCTAGTTGGTGATACATTTGCTAAATCTCCCTCCTTTGTATCAATTTCCAGCTTTGAGTTATTTGATTAAGCTGAATGGGACCAATTATGAGGACTGACTTGAATCTTTAAATCTTTTTTTAGCGGTTTCTAATATTGATGTTACTCTCACTGAAGATGAGCCTGCATAACCCACTACTGAGTCTTCCACTGCAAATAGAGCTAAATATGATAAGCGGGTTCGTGCTAACAAGGTCTGTTTGATGACCATCAAGTACATAATGGAGAAGATCATTAAAGAGAGCATCATTGAAACTAATAATGCCAAAAATTATCTCAAGGTTGTTGGTGAAAAATTTCAGAAGTTTGATAAGACTGAAAAGTCTAACTACTTGTCTCTTTTGTCTAAGACTAAGTATGATGGTGTTGGTGGTGTTCGTGAGCATGTTATGAAGCTTGTGAACTGGTATAACAAGTTGAAGGCTATGAAAGTTGTGCTGAGAGACGATTATCTGATCTGGTAGGTGTTTGAATCTCTTCCATCTGAGTTTGATGTTCTCAGGACTACTTACCATGCACAGAAAGATGAATGGAGCATTGATGAGTTGATTTCTATTCTTATTCAAGAGGAGCATAATATGAAGAAGGGAAAGTCTCATAGTATTCATCACGCTTCTCACAAAAGTTCTGAATAGAAGAAATTTTATAGAAACAAATAGGGTAAGCCTCAATTTAAGAAGAAGGGGAATGATAAACCTGCATTATCTTCTGGGCCTGGTGAGAGTTCTGGTGCTAAGCCCAAGTCTATTTTTAATGGAAGCGGCAACTTTTATCATGAACATGGGCATAGGCAGCGTGACTGTGTGAAGTTTCATAACTGGTTGGCAAAGAAGAAAAGTACACCTCAAATCTTTATCTGTTTTGAATCAAATCTAGTTGATGTTCCTCCTAATTCATGGTGGTTAGACACTGGTGCCACTATTCATGTAACGAACTCATTGCAG
>JAOSBM010000001.1:1346885-1365576 GCA_027568955.1 Erythroxylum tenue
AATTTAGTCAAATTCCTTTTTCTTATAGTTCTATGCAAGAACTGAGTATGCCAATTGCTAGCAGAATAATATGCATGACTAGCACACAGCAATAGGATTAACTCGTAGAGACATCGTCCCAAATGGCCGGGCATAAAGTACGCCATAAGCAAAAAGAATAACTGGAAAGAATCATTTCATATTCCATCATCTATATTCATTCAGAATTTAGTCAAATTCCTTTTTCTTATAGTTCTATGCAAGAACTGAGTATGCCAATTGCTAGCAGAATAATATGCATGTCTAGCACACAGCAATAGGATTAACTCGTAGAGACATCGTCCCAAATGGCCAGGCATAAAGTACGTCATAAGCAAAAAGAATAACTGGAAAGAAGCATTTCATATGCCATCATCTATATTCATTCAGACTAGTGCCACAGATAAAAGGAATCAGGGTCCAAATTTTATGACATTCAACTTTCCAGAGTGTTAGCACTTTGAACGTATAGTTACAATGACCCAAGATTCTGGAGCTTAAGCGTAGATTATAGTTTTTCTTCAACATAAGAAATTAAACCACTTCTGACTTGTCTGCTTTAGTAAAACCAACAAAACAAACATTCAGATCCCTAATTGACAACAAAACAATGTACTTTAGAATGGTAACACGATCACTTAGCTTGAACGCTCAATACGTGTCAAAAAGGAAAAGCTAAATTGCATTACCTCCACGCCATCAATCTTGCACGAAGATCTTTTGCCGGGCCAAATTTTGACATTCTGGAGACCTCCTCTCTGAAATTTCTTCCATGCAATATCCGGAGTTTGGCCAGAAGAACACAAATGACCATCCACACTAGTAATCTAAAAACAAGATTAATTAAAAGAAAAAAACAAATGCACTAAAAATTAAAAAATTAAGAAATGTACGAAAGGATACAAACCTCAAACAGGGGGCCTTTAGGGCCTTGACGAATTTGCATGGTATAAACTCCTCCATTATAAGATCGCCGAGCTTCGTATCCCACAGGATACGGGTATCGATCTTTTCCCTACAAGATTAAACACTTGAATTTAGCTCGTCCAAACACACACAAAAGCCTACCAGAGTCCATCGGATCAAACAAAAAAGTCAAAGAGATAATCAGACCCGAGACGAGCTCCAATACTTCTTGTCCCAGGACCCCGTGTAGAGAGATCCTATGCAGATGATTTCCAGACCGTCTGACTGCTCATCCATCGGAGAAGAAGAGAACGTACAGATCGATTCAATTGGATTGCGCAGAGTGAGAGAGAAGAGAGAGCTGAGAGCGTGACGGCGGGAATAGAACTGTACAAGTTAGGGGTCAAAATCTTCCCGCCAAAAGTGTAGTGTTTTTAAAAAAAATATACGAGGCCAAAATTGTCATCGGAAATTATGATATTTTGGCATAACATTTTTAATTAATTAACCCTGTTCATCATAATTTTAATGATTAAAAAGTTAGATTGGTTCGACCAATTAAACAGTAAAAATTTTAAATCATTCAATTTTTTGTTATATTTTTAACTTTTCGGTTTGATTTATTTTAATAATTATTGTAGTTAAGAACCAATAAATTTATTAATTAATCGATCAATTTTTGTAAATTAATAAAACAAATATTTTACATCAAATTTTAATATATTCTAATTAATTATATTTAATTTATACACCCATTTATGAGGACAGAATATTTAAAATCAAGAATATTGTAGTATCTCTTTTCCAATAGCTCTGGAAGAAAAAATTGTTCTATCATTTGCTTGCATCAACATATCATTAGCTACATAATGTCCTCAAAATATAGCTTATCCATTCAAAATATTGTTTTACTAAAAAAAACCTATCATGCGCATGACACTTCTTGTCACGCCCTGTTACAGATCTTGTCCCGTTGGTGATGGCTCCTGTCACACGCATGACACTTCTTTTTTTTTGTAAAATGACTTTCATTTCTCTCATAATCGGAGGGTCTGACGTAGTGCCTCAATTTTGGATATGGAAATATTATTCATGCAATGATAATATATCAAACAGTTGTATTTTATTATTTACCCATTATTGCAACACCCCAACATCTACCCTGAAAGTATTATAGCATGCCTAGGGTGTATTAAAAAGTGAACATAATGAATTAAATGCATTTTAGTAAGAGATATAACGGTACTTAATGTAAAAGACAAGGGTAAATGGATTATTTGTTGCTTCAACATGGACATACATACTTATACGTGAAATATGTATGGAAATTTTTGATGTGTTTGCTTGGATTTATGAATGTGATGCGAGGAGAATTGATAAAAGAAGTATTCCATAAGAGGAAGGGAAGGAAAGCCAATAGAATACCTACTTTGTCAATTTTCAGGTTTGGACTTCACTTAGTTGATTTATGTATTTGTGTATGATTGAATGAATATAAGGATTCATTTAGATGTGGAATTGTTGTTGGGATGTTGCTTTGATGTTATTTTGGTGTTATTTTAGATAGAATTGGTTGAATATGACAAGAGAGTATTGTTTAGTGAAATTCTGTCTAGGGTTTGTTTGAGTCAGTCACATTGTTTGAGTCATAACTCAACCTATAGACCTCAAAATTGTATGATTTTGGTTGCATATGAAACCTAAGACATAGATCTAAATATCTCTGTAGGGACTCTAACTTAATTCTAGCTCTATGACCTTTGAAATTGAGATAGACAAAGGTGACCTGATACTGCCCCTATTTTGGAGCAGCTTGTGATATTTTGCTTATATCTCATGATTTAAAAATCCAAATGGTCTTGTTGTTAGTTATATAGAAACTAAAGACATAGAGGAAACAACGTATAGAAGACCTTGAAACCCAGATCTAACTTATTCTATATGCATATTAAGGAACAAGTAGTGGTATGAATGGAGAGAGTGTCTGTCACGCCCGTGACATTGTTTTTGCTTCTGATTTTTATTACATCTTATTCAAACCTTTATGAATGTGTGTGAAAATTTTCAAATACCTATAACTAAATGAAATATGACTTACCATATGTGAATTAGGTAATTGAACATTGAAATATAAGATTGAGCATAATGCATTCTAAAGAAAACTTACATGTACATAAATGATTTGTATGTATATTTATTGCTCATATGTGTATAGTATGATTATACAAGTATGATTTTGACACCCTTCTAATGGTGATTAGTTATGACTTACATGTATAAACACATATATAGATTTTATGACTTGAAATGCATATCATATGATTTATTGATATATGAATTGTGAAATTTGCAAATGGTTAAAGGAAATATTATAGTGTCTGCTCTATTATCTTGGTTGTGGATAAATAAGCATGTCTATAGGATTACAGTGTAGCTGCTACAGTTTGAAACCATCGGTGTCCATAGTTCGATACCTTCAGGTATCTACAGTTCGATACCTTCGGGTATCCACAGCATCCGTTATCCACACCCACAGAAAATGTGCAGGCCTAACACAGAAAGTAAAGTAAACAGATATAAGTAAGAAATACAGTATGACGACATAAATAATCGGTATATGAATGAGCATTTGCATTTGTATTGATAATTTGTATCATTGAGTGTTGAATATCAATGTTTGAGTTTTAAAGGTGAATTATGGTATATGAACAAAATATTGAAGCATGTTTACATTGTTTATGTTATTAATTATGTCATCGTTATTTATATTTGTGCGATGTTCATAAATGTATGTTCTTGGCGGATGACTGTTGTGAGTAGTCATCAAACTAAGTGTTTCCCCATTAAGTTTTCAAGCTTAGTACGGGTGTTAATTCGTGTCGGTCCAAGTCATAGGAGTGAGGTACAGTGAACATCTACAGGAACCAAGGCCAATAGATAAAAGACAAAGTACTTATGGAAGGCGTGTTTAGTTAAAGATGATTGTACATGTAATGGTTAAAAGAAAGTGTATGTTTTCTTTTGAATTACCTTGTAAATGTAAAAATGTTTTACTATTATTAAATAATAATGTTAAGCATTGAGGAGTTTTGTAATGTGTATATGTATAGCACTGAATCGAAATGCATGTCGTGAATGTATGTACAAGAAATTGGCTGTCTTATGTGTGGATAGTTGTAAGTTTCGTATAGGTAGTGCTACAATTATTCTCTTCCTATACTTATTAACCAAGTACCCCCTAATTTAAATATGTACATGTAATGATTAAAAAATTCAACCGGTTTGGTTGATTAATCATAAAAACTTTGAATTGTCTTGAATCTTCCAACTTTTCAACTCGGCTTTAAATTTTCTGGTTTGATTTATTTTAACAACTCTTGTTAAAAACTTATCAATTTATTAAGTAATAGGTCAATTTTTATTAATTAATAAGTTCTTAAAAACTAAAACAATTAATTAATTTTATTTAACAAATTTTTTAATTAAACTTTAAATTCTTCGATAGATCAGGACAATTTCTTTCAATTATATTTCAAAATTTTTAATTTTATTCAATCTTTAGCCAGTTTTATAATGGTATAATATCAATTGAACCTTTTAAATTTTAAACTTTTTGTCTTATCAATTTAATTTTCGTTCTAATTTTTAATCATTGTGTATATCTATATGTATATATGCAATGAGTGATGCTTGGTGGATGAGCTTATACTAAGCTTAATTTATATGGCACAAGAATGGTATTTATGGGAAAGAGTACTAAAAATAATTTGCAACATTTAAGATAATAGCTATTTAATAGATGGAGTTGGAAATAAGCATTAAATATCGCTTGGATCATTTTTAATTATCTTTTATTTATTGTATGCTATATGAATGCATATTAAGTAAAATAACAACTATGATCAAATCTATATGACAAGAAATTTGAGTATCTAATTTTATACAATATTGAGTTTTTCTTTATAATATTTGTGCAAAATTGATGAGAAGTACATTAAAACTAAAAAATATCTTAGTTTAAATATTGATAAGTTTTGCATGTATATATTTAATAAAAGCCCCTAGCTCATGTTTGTTTATTAAAAATTATTAAATTCATGATAGAGAAATATTATAAAGAGATAAAATTGATATATTTGATTATTTAAATTGATTTTAATACAAGAAAAGGCATATATTTAAGTATGCTTAATATATTTTTGTATTGGAAAAAAGATACTCAATTAATTATTTTTCGTTTTCTTTATTAAATTTATTTTTTGTACTCTCAATGCCTGTTACTTTCTATCTTAATATCAAGTTTTTTTTTATATTTTCAATATTGACCTTATTTATGACAAGAAAATATTGTGCCAAATAATCCAATAATAGTAACATTTAATTTACTCTTATTAAAAATAAGCTTCTAAGAAATAAATTGAATCTATATTTAATTGCATAGATGATATTCTAGTATAATTTGCATCATTTAACAATGGCTTAATATCCTTTAATTGATACAATTATGTATCTATCATTACAAGTTGAAATGTTTAATGTTTTTTTTATAGTCAGAATATTTAAATTCCATATTAGGTAAAGTGTAATTATCTATATATTACATGTTGTATTGATGCATAGCAGAAGCCTCGTTGAATGTAAGGGCTGAAGAAGTTCAAAAATACACAGTCTTACTCTTAGCTGGTAAAGATATAGTGTGTAGATGCATAATATGTACAATAACAACTTTATTCTAATTGATATATCATGAAAATCAAGTATATAACGACAAAGGATCCACACTGTGTTACAGGTTTTATGGGAGAGCTCATCTCCAAAAGCTAGCTTAAAGGGTGAGAAAATTCATAAGCGTATAAATTTCACATTAACCCCTCTTATTACCTATGTGGGACAATTAGTTCGTAACATTCC
This sequence comes from Erythroxylum tenue, assembly GCA_027568955.1. Classification (NCBI taxonomy): domain Eukaryota; kingdom Viridiplantae; phylum Streptophyta; class Magnoliopsida; order Malpighiales; family Erythroxylaceae; genus Erythroxylum; species Erythroxylum tenue. The sequence goes on from JAOSBM010000001.1 coordinate 1,352,721, forward strand.
ACTACGTTTCGCAGCTCAGGTATTTGCGGGCTGGCTATGTGCTAGACCTTTTCTAGCCTCGGATAAACAATGCAATATCGGCGTCACTACTCGTTGTCCTAAGACTCGGAAGTGTTGCACTCTAATTGTCCCACATTGGTAATAAAAGGAGTTAATGTAAGGTTTATAGGCTTATGGGATCTCTAAGCTTTTAATCTAGCTTTTGGGTTGGGCTTTTCCATATGACCCGTAACATATTAGATAATTTTGATAAATAAGCACTTATACTTATTAAACATACGTATATGGATTTGTATATATTGAATTGCTCATGAATTTTTTCTCTTTTTTTGGTTTTTACTTCAATTACTCCTTTTTACTTCACTAAATAATAGCAATCATATTCTTCACTTCGGGGATATAAATTTGAGTAAAAAAAAAAAGGAAACTAACGAAGAAAATAATTTGCCCCTTTAGATCTACAATCCTTTCGATTTTAGGTTCCGAAACTAGAAAGTTTCTCTGGCCCTTTGTTAATCGGGAGTAATATTCCAGACAAGAGAAAGATAACTCATTTTGAACCGTTAATGAAAAGAGAGAATATAATAAATAATTAGAGACTCAAAGAGGCCTCTTTATTTTGGGATAGAGGGACTTGAACCCTCACGATTTCAAACGGAATATTGAAACTGTTCTTTCTAGTAATATCGTTACTGTCTTTTTTGCAGCTTTTGTTATTACCGGAATTATATGGTTTGGTTCAACAACTACCTCTATTGAATTATTTGGTCTTATTCTTTTTCAAAGGGATCAAGATACTTCCAGCAAAAAATATATTTAAGAGTCGGCGCTGGACTAACCAAAAATTCGAACTTATCCGTCTAAAATTCTTGAAAAGTTTACTTTTTTTTATTACATTGGTAATAATCAGGCTAAAGTTGGATTGATAAGACACTTGATATCTTATTCTTAAATAATGCTACAAATGGCAATATGGCAATGGTGGGATGTCTTTGTCAAACATAAAAGTATTGTTTCTTCATGCTTTAATGATTACATCCCTACAAATGGTCCCAAAGTACTGAAAAATTGACGTTAATATGACAAATGCATTTATTATTATTAAAATTTGACTACATTTACAACCTGTAAGTTTATGAAACTTTATTGCTCTAACTGTTACAAGCCATGTGAAGCATCACCTCATAAGTTTTAGCAGTTTGCACCATTTGATGCTGCAATTTTTAGTTATTTATTGAATGCACATTGCGTGATTAAGCTGGCGTTACAAATGAGTAAATGAAAAGTAAGTTTTGGAGTTAAAAAGCTTCCATCTTGGCAATGGAGCCTAAAAAAACTAATTACTGGGGTATTCTGTCTGCTAGCCATGAACAATTTAGGGATGATTCTGTTACGGTTTGATCTAATTACAAGGTATAGGATTTGAATATCATATTAATTAAATACAAAATTGATATGGAATTTATAAGAACTTTAGACTTTCTACCCTCATAAGCTAGCTGTTGAGGTGTGGCTCTCCTAAAGTCTTTATCAATTGATATCAGAGCCGGTCTTGGAGTGGTGGCCCATGAAGTGGTAGCCTGGGAGTGCCAGCCGTGACCAACAAGGATTTCATAGTGGTGACCCATGGAGTGGTGACCTAAAAGTGTCAGCCGTGACCAACATGACCGTGACCAATGAGGACATTGGTCCTTATGGGGGGACGAATGTTACAGTTTGATCTAATTGCAAGGCATGAGACTTGAATCCCATATTGGTTAAATACAAAATTGATATGAAATTTATAAGGACTTTGGGCTCTCTATCCTCTTAAAATGCCGGCCGTGACCAACAAGGATTTCATAGTGGTAAGTGGTAACTCATGAAGTGGTGACCTGAAAGTGTTAACCGTGACCAATAAGGACATTGGTTCTTATGAGGAGACGAATGTTACGGTTTGATCTAATTGCAAGGTATAGAACTTGAATTCCATATTGGTTAAATACAAAATTGATATAAAATTTATAAGGACTTTGAGCTCTCTACCCTCATAAGCTAGCTTTTAGGGTGTGGCTCTCCTAAAGTCCTTATCAGATTCAGTCTGTAACAAGTAACAAACATTTGATTGATTGGTTCATTAGTTCAACTGTGTTAAGAGGTTATGTTTTATGAGTAACAATACCACCAAAAAGAAAAGAGTTGTGTTGTTGGAGATATTGGATTTTAGGTTGCAGGAAGCCATTCACTACAGCACAACCACCAAGCAGGACCTCTAGGATTTAAGGTTGTTCTGTTCCTTAGTGTGTTACCGAGTATGTACGGTTTAAAATGAACGGGGGTGGTAGCTTTTTCTTATTTTACCATTTCTCATTGTTTTTTTTTTTGAGTAAACCATTTCTCATTGTTGGTGTGAAAAGTGGTCAAATGAAAATTGTTGCTGGACCTCGCGTTTGACAGTAAATTTCAGTAGTGGTATTCACTTCCTTGGTGTGGATTCTGGAGGCAGAAGCTCAATTTCAAACTCATCATACAATTAGATTTCACCATCAGAGTCTCATCAAAATGACTAAACTTTTGGATTCTTTAGAACAAAACACAAATCTGTATTATACCAGCAACTGAAGCTGTTATATATATTCCAAACCTGATATCTTGTTTGTATAAGCTCATAGTAGTACAAGTTCCAAACAGGTAAGAGGAAGAGAAGAACAAAAAAATACAGAATCCAAGATATAATTAAACAGCAATCAAATTTATAAGTAGAAAGGCATCTACTTGGCATTGTCATTAGTTAACTTTTCAGGTTTTTCCTCTGCAGATTTTCCCTGAGGAGAGTTGAGTTCATCCCAAGCTTCAATCCAAGTAACCATGGCATCTGCTAGCTTAATGAAGTAAGGATCTAATTTGCCAAGTTTCTCCTTCACTTGCTTAGCCAATTCAATATAGCACTTCTGAACAGTATTGCATTCGTTTGTAAGCACAGCTGACTGAAAAAATGGGATTATCTCTTCCTGCCAATAGATCCCCTTATACTCCTTTTTCAGATTCACGAAAGGGTTGCTTGCTTTACTGTGCCAAATGTAGGGCAAGCCGGTCTTAATACCCCACCCCATATGATCACATATCACCTGAAAGTTGAGAAAAATGTTCAGTTAAGAATGTTTGTTTAATTAAACACATGCTAAGCTACGTTGCAAAATGGAAAGAGAGCTATTGGCTCCAGGGAATTGTGAGCAAAATCTACCTTCACGCACCAGCCTGCCCACATGTCGTCGTATCGTCCAATTGGCTGGCCATCACCCATGAGACCGAAATACATTGCAGGTCCGATCAACTCACGGTTGAATGCCAGATTCATACCACACATAGGGAATAAGGTTCCCTTAGGAATTGTCATAACAGCATCAACATACCTGGAAAAGGGAAATGAGTTAGAAACTTTAATGGTATTAGGATTACATAATTCCTGATGATCGCAGATACTCCAAATCTTTAGGGGTCCCAATACCTTGTGTTCCTCTCCATAGGCTTCACAAGTTGGGTGGGAGCATCATAATCAGGGATGTTGAGCCAGAGACCATGAGAAACAGCAGTAGGGCGACCTTCCCGAAGACTGAAAGGATATCCACGGACAAAGTCTACCCCTTCTCTGTATGGATCATAAAGAGTATTGAAGAAATATGGAGTTGATGGACTTAGCAGGTTCTTTATATGCTGCTCTAGTGCATTGATCTCTTTGCCTGATGGGTCTTTAGCCACCTGCACATGATCATACAAAGTTTAGGACCTAAACAGACATGAAAAGTCACAGGTTTAGCTACTCTAAAAAATGTAGGTGACATGCTACTGGAGGCTGTCACTGAGGATCTGAATTGCTCAGCAATTTCTTCAGTAGAGTTTCCATAACCAGATGTTGAAGAACTTCAAGCTTGAAGGTTGGATCTTTGAGTCGGATTTAGCAAGAATCATAAATTAGATTATAAACCTTCTTATAAACAGAGAATTTAAGCAAAAGGGTATTCAGGAATCAGGAGAACTAGAAAGAAAAAGGAACTCACAAAGCAATCGTCATCAATGGTGTAGACATATTTTTTCTTGGAGACCATGTAGCCAAAGCAGCGACAAGCAGAGTCCTTGAAGGAAATGCAAGAGGCCTTAGGACCCAAAATCTTGTTAATGTCATTCCTGTTGTAGAGCTCATAGTCAAAACCTTCAGGAACCTTGATGATCTTGGAGGGATCACCATCTTGGACTATGATCAAGTGATATGGCTCAAAGAATGGCCTCCACATCTCCAAGAAATCAAGGTTTCGAATTGTGGGTATTACAATATCAAGCTCATCTTTTAAGAGTGGAGTGGGTTTGATGGAAGATCCCGCCATTGGTGGGAGAGAATGAGCACGAAACTGGCAGAGAATCTTGCACAGCTACCAGGTAAGAGGAAGTGAGCAAACTCGTGCTGTTCTGCTCTGCTCTGTTTCATTCTGTTTGTGTATTAACTATTATAGACGTTCCTGAGGGGCAAAATTGGAATAAGAAGTTGACACCTTTTGAGGGTTTTGGTTTCATTAAATATAGTGAAAGAATCAGAAACAGAAAAAAAAATCAAATATTATAAATAATAAAAATAAAATTTTATTCATTTAATAATAATAATAATAACTAAAATTTCACTTATACGTTAAATCTGCATAATTATAATAGTACGCAATCTTATCTCTATCTATTACAAAAATTGTTTTAGATTTTAAACAATAATAACATTTTATGACGTATATCTAAAAATTATATAAGTTTTTCATTATAAAAAAGAAAAGATCATAATGCAATTATAAAAATTGGTCTATTGTTATTTGTTTACATTATGACATAAAACTTAGAGGTAAAAAAGAGTACGTATATTTGTATTAAAATACATTTTAAATATTAACATTTTAAATATGTTTAAAAATATGTAATTTAAATATTAACATTTTAAAAATGTTTAATTTAAATTCAAAATGTTCCAAATAAGCAATCAATATATAATTTTTTTATGAAATTAAACTTTTATCAATTAAATGATACGTTATTATTGATATAATTTTTATCTTTTAAAAATGTTTAATAAACTCTATTATTACGGGTAAGCTATATGGTTTTTTTTTTAAATAGAAGAACCAGTAGTTGCTACCCTTTGAATGCGCACTGGATTAACTTATTGAATTTTTTATATATTAAGGTCTATTTTGAACTTAGTTTTAAACGTTTAAATTAAAATTTAACATTATGAAACATTAAAATTTAAATTGTATTATAATAAAAAATATTAAAATTTAAATTACTTTTGTTATTATTTTTTATTATGTAAGTATTACGTAAATTAATTTACATAAATGAATAAGTAAGTCAATTTATTTGAATATATGATATTAAAAAATAATCTAACATTTTCTTATGAAACAAGAAATTGGCTTATAATGTTATTAGAATCAAATCTATAGATGAACATACGTGGTGTCATTAAATTATGTGAAATTTAAATATCAATAAGTGATTATTATAACTTAATAAGAGGTTAAAAAATACTCCTTATGCCTATGAATTATTTAATCATAAAAATAAAAAAGGATAGTGTATTATTTATCAATGATTTCAAAACCGAACTGGAAGTTAAACTGGTAAAATAGGAGGTTTAATGTTTAAAAATTCAATACAGTTATAAAATCATTTAAAAGATTTAATAAAAATAAAGAATCCGAAAAATATTTAAAAAGATTGTCTTTACTTATCGAAAAAATTAAAGTTCAACCGAAAAAAGAAACTATTAAATGAAAATTAATTGGTTTATTTTAGTTTATAAAAACTAATTAGTCTATGAAATTGATCAATTAATTAATAAATTGATCAATTTTTAACAACAAAAAATATTAAAATAAATCAAATAAAAAAATTAAATACCGAACCGAAAAATTAGTCAATTTAAAGCTTTTACTGTTAAATCGATCAAACCGGTTCAATTTTTAAAATATTATTATTTATTTATAATAGTCCCTTTTGAAAGATGATTTTCTTTTTACAGATCTCGAACGTGAATAGCTTCACATATCACATGTTTCTGCTTCACTTGCATTTTGATTCTCCAACTTATTGCTTTTTATTATGTGTTTGTGCGTTTCAATCTCCGTCTTGTAATAAACATTTGTCTTTCTGTTATGATTACATCACTTTCTTACATGAAAAATGTGATCAAAATCGTTATCTGAAACTGAAATATATTCCAAATCTCAAGAGTTTTACGTACGTGCAAGTTACAAATTCTCTTCATTTCTAATTCTGCTTTTTTTAAAATGATTTTTAATTTTTAATTTTTAATTTTAGTTTTTCCTTTTAATAACAATAAAAAACTGTTTAATCATCGTAATTATATTTTTATTATTGATGATAATTATATATTAGATAAAACTTAAAGATAAATTATTTTTAATTAATTAAATTTATTTTAATCTCTTATATAATATTTATTAATTTATTAATAAATTATTTGTCTAAAAGATGTAATATTTATTAATAACTTATTTGTCTAAATTCACTAAATCTACTCAAAGTTTTTACGTTTGTAGCTTATAATAATTTGCTAGCTATGGGCAATGGTCTTATTAAGTTTAATAGGCTAAATTATGTCGATTGGTCTAAGCAAATCCAATTCCAATTAGGTATTAAGGATAAGGATCTGACATTAGTTGCTGAGAAACCTGCAACTATTATTGAGACTAGTACACAAGCCAAAAAGATGAAATTTGAAGCTTGGAAAAAGTCTAATAGGTTGAGTCTAAACTTGATATGATTGACAACGGTTGAAAATGTTAAGCCATTAATGCTTAATACGGAAAATGAAAGGAAATTTATGATGAAAATCAAGGAGTACTCATAATTAGACATAACTGACAAGTCTGTTGTAAGAAACTTGATGAGTGAATGGACGACCAAGAAGTTTGATTGGTCTTGACCTATCTATGATCATATGACAGAAATGTCAAATCTGACTTCAAATCTGAAATCAATGGGCATGGATGTGAATGAATCCTTCCTAGTAAAGTTCATCATCAACTCACTTTCTCTTGAATTTGATTAGTTCTAAGTGAATTATAACACTCTTAAGGAGAAATGTAACTTTCAAGAAATCAAAACCATGTTGATACATGAGGAAGGGAGATTAAATAAAATGAAGGAATACTCTATTCATCTTACAGTATACTGTGAAGCTAGCAGTAGAAAGGGAAAGCTAGGAAAGAAAAACAACAAGAAGGACAAAGCCCTAATGAAGGTTATTGAGGGCTAAATCCATAAAGGGTAGGGTTGTTTCTTCTGCAAGAAAACTGGTCACCTCAAGAAAGATTACCTTAAGAGAAAGGCTGGTTCGAAAAAAAAAGATAAGTACTATGTTTCAGCATATTTTGAATCAAATCTTATTGAGAAACCCAATAATTCCTGGTGGTTAGATTCAGGTGCAACTACTTATGTGTCGCATATTATGCAGGAATTCCTCTTAATCAAATCATAAACGAAACTAAATAATTCATGTATATAGGTAACAATTGCGACATACAGATTGATCTTAAATACTAGTTGTAGTCTAGATCTTTAAAAGTATCTTTATGTTCCTGGATGTACTAGAAATTTAGTTTCTGTCAGTAAGTTGGATAAAATAGGTTTTAATTTCAATGTTTTTTCTTTATATAAACAATTGTATTATTATGGTTCTAGTATATTAATGGATAGTTTATATCGTTTTAACCTTGATGTTAATTATTGTGAATCCTTATTTCATGTTGAACACAATATTGGTAATAAACGTAGTGCATATAATGAACACTCTACTTACTTGTGGCATCAAAGGTTAGGTCATATATTTAAGGTTAGGTCATATATCTAGAGAAAGGGTGATGATGTTAGTGAAAAGTGAAATCTTATCTCAACTAGATTTCACTGATTGGGATGTGTGTGTGGATTGCAATTAAAGGCAAGCAAACAAAACACATATAAAAGAATTTGACCATAAAAAGTACTAATTTACTTGAATTAATACACACTAATATATATGGTCCTTTTCATGTTCCATTTTGGGGCAGTGAAATTTTTTTATCACCTTTATTGATGACTATTCATGTTATTGTTATCTCTATTTACTAATGGTAAGTCTCAATCAGTGGACATTCTTGAGGTGTTCATTAATGAAGTACAAAGGCACTTAGATAAAAAAGTAAAAGTAGTAAGGTTTGATAGAGGGGGTGAATATTATGATAAATATAATGAGAATGGACATTGTCTAGGTTCATTTGCAAAACTTCTTCAAATTCAAGGCATTTGTGCACAATATAGAATACCTGGTACACCATAACAAAATGGTGTAGCTAAAAGATGGAATCGTACTTTTATAGATATTGTTAGGAATATGTTAAGTTATACTAATATACCTTTATCTTTATGGATGTATGCACTAAATCCTCAACTCGAATAGCCCATGCCCTGTAGTTGTCTCCAGTCAGCACCGGTATATTTGCCTGTACATTTTGCAAGTTCATCATCGTTGGATTCATACCTGTCATGGCTCGGTTTGGTCTAGACTAAGTGAACCTTGATGCTCTGATACCACTCTTAAAGATGCCCCTCCGAGAGTTGAAGATAGCACCTCCTCTATGCAACCTGTCGGGCAAGAATGATGGTTGAAGCAAAACGTTGAACAACTTCTCCACTGTTCACGCAAGCTTCAGCTAGATGAAAGATGTTGCCACCTCTGTTCTTAACTTTGTAATCAGAATATATAATGTATCTCCAATGAATTGCAACTCAGATTCCTCACACGAATTGGTGTATGTATGGTTAAAGATTGGTGTATTTGAGAAATGGCTGTATCTTTCCCTTTGAATCCGGAAAAAACTTCTGTATGGAAACTATTTGTTTGTACAAGTGTTGCCTTAGCTACTCACTCCTCAAAACTAAATCTACTTCTGGAATCAAACTAAAATGACAATGCAAGCAAATCATGTGAATTGAATTGAATATTATGTGTTGATGATCTTCTGCTTTCACTCTTATATGCAATAACCAAAAACATCCTCCAAATTTTCAATATCAGAAACTACAGCTACTATTCATCTAAAACTAACTTCTGCAAAAACAAAAGAACACAATGTAAAAACCAAGTAATTGTACTGAACTTTTGTATTGAAGGTTTTTCAAATTCCTTCTTACAGCAGCCAAATGATAAAGATCATGAGCTTTATATCAGCTCCAACTTTTGATACAACTTGAAAGTAACTAGAAAACAAAAGCATAACCTGATGAGTAAAAACTAGGCTAGTACAATCTTTACCCGATTTTGCACAATCATAAAAACAATTTTCTTTGTCTTTTGCATAACTGAAACTGACATTGGTAAGGCATTTAAAACTTGCTACAGTATGAATTGAGGGATAAAAGCTAGCCTAGGACAGAAGTTTCTTCATTTGGCAAAACACAAAAGTGACCAAATTGGCTTTTAGCAAAAATAAAAACTGATATCTTCAGCTGCTGCTTGATTCTTCAAAAAACAAAACTGACACTCCAAATCCGATTGTCAGCTATGGGATTGAGATGCTCCAGCTACATGCATTTTGATTAGCTCTAACATCACTTGATTTCTCTAATTAAACTTCCTGGAATTTGCTTCAAACTTCTGCTAGTTTCCTGCTTTGCACTTCTTTTGTTATGTTCTTCTTCATTCTACAATATTCGGATTTTCCTTGGTTGCTTCCATTCTCTCTTCTTCTTCCCTTTTTCATTGAATTTCCTTCATTAGAGTTTGATCTTCATTCTTCTGACCTTGATCTTCATTGCTTTGATCCATATAGCTTCGAATTATGCCTAGGATCATCAATTGCAATTTCCACCTGCACTTGAACCCCTTCAGCTTTCCCTTCAGCTTCCTCTTATTCCTTACCTTTATTGTCATTGCAAGCTCCTCCACCAATTTCAACACTTTAGGCTGCATAATACAATTCAATTCAACACCAAGAATATCCAAAGCAGATTGCGGATAACCTGGAACAAGTCCTTTAGATTCGCTCATGAGGATGATCATATTGAGCTTAGTAAGAATCTTTTAAATTGAGAAGAAGAATTTAATGTGAACTGTGTTATTTTTTATTGATTATCAGTACACTTGTATATAAAAAGCTAGGCTGTTTATGAGATCCTAACTTGTAGGATTGTTGAGATCGTATATAAGAATCTTCTAAATTGAGAAGAAGAATTTAATATGAACTGTGTTATTTTTTATTGATTATCAATACACTTGTATATAAAGAGCTAGGTTGTTTATGAGATCCTAACTTGTAGCATTGTTAAGTTTGTATAACAAACAATATACGCATGTAACAAATTAACAATCTTATCAAAGACTTGGTATTCAACTCTTATCTTTATCATGCCGCCCCCGCAAGAAGAAGTGTCGAGGAGAAACTTTCATCTTGGATCGAAGAATCTCAAACTGAACACGAGACAATGGTTTAGTGAGAGCATCCGTAATCTGATCTGTCGTGGAAATATGAGAGACCTGGATGTGTTGCAATCGTACTTGTTATCGGACAAAATGATAGTCATGTGCTAGATGTTTCATGCGTGAGTAATAGACAGGATTGGAACAGACATATGTAGTACTGACATTATCACAGTAAATATGTGGAATGACAAATGAGGATATATGGAGCTCAGTAAGAAGATTTCACAGCTACATAATTTATGCCACTATACTAGCAATCGCACGATATTCAGCTTCTGTTGATGAGCGTGCAACTGTCTGTCGATGTTTAGAGTACCAAGAAATATGATTGTGCCCAAGATAAACCACATAGGCAGAAGTAGATGTTCGAGAGTCGAAGTTACCACCCCCCCTGCATCACTGAAAGCTACCAGATTGAGATAAGGGGATCTAGTGAGATGTAACCCAAAATTATGTGTATGTTTAAGATACCAAAGTGTTCGCTTGAGTTGACAAAAATGAGTATCTATCGGCCAATGCATAAACTGTAATAGTTTATTTATTGCAAAACTGACATTCGAACGGGTCAATGTGACATACTGAAATGCTCCTAAAATACTTCGAAACAGAGTCTCATCAACAGAAGTAGTGTCATCATCGAGTTTTAACGTAGTCGAAGTGCAAAGGGGAGTACTGCAATGTTTAACATCAGCCATATCAAATTTACAAAGTAAATCATGAATGTACCGTTGTTGGGAAAGAAACAACCATGTTGAAGTTGGTATGATCTCAATTCGGAGAAAATAGCTCGATGGACCAAGATTTTTGAGAGAAAATCGAGATGATAGAGCATCCATGAATTTCTAAAGAGCAGCTGAGGAGATACCCATGAGCAGAAGATCATCTACATAGACCAAGAAGTACATAGTTTTCCCATGCCGATGATAAACAAAGAGCGAGGAATCACAAACACTAGTGAGAAAACCATACTGTAGTAAGAATTGCCTTAGCTCATTGTAGCACACTCTTGGTGCCTGTTTGAGACCATATATTGCTTTCCTAAGCCTACAGATATGAGATGGCAGATCCGGATGTACAAAACCTAGCAGTTGTTTTATGTATATCGTCTCTAGGAGATGCTCTTGTAAAAAGGCATTGTTAACATCCATTTGATGTAGGGACCATTGATTTGTCAAAGCAATAGTGATGACAACTTTGATAGTAGGATGTTTGACAACCGGAGAGAAGGTCTCTTTGTAGTCAATACCAGGAGCCTAACTGAAACCCGGTGCAACCAAGGGAGATTTGTATTTATCAATTGACCCATTAGGCTTGCGTTTGGTGCGAGCAAAGATAGCAACAGACATAGAACACGAGAGCAGAAGGCCAGACGAGCAAGAGATAACAGCAGCAAGAGGCGCAACCAGACGCAACACAGATGAAGAAATATCAACAGACGTTCGTCTGTTCTTCCAGGAACAAAAAAAAAACTTTCACAGAATCAATAAACCGTATATTATAAGAATCTTTTAAATTGAGAAGAAGAATTTAATGTGAAATGTGTTATTTTTTATTGATTTTCAGTATACTTGTATGTAAAGGGCTAGGTTGTTTGTGAGATCCTAACTTGTAGGATTGTTGAGCTCGTGTAACAAACAATATACACATCTAACAAACTAACAATCTTATCAAAGACTTGATATTCAACTCTTATCTCTATCACTTAGCATCCATGGAAATAATTGTTGGAGAGCCCAGCACTTGTGTTTTTAAAGAAGCTTCCATATCTGTCAGGAAAAAAGAATTTGGATCTCTCTAAGAACACTGCAATAAGAAGAAAGTTTTCTAGTGGTTTCTGATGAAGAGGCCTACACCAAGGTATGAAGATGGAAACTTCAGCACAGAATCAGTCGAAGTTCAGTGTTGGCTGGAACCTACTGTCAAACACCTTGTGGGCACTGTTCACGCCAGCCTTCAACAGCCAAAAAAAAAACGCAGCTACAATCACCTCAGCCTAGTAATGTGGTTTTAGATTGCTGCTTCAAACTCCAACTCAAGTAGCTCACTGATTAAGGAATGTATGATAGGCAGTTTTGTATAAATTAAAAAAAGGAAAGTGGCTCCTCTTGTATACGAATGAACAGTGAATGAATGGAACAGTGAAAGTTTCTAGCTTTAATCTCCCAATGTGTAAACTACTTCAGCAAACTACTCTTTAATGTAACTTAACTTCAGAAGGAATAAAAGGGGTACAAAAGGATGATAACCAGATCAAGAAAATGAAACTTTGCAGAAACTGATGAACTTCCAGAAACTTTTCCAAACTGATTTCGAATTTTGAGAAAAACAGAATATAAGCCAACACTTTCTCTACTG
>JAOSBM010000001.1:1396514-1423605 GCA_027568955.1 Erythroxylum tenue
ACCCGAAAGTTGTCAATGAATGCATGTACCACTTTTTTATGTGCAAACATTCAATATTTATGTGCATATATGCTAACGTTATGCATGAGCAAGAAAATACATTTCCTTAATCTCTCTTTGAGCTCCTATGTACTGAAATTTTGGGTAACCCTTAATATGAGGACGGGATGTTACAGTAATCATAATAAGAATAAGAATAAATATAGTCATTATAATTATGATGGTTGGTTAGAACGAAAGAATTATATATTACTATTCATAGTGGTTGATTTGTTAAAAACATTAAAAAAAATAAAAGTTTGTTACATCAAATTTTAATATATTTTAATTAGTTATATTTAATTGTTAAAAATATATAATATAATATAATTAATTATATTGTAATTAATTAATTAATTATATTGCAATATTACATTAATTAAGTGTATTTAAATTAATTAAATTTTAATTAATTAGTTGTATTTAATTAATTATATTTAATTATAAAAAGAGTTAAAAAATGATGAAGGGAGTGTTACTCAGGATTGATTGGCATTCCTTTCATGCTACGAAGTAATAGCTGAAAGTTGGATATCATAATATTGTCCCTATAATAATAATATATAACCAACTACCTCTTTTTTCATTTCATATCTATTAAACCCTTCACAAATCCATCAACCAACTACCTTTATTCAATGTTTTTAAAACCAGACCAAAAGTTAAACAAGTAAAACAAAAAGTTTAAAGTTTAAAAGGTTCAACTAGTATTAAACTGTAAAAAATCGATTAAATTTTAAATAAATTTAAAGAATTAAAATATAATGGAAAGTAATTGTTCCTATCAATCGAAGAATTTGAAGTTTAATTGAAAAAAGAAATTGTTAAATAAAATTTTAATCGATTTATTTTGGTTTATAAGAAATCATTAATTTATAAAAATTGACTGATTAATTAATAAACTGATCAGTTTTTAATAACAAGAGTTATTAAAGTATGTTAAAGTAAATGTTTGGACGATTCAAGAGTTTTCCAGTTAAACCGATCAAACAGTTGAGTTTTTAATCATTAAATTTATTAATAAAATGGAAAATTGAGGAGGAGATTTATTATAGACATTTTTTATCTAAAAAAAGGGAAAGTAGATAATTACAAATAAAGAATTATATTTTTTTTGATATATTTAAATTGTTTATTTATTTAATTAAATCGAGATTTATTAATTTTGTGTCAATTTAAAAAATATTGATTCATACTTAATTAAATTATGTTATTTAAATTTTAATTAATGAATTTTTTTATATATCAGTTAAATTTAATTTAGTTTTATTAATAATAATAAATATAAAGGTTTATGTATGCATTACATGAGAAAAATACTTGCAATTGAAAATGATTACCAAATATATATATATATATATATATATAACAAAAGCATGTCATAAGGTCAAATTTGGGTCCATTGATTTAGGATATTACATACACTCCACGTACAGAAAAATGTGACCGACAGGTCAGCTGTCTCGGTTTGCTTGGATCTCATCCCAAGTTAGCATAATCCCAAGCCAAGTTTATCAGTTAAACGCCAATAATTAAAATTCTGTTTAACTTATTTTATAAATTAAAATAAATTAATTTATTTTTATATAAATTTTTATTAAACTTTAATAAATAATATGTTTCTTAAATTTAATTTTAAATTCTTTTAAATTGCTTCGATCTTTATTATATATTAATTTAATAACAACCTAATCCCGATTAAACGCTTAAACTTGTCAATAAAATAAGTTTAATTTTTAAAACATTAGCTAAGACATTAATTTTTTAATTATTTTTATATGTATATAAACACAATTTTAAATGTACAATAATTACAAATTAACTTGTTTTAAATAAATAATTTAATTAGATTTGATGGTTAAAAACATGAGTAAAAAGTATAAAATTTTTCTACAAATTAAATAACTTGAAAATTTTATAATTTTTAAATTTCTAAAAAAATTTAAAACTTTCGTTAAAAATTAAAAAAAATATGTAACATAATATCACACAAATATTCAAACCCTCAAACCTTAAGGTGAATTTAAAATAATAATATATTCTAATTGTTTAAAACATTTAATTTAATTAATTTTTATCATATATTGCTTAAAAGTAGGATGCTCCAAATTTTATAATAAATTAATTTTTAGTTTAATTTAATTATATTAGGTATCATCATCATCACTTAAGACTATTACTGAACTTTTTCAGATCCCATACATCAGCGAGATTCATATTGAATGGTGGTGTTGTTGATCTACTTATATCACATGTTTTTAACGTTATTTTATAATAAAAGACTAAAAAAGATGTTTTTTAAAATTAAAAAGAAAAAAAATTATTTTCAAAAATTTTAAAAAACCATAAATTCTAAGAACCTAGAAACTACGTTACTAAAAAATGAAATATAAAAGGGGCCACAGCCACACTCTTCTAAGTCAGGTCCAATGTATGGTGGATTCTTGTGTTTGATTGTCATGCAGAAAATACCAGTATTCTGAATACAAGGGTCAAAGATGACACATGGGGAACAATTAAATCCCATATGAATGCACATGAACATGATCCTGGAACAGCCTATGAATGCATACGAACATGATCCTGAGCAGCCTTTGGCTGTTTCAGTTTTGTCCATTTCTGATCATAAAACTACACCAGTAACTTGTTAATGTAGGAAACCTATGAATGAACATGATCCTGAACAGCCTTTGGCTCTTTCAGGTTTGTCCATTTCTGATCATAAAACTATACCTGTAACTTGTTAATGCAGGAAATAATTGTTATCAGGGCTCAGGTTTTGAGGAGTACCTGACTTTGAATATCTGATGCATCTTGCCAGTACTCCATTCCAGTGCTCTCCACATATCCATTCAATCTTTCAGAAAGAGTTCAGAAATGTGCACAGAATTCAGAAGGCAATAGATCCGTCGAAAAACTTGTAAAAGTTGAATGTCATAGAGAATTAAAAATAGAATCTATTGTTTTAGTTACAGTGAGGACTGAGGAACCTAAAGACAGGCCAATGCCAAAGTAATCACGGACAAAACATAATTAAGTTGTAATTCCAACTGCACAGAAGAACAATCCACTGCCCAGATTCTTCTTTAAGGCTAATAAAAATAATAGAACAGTACAAAATCTGGTGATGTTTATGAATATAAATGGTGAAAAGTAATATGAAATGCACAGAAATAATGCCCCTGGTGCTTGCTCATCATCCCAGTATCAGCCATCCGATCACTACCCAAAGGCCAAAACATTCTAGTCAACATCTGGGAGAAAGGGTACACATCCCTGTAGGTAGTCCATCTGGCTTTTGCAGCATCAGGTTATGGTGGTTTTTATGGTTATATTTGTATAATGGTGTTTGTATAATCATTATACTATGTAATTGCTACACTTCCTGCAGATGCCTGGTTCGCTGCTCGATTACTTCCAAAGTTCTTGCGATTAGATTCCCTTGCAATCCTCGAACCAAACTACACCAGTAAATTTTGAGAGATTTATACATCTAACTACTAAACTGAACGAAAGCATTTAAAGCAGCGACAAAGAGGAGTATCCGAGCTTCAGAATACTTTCATCTCGCTTACCAGATTACCAAACTATAAAGCATTTAATTCTCTAAGAAAAATCTAATTAGGGTCTTTCCTACCCAAGCTGCATACAGAACACAGGAATGCGGAGTAACACAAACCTGGATTGCTCTTTTAGGCAGAACAGCTGCTTCACATAAACCAAGCATCCGTGCAACCTTCAAAACATATGACAGGGAAGTTATTCGGATTGAACTCACCATAACAACAAATTAACGAATGTAAAAGTTAAAAACCGACAAGGTGCACCTTAATAGCCAACACCACCCACTGTTTTATTGACTAGATCAGTGACTACAATTCATCTAAACCAAACCATTAATGTGGAAATCTTAAGGGTAGGAATTTAATAACTCCCATAACAGATGATCCGGTGTATCCAAGAAGGAGACAAACCTTTAAATAACATAGGTGAAACAGCCAAAAAATACAAGGATCCATTTTACATATTACAGTGTCCATGAAATTGAGAAGACAAGATAGAGAAATGAAACCAGATCTAACCTTTCTCAGAATCTTCTTATCACCTGTTCCACTAGGTTGGTCAAGGTTGGCTACCTCCCATAAAGGAATATCAAGAAGAGTCCTAATTACATCTTCATCCAAGAAAGGAAATCTAGCCTAGTCAAAAAAAAAAAAGGATCAAATAAGGAAAGAGGTAAAGGATAAAGGCTGTACTTCCAAGAATTCTTTTGAGGGAATACCTCCTTCCCATTGTCGCTAATGCATCTGTCATCTCTTCCCATATTGCGTTTCCAAATCCTCTGCATGTCCAACTTCATTTCCTCATGAAGCCCGCGCCAACTAACAACAGCAGATAACAAGAATGAATACAACAAATGAAAAGTTATTGCTCCAAAGTCACCATCTGATTTCCTTATACTTAATCAAAATATAGTTTTACATGTCATAGGTATCTTGGGGAAATATCTCTGATAAGCAACTACACAAAGAAACAACTCAAGCTTTTTTGAGCTTCAAAGGGCCCTATAAAATTAATTACTGTTACAATATCAAGGATTTGAAGAAACAAAACTTCTACAAGTAATTAATTGTGTCCTACAGTGGAAAAATATAATCAACCACTGCAGCAGTAGCCAAAGAAGCTTTTACAGCAGTTACCATGCGTTTTCCCTACATCCAAGCAATATCATTCAGAGGCACACAATCCTTTTGTCAAGGGTACATCCAAGGGGGTGCATACGTTCTATGCTTTTTGACAAGGATTTTGCCTGTCAGCACCCAGATAAAGTTCTATGTCTTTCCAGAAGGAAAATTATTTCACATTCGCTTACCACACAGAAGAAGAAAAAGACAAAAAACAAAAAAAATTTCCTTTCAAGACGCTTAGCTAGAAGTTAAACAATGTAATCACTTCAGTGTCAACCACAGACAACAATGTCGAATGAAATTCCAACTTTAGGAAAATAACTGCCTGTGGAAGCATGACGATAAAAGTCAGGCAATGGAAATATGAAAAAGGACAAGAACTCTCTCTGTAATTCATCAGCTTAAATGTACCTTCCACATCTGTATTTAGTTTTATGCCTCCCGTAGCCAGCACACTGCTCATCAGCGCCAGAACCAACAAGAACAATCCTGGCCTCGGACTTGTATCTAAAGCGTTGTTGATTCTCATTGTTGATATTGTTAGTACCTTCATAAACCCAACCCTCACCACTTGCTGCAAGCCACAACGCAGTTCCTATATTCAGGTCCTGGAATGATGGGGGTAACTTTTTGCCTCAGAAAGTTTATGAGAAAAAATGACATAAACAAAAAGGGAGTAAGATAAGATGTTAAACAGCCAAGTTGATTTGGAGTTCCAAGGGCAAGAATTACAATTATCAATCGTTAAAGGATTACCCAAACAGTAACATTCTAACCTTATAAATGTCAACAACGAGACTGTTTTTAATGCCATAATGGGTATAACTAGAACACCATAAAATACAAACAAGTAGGGAATCAATATCAATAGAAGAAAGCTGGTCACCATGTAGGTCTTTGCAGGTTTAATGAGAGACATGACATGCTTCATTTCAGCGGTCAAACTTGACAAGTCAGCATCAATCTCTACAAGGTTCCACCTGCATTTCAACCATACATGCTATCAACATAGAGGATACACAAACAGAAGGTTATAAGATTGTTAAAAGGACCTCTTTCCTTTTCTGCTAGATGAAGATAATAAAACACTTAAATTGCAATTCAGAAATAAGACGAGTTTTAAAATTCAATTTAGACCTTTCACCATTTATCCTATATTTGTATATATGATAAAGAAGCCTCATGATAACCCACTAAATGAATTGCTGATAACAGTAGCAGATACACAGCTCACAGAACTAAATCTAAATGTTCTAAAAATAAAGTATGGTGATCTTAATAATGACCTAGATGTGTGGTATTGGATCCGAATATCTGACTTCATACCTTCTCAGTGGTGCAAGTCTTCTGAGTTCCTGCAGCCCTGCCTTTGCTGAAATTCTATCAGGAGCACATTCACCATCAAAACTCACATTAAGCAAATCTATTCCATCTGTCAAAAGCAAGTATAAATCAGAATAACCAATCATAACTAACTTGCTGAACAAATCAGCCAAATAAAGTTTAAGATCAAATTCATGTTATATCCAAGGTTCGTTTTCTATCGTTTATGTGCTTCTCTTCAGGTGACTTTTTTAACACTGTTTTCTCCTTTTTGCTCATGGTCATGGATTTGAAGAATGAAAACGGAATCCTTTAATCTGAGTGGATAGCAAAAGTCCTTATAAACTAAGAGGTCATTCAAAACTTCAATCATCCAGAAGACCAGATACAAGTGAAAATTAAAAGATAAAGCTAGCATCAAAGAAACACTCACAGTTGAGATCTAAACATTCATTCGATAGTGCTGCAAGTATCATTGAATCCAGTCCACCAGAAAAGAGAATTGCCACAGGATCAATATCATTTTGTCTGCTTTCTGATTTTACTGCCTAAACACACAATTCCAAACATATGATATGTTCAAATGTGCCAATCAAAAACAAGCAAACTAACTTTTGTTGATGTTAATCTAATGAGCCATGTAAGTGATCACAATTTAACAGAAAAGAACGAAATATTCCATAGGTGCTTCTAACATGTAATAGACTGTTTAGTACATAGATCCTCTAACAGCATAATTTAACAACGTAGACTTTATTTCATATTGATTCCATACCTGAAAATTTGTATGGAATGAAGTGCGCAGCATCACTGATTTCCTTAAAGCAAGCAATACATTCTGAGCTGACAAGAAAATGAGCCAAGAATTAAGTTTTCCCACTTTGGAAAAGAAAGCTAAAGATTCAGAACAATTCTTTGCATGATAATCACCTGACCAATGAAAATGGATTATATCATTGCTGAATAAATTATTGCTACCTATCAATTTTAAGTTCTACAATGGCAGGATAGAAGCCCTAATTTTTATGATCTATTTGGATAAGCTAAATGCAAGTAGTGTTGTAACTATTTGACTCTTACAGTGAGAAGAATGAAACACTACTGGCTGGGGTTCAACAGACAATCTATCCCATTTAATCAATTCCATCAATGTAGAATTGGTCCATTCATGTCTTTTGACTTGACCAGTGAGCCATCCATGAATCTTTCGAGTATCAAGAAACAAGCTGTATATCCCACATGAAAGCTCTTCCCAAAAGTTGACATCTGCTCCATTTTCAACTTCCATGTCTGTGTCAAATTAACTGCATTCTATTATTTAATTTTGAAACATTTCAGTTCACAACAAGAAACGTTCTACCAAGTATTATATACCAGAGTTCTGCTCCAGAGAAGAACTTGGTGATACAGATGATAGCAAAAAGCGGTTGTCACTCTCAGTTGGCCAATGAACAAGAAGACTCCGCCTACCAAATGCATCTCGACCAAACCACAATGTCCTTGATTTATACTGCAAACTCTCAAAAACATCATCATACAAACACCAAACCAAATCAACCTAACAGATTCTTAGTCCTATCAACCACAATCACCTGCCAATAAATTACAGCCCAAGGACCTTTAATTGAAGAAAGAACATGGGGAATCGAATCCCGGCCCTGTTCATTACTAGAGCACGCAGTTTCATGTTCACTGGAACTGCAAGAGCAACACTTCCCCAGCGTATGCAAAAGAACTTCACCGTCATTAGCATCTCTATCAACATGAACTCCTCCAAAGATTTCACCTTTTAGTCATAAAACAAATGAATTATCAGTACCAACATAGGAGACTAAATTACTCACTGCAAAACTTGAAAACTAGACAAGGAAACATATACCGTTGAAAATAAGGATGTTCCCGAAGGAATCTTCAAATGGCTGAACCACAGCATCGAGTCCCCTCAACTGCAATGTGGCTCCAAAGAAACGCAATTCAGCACAACAATTTTCTAGATAATCAATCGGAGTCGAAATCCTAGATTCGAGAGTGAGCGTTTTGGCGCCCAAACTGTCGGGACCTCGTCTCAGAAGAGCTGCTTTGAGATCATCGACGGAGAACACGCCCCGATTGTAGAGGTCGGATCTATTTGTAAAGTTAATTATCTCCGCACCGGAAGTTGGAATCGGTGAATCAGTAGGTAGGCCGATTCGAACGCCAGAGGCGATAAGAGCGATTCCGCACATTTTATGCCCGCCTTTCCTCTCTTCTTCTCATCTGCTCTTCCATGGATTTCTAAAACCCTAAACCCCAAACCTAACAAGGTTTCAATCGTTATTTCAAGTTCTACTATAAGAATCCCAGGCATGGGGCGAGAGCTTCCATAGCATAGTGGTAGTGCGTTCGCTTCGTAAGCGAAAGGTCGCGAGTTCGATCCTCGCTGGGAGCTTCTTGGGGGACGCTGGGCTTTCCGCTTACGTTTAACTTTTGTGGTGGGGTCCACTTGACTGGAAAACCGACTTTCATTCGACTGTCTGTCTTCAAATGCCGGACTGCTGTCACTCAAACATGTTTCTCTGACAGACCTCTCTCTGACTCGCGTTAATCTGACGTGGCATTTCTGTCTTTACATGCCCGTATCAACTACTTATTGGCAAAGCAATTTAAGGATATTGTTCCGCCACTCTCGTGCCAAGAACGTGTATTACACTCTCCAAATTTCCACAACCATTCACTATTTTTATTTGTAATTAAGGTTGACAAATTAAGTTTATTCTAAATTAATAAATCAATTTTCAATTAAATTAAGATACAAGTTTGAACAATTTAATACCCTATTATATTACATCAAAATTCTATAATATTATTATTGTTATTTTATAATTAAAATTAAAACTTTAGTCACAATTTAAATTTTTAATTTTAAAAAATATTCAATTTTATTTAATAAAATACATTACTTTCCAAGTTAATAAATTAGTTTCAATTTAAAACTATAAAAATTATATTCAAATTGATTTAATAAAATGATATTATTTTATAACCCTTGCTTTGGCACATGGAGATAACAAAAACCTAAAGTACATGATATTGTTAGACCTTTTTTCTTTTATTCACGGAAACCTCGTAGGTGGGCTAAGTGGGCACACTTCTTCGAACGTACAACTGGCACACTACTCTACAGCGCGGCCCAATTGGTCACACCTTATCATCGAGGGCTCAATTAGTTTTCCACCTACAAGTAAAACTCTGGTTGCCCCAAGCTCTTACAAGAAGGGCTAGCATGGAATCGAACTTAAAACCTGACCGAAGCCAAACCCTGCTCTCAACCATCGAGTCACACCCCTTGAGGGCGGTATTATTAGACCATATAAATGAAGAAAGGCCCTTCTTGCTATAACTCTCGGCTTTGTTAATTAGTTCACTAATAGGTCTTAAGAAAGTTGTATTATAGCTCCCTAAGAGGTGGTTGAGTTAGTAGAGTGGGGGGCATAAGGTCAAAAGGTCCTGTATTCGAATTTTCTTATCTACGCTCTCTCGATCAAGTCTATTGTACAAGGCTTACCTAGTGTATAATACATGATTGACGTAATTTACAAGCTATTATATCAATCCAAAGATTTATCCGGTGCGTATTTAAAGAATAATAATTACCGTTCCTCCGTTTTGATTAAAAAAATAAATTATAGATTTCCAGCCTATTCATCAACCAAATGATTTATAGAACAAATTTTTAGAATAGAGACAAAGACACAAGCCTTCTTCTCTTTTTTAACATAGCAAGAAAAGTTTATAAAGAACTTAATAAGACGTAAGCATCAGTACTTTATTTAAACCTAAATTAGACATTTAAAATAAAATGAAGATAAAAATTTTATATAAAATTATTTTACAATATTAGAGAGAGATAGAGAGAAAGAGAGAGACCACTAATCTCCAAAAGCCCCTATTTATAGAGACTCTCTCTTTCTCCCTAAAGCCCTACTCTCTCTCAAGTCGCTTGCGCCGTGTCTGTTTTGCTCCGTCTCTCTCCTCCGGCGAGGGAGGTTCGTTTCGAATAACCCTTTTGATTCTGTTTTCGCATGAAAGAGGTTCCTTTTTGATAACCCATCTTTTCCTTTGTTGCGTACACATTCCAAGATGCTTGCTTTACTTTTGTTGATGTTGGTTTTGATTTAGATCTGTTTTAGTTGTTTGGAGATTGATGTGTTGGAGCTTGAGGTCAGGGATACTGGGTTTTGTCCCTATTTAACTGGAGGGTTTCGGTTTGTTTTTTTCCTTTTCGGTTGTAGAGTGCTTTTTCCTGTGATCTTTCGTAGTTAAAATTATTTTCATATTGAAATTGCTTAGAATCGTACTGGGGTTTCAGTTGAAAGTGCGTCAGCTTCAGTTGCTTGGCAACTAAGGGTTTTTTCTATGGTGGGCTTTGACCCCATGCTCTGATTCATCAACTTCTTGTTTTTAAGCAAAAGAACTTCAGGATTCATCTATTTCTTAGTTTGAAAGCATAATTTTTCGAATATCAGCGTAAGAAATAGGTATGGAATCTTAGTTTGGGAATGGGTTTCTTGTTGGTATTTTCAGGTCAGCTATATTAAATTGATTAAGGCTGTCCTCGATGCAATACCGTAATTTTAGTAGGGTATATGGTCATGTCTAGGGTGTATATTTGTGATCGGTTTTATTGTGTTTGCTCTCTGCTCAGACTGATCTTTTCTATTATTTGATATGTTTTTGATGTTTAGTTCACTTGATGTGTGCAATCATATTAGCTTTCAAGCATTTCAGTAACGATCAATATTCTTGTGGTTTTCATTTAGAACAAAAGGTGATGGAGTCAATGAAGCCTGCTCCAGAAGAAGTTAGTAATGCCTTTGTGAATCAGTATTACAATCTTCTCTCACATTCCCCAGAACAAGTTCATAAATTTTACCAGGACGCGAGTGTGATTAGCAGGCCTGGTTCTGATGGTTTGGCCTCCTCTGCATCAACCTTGGATGTGAGCTCTTTGTCTTTTTTATTTATCTATACCTTTTCCTTGCTCTGTTACACACACAACATTATTAAT
This sequence comes from Erythroxylum tenue, assembly GCA_027568955.1. Taxonomy (NCBI): domain Eukaryota; kingdom Viridiplantae; phylum Streptophyta; class Magnoliopsida; order Malpighiales; family Erythroxylaceae; genus Erythroxylum; species Erythroxylum tenue. The sequence goes on from JAOSBM010000001.1 coordinate 1,407,612, forward strand.
AACCACAAGCATTCATATCTTGTGTAGCCAAAAGGAAAAATATTTGTGGGTTTTTTCTTTACCACTGGGAATTTAACTGATGATATTACCTTAACTGTCTTTAACTTAAGAATTTAATTACTTATACCTTTAAAAAAATAGAATGCTTGCTAGTGACAGGTATACATTCTATTGGGAATATTATAGTTAGTGCATATTTTGTTGAATGATTGTGACTTATCTATTCAAGGGATCATGTAGTTTTGTGGAAATTTGTGCTTCCTGCCTCATGTGGAGCTGCTGTGCAAATTGTTCTTTTGCGATTAGTCCTGCACTTACCATCTGCTGATGATTGAGTTGATATTCCTTGTAATTGGAGCAGGGAATTGATAAACTGATCCTCTCTCTTGATTACAAACACTGTGGGGTTGAGATACTGACTATAGATGCTCAAGACTCTTTTGGGAACGGGGTGATTGTTTTGGTGACCGGTTACCTTACTGGAAAAGAAAATATTAGAAGGAAGTTTACACAAATATTCTTTTTAGCTCCACAAGGAAATGGAAGTTTCTATGTCTTGAATGATGTCTTTAGATATGTGGATGCGGAAGACATACCAGTCCCAAATGCTGACGAGACTGATGATGATACGACTCTCACTGCTCCTGCAACATTGGATCCTGGTAAATTTGGTGCGGGTTTCTTACTGACTCTTAATATTAATTGTATTGGAGAATAAATGTTGTTGGCCTTATGACTGTAGAGTCAAATGTCATCCCAAATCATTCTGTGGTGGATCATGCAACAAATTCATTGGAGGAGGGTACTGAGCATCTAGAAGAATCTATTTCTCCACTAGAGAATGGAAAGATTTCTGATGACAAGGAGTCTGTTGCAAATTCTGTTGGTGAAACTGTTGCAAATTCTGTTTGTGAAAATTTGGATGCCAGCAACCTGGTTCCAGTTGGAGTGGATGAAAATGATAGCGACCACCATGCTTCTACTGAGACTGCTGCTTCTGATGTACTGGAGGATGCTCCTAAGAAATCTTATGCATCAGTGGTGAGCCCATATTCATATGCTTTAAAAAATAATTTAATGCCTTACTGCATGTTTAATCTCTAACTTTGCTCTATATGCAGGCAAATGCCTTGAATTTCACGAAACAGCCATTCCAACAGAGAGTGTTGCCTGCCAAACCTGTACAAAGGGTTCCTGAACTTGTACCACGTGCTTCATCTCCTCGTCCTGTGAGCAGCAATCCTGTGGAAAAGAACAACAATCATATAGGTTTTTGTTTTTGTTGCTTATACTTGTGCTAGGCAGGGAGGTTTGGCATATCTTTATTTGTACATTATATGTTTAAACTAATAGTTTCTCTTTTGATGTATTTTAGTTAAAGGTTACTCAGTATTTGTTGCAAATTTACCCATGGATGCGACTGAACAGCAGCTCAGAGAGGTTCTGGAGAAATTTGGACCAATCAAAAGTGATGGTATTCAAGTTCGAAGCTATAAGGTTTGCCCACAGACCGAGTGTTTTGCATTTTCTTGGTAAATTTATTGCCTTTGGCGTGATAGTTTTTATGTGGGCATGTTTTTGCAGCAAGATAAAAATTGTTTTGGTTTTGTGGAGTTTGAATCAGCTGATTCTATGCAGAGTGCTGTGAAGGTATTGTTGTTATTTGGAATTATTTTGTTTCATTTTATGTATCAATATTACTTTAGCTTAGGCTTTAGTAGTGAGTTAGATTCTTGTAGTTATTGAAAATCTTTTTCAACTGTTACTTTGGTTGAGTTACGAAACAAATGCACGGTGCATAATGTAATTAAGTACATCTCCCTTTCTCCTTGTTAAATTTGTTTGTGATCTATGTCAAATATTTTACAGTTTTCACTTCTTAAGTATGATTGTGCTTAGGATCTTGGTTACAAGTTTTACAATGATCAGTTGTTATATAGCCATTCATGGAGTCAAAATTTGTTCTTCCTGTTCATCAATTCTTGGTACACTAGTACTTCATGTTTATGAGTGCACTTGAATTACATTCTCTGACATGGGAAGCTGTACTCTTAGGCTGCTTCAATCATGATTGGCAATAGGAGAGCACACATTGAAGAGAAAAAAGGCAAGTTTGAAAATTCATCATTCTCCTTATAGATCTTTTTAATTCTTCTTTAAATGCTAACTCGGCTTACTCAAAATATCTACCTCGATATATTATGATTTTGAGCTGGAGAACGTGGCTCGGTGTAAACTTGAACATAATTTATATGTTCTTTGCAGCAAATAATGATGGTGGGAAGTATCCTGCACGAAGAGGTGGTTTTCGAAATAGTGGAGGCCGTGGCTATGGGAGGAAGGATCCTGAGAATCAGGGAGGAATCCTACGACAGGGCTGGGGCCCTAGTGGACGTAACGGAGAAACTAACCATAAGGTTCACCAGAATGGCGGAAGAGCATCTCACCAACATGTACCACAAGGTCAAGGTGTGAAAAACTAGACTGCAACTATCTCTACTGGATTTTTGTTTTACTACGTTATTTCCCTCCATATCTACCTTCCATAGTAGAGAATAGAACTGATTTAGGCATCGATATTAAGGCGATTTATTTATCAAAAATTTTTGTCCAAGTACAATTGATAAACGAGTTATTCTTTGGTGATTTGCAATCTGGTTTTCAAGAAATGAACGAGAAGAAGATCGATCGATCGATATTTTGATGGAATTTGTTTCTGCATTATCATTCTCAGAAACTGAGTTTTAACATGAAAATCATCTCATCTATTGGCAAAGATTAAATGGTCTGAAGCTGAAAGAGATAACTACAAAATATCCTTGTATGTCAGGGTAGCAATAAGTAGATTCGGGATGGTTGAGAAGAGAATTTTTCAGAGAGCTCATTATCTCTTATCCCACTTAAATGTATGTGTTAAGCAAAGTGTTGCCTGAAACATAACCTCTTCTTAGGCATAAAGCGTCAGCCGTCACCTATATGGTGAGCTAAATGAAGTTGATGTATTCTCTTAGGACTTCATTAGATGCAAGAACCTGAAGCTACTTAAATAATTAAGGATGATAATAGATCGGATCAGGTTAAATGATAGCTTGGTCTGACTTTAGTTTTTGTGGTCTTAGTCTATTTTGAAGTTTGGTTGATCTGTAAAAAAGTTGAATATATTCTGTTGGGACTTCATTAGATGCAAGAAGATCGAGCTACCGAAATAATTAAGGATGACAATGGATCAGAATCGGGATCATGTTAAATTGCAGCTCGATCTAATTTTAATTTTTGTTGTCTTATTCTATTTTGAAGTTTGGTTGATTTGAGTGATTTAAATTACCTATGATTTGAATTCAGTCTGCTCGTGTGATTCGAGTTTATTTTAAAGTTTTGAGTCGAGATTAAAATAATATTTCTTTAAAATAATTGATAAAAACACATTATACTTAATATATTGAACTTATAAATTAAAATAAATTCAATTTATCAAATTGGTTAGTATCAATTTGTGTGGGATTTTTCATGGCCAAATTTAATTTAAGTTATAAATAGTGATGATGGGACCTAGGCTCGAGTTTGGTCCAAAATAATGTTTTAAAAATGGAGCTAAAAGTTAAACCGGTAATTGGTAAGATAGGAAGGTTTTAAGATTTTAAAAGTTTAACCAGTTTTGAATTATATAAAATCGATTAAAGATTAAAAAAATTAAAATTTTTTAAAAATATTATTTTTATTTATCAAAAAAATTTAAAATGTAATTAAAAAAAGATTGTTAAATAAAAATTAATTAACTTTTTGTAGTTTCTTCTTCCTCGGGAGAAGGTAAAGGTTGCATCGAAATCTCGAGTCGCAGGGCGTAAATCAAAACCTGCGTCGGGCAGTTAAGTTAGTATGGAATAACTACTGCGTCGCGGAAATTCCTTCTCTATACAAGTTATCGAACGAGGTTTTTGAACATAACTTCAATACGCGAGAGTTATAAGCACCGCAAATCATTTTTTTTACACAGCCATAGCATGTTGTTTTTTCCATTCATTCCTTTCAGATTAATCGTGGTCGTACAAATTATACCGATAATATGGACGAATCTCTTTCTTCATAAAAATGCAATGGAAGGAATTCTTGGTAGAGTTCGAATTTCACTTTGAATAGTTGACAGGAGAACCAATCGAGTGGGAGGGACTCTAAGTTATGACTAGAAAGAAAGTCGTTCAAAACTTGATTTATAAAAATGGTTAGTTTATAAAATTGAGTTGATTAATTAATAAATTAATTCATTTTTAATAATTAAAATTATTAAATTAAATTAAATTAAAATGATTAATTAAAAATTTGTACTGTTAAATTAATTCTAATTTTAAATTTTTGGTTCAAAAATTTATTTTTAAACTCAAACTAAAATTATTTTCATTTTAAAAAACTAAAAAAAAATTATTTCACTTAAATATTTCAATTTTTAAACCATATTTAATAAATCGGATCTAGATTTAATCTAAATTTTAAAAATTTTAAAATACATCTAATTTAATTAATTCGATTTAAATTCTATTAAATTTTAGTCCATTCAAGCATAAATTAGTCCGAGTTTGAAGATGGAATGTAATGATTACTTTTGAGCAAAGCGTGGCATCACTAGTTTCCGATGAGAAATAGTAAATAAACTCATCCTACTCTCTTTGACTAGCAGACCTGTCCGTTGCCAGCTAAGAACAAAACACTTTTTAAGAAAAGATGTCGGAATATCTTGTAAATTTTGACGTCAACATCATTGACGTGTCCGGGCGGCATCATCTTCTCTCTGTTTAACAAAAAACAAAAGCAATAACGGCCTTTCGCGATACAATACAGCAAAGCATCAAATCCTTTTTACGCAGCACGGCTTCAAATCTCTTCCTAACGTGTCGCCCAGGCATAAGAGGCATGATCTCCCTTTTTTTTCAAGAGTATTCATGAATATTTTATTAAATTTTATTTATATATTTATATAAATTTTATATAAATTTATAAAAAAAATTAATAGAACAAGACTCGAAAAGATGATTTGATGTACTCTCTTTAAACTCTATATATTTTGTGATCTTTGTTTCAATTAATCAGTTCTATTAAGTCTCATTCATACGAGATTAAAATATTCTAACAAGAATAGAAGACTTAATTCTTATTTTCAGTGACGGAGCTAGAAATTTAAGATAAGGGGCTTAAATATTTAACTTTTTAAATTTTAGAGGTCCAGTGTACCACTAACCTCTAAATAACCTCATCCTAATATGTATATATACATATGTATATATATACATATGTATATACATACATATGTATATATATATAATTATTTAATAATCTTGGAGGTGGGGGCCCCATCTACTTCCGTCTCTGCTTATTTTTCTTCTAAAATGACGTCGTTTTATATCATATATAAATGGATATAAAACGACGTCATTTTGAGCATAAAAATAGAATAATTCATAAAAAAAAATCTAAACATAATTTTAAAGAAGTCTAATAATACGCAACTTTATTATTAGCATAAAAGTTATTTCAAACTACGACAATTACTTAATAGTCCTGCTAAAACAAAATCTTTAATATTATATTTTTTTAGAAAATTAAAAGTAGTTTATTTTCTATTTTAATTTAATAATCAATTCTTAGGTAAATAGATAATTAATAGAAATTGGATTTAACAGATTTTGGAAGAATAATTATTAAATGATTAAATACTAAAAAGTTAAATATTTTTAATAATGTGTGTTTATTTATTTTTTTCTCTTAATGGATTTTAAACTACTTGGCTCAATGAAGGGCGAAACCAAAAGTACTATTTAAAATAATATATATTTAAATTTTTATAATTCTCAAATTTTTGGAAAATTTTTTCTTTTATACTTCCTATAAAAATAATAGAAAAACACATGACATTAATATTATTTGTGGAGTAATCGAATATTACTCGTTTAATAATTTAAATAACTTATTAAATTTGAATCGTATTTAATTAGTTCGAGTATGAATTGAATTGAATTATTACATCAGCGATATTTAATTAATCTATGCATATTATTAATGTCACATATGTTTTATTAATATTTTGAAAAAAAATTAAGAGAAATATTTTAAAATTCTTAAAAATAAAAAATTTTCAAAAGTTATTGTGTCTTTTAATCTTTTTTAATTTTAATTTCATTTCAATTAGATTTTACTTATTTGAAGATATCCATTATCAGTAGAATTTCAAATTTTTATCGATTTATCTTTAAATTTTTTATAAATATTCAATTAAGTCTTGAACATATTGGTATTAAAAATAATAGTTTATAAATATATGGTAATATGAAAATGGTATATTTCTACACAACAAACTTAACAAAAGCATAATAAATTTCTTATAATGAACTAATGTATATTATAAGAGCTAAAGATTTCAAGTCACAAACTCGAAAGATTCGTAATTTAAATGTTTTTAAAACCGAATCGAAAGTTAAACGGATAAAATAAGAGATTTAAAATTTGAAAGGTTCAATTGGTATTAGACTGTCATAAAACTTGTTAAAGATTAAATAAAATTAAAGAATTTGAAAATTGATTAAAGAAGACTATTATTACACATTAAAAATTTTAAAGTTTAATTAAAAATATGTTAAATAAAAATTAATCATTTTATTTTTGTTTTAAAAAATTAATTAGTAAACAAAAATGATCGATTAGTTAATAAACTAATATATTTTCACAACAAAGAATATTAAATTAAATCAAATAAAAAGTTCAAAACTGAACCGAAATTTAGCTGATTCAGAATTTTCAGTATTAAATATATCGAATCGGTTCGATTTTTAAAATATTGTATAATTCAACTTGTCTAAATTTACCAAATTATTTATTTATTTAGTTTATAATTCTAAAAATATCAATTTTTATAAAAAGAATTGAAAGGTTAAGTACTTTTTTGCCCCTACCCAAAAGTTGCTGAAGTAAAAAAGAAAAATGATTGCAAAAACGGCGCCCGTGTATAAGGATGTGATGCCACTTGACATGAAAGTGCTAGTAATGTTAATCATTAGTGTGACTTTCACATCCATTGCTTGCTTTTATATTAAACTCGAATACCTTTCCTTTCTTTTCTTTTTTTTAAGAATTAGCCCAAAGGATTAATCCCTCTTATGCGGAAACATCTCAAATTAAAAAGAGTTACAGTTAATCCAGGAATTTGTTGCGTTTATTGAATTTTTAATAAGAGCACAGTATATAATTCACTAACAAGAATTGAGCTTGGGTCAACTATTGTCCAAATAAATAGAACTAGTTGTTTGGATAGTTGACCCTTACCACTTATAAATCCTTTAATATTTTCATGTCTAGGCAATATGGGACACTCTAACACTCCCCCTCAAGTACAACTGGGGTTAGACATTCAGTTGTCACTTGAAATATACGCAGCGGTAACCGGACCGGGCCACTGGGACTGAACATCCAGACGGACAACCGGGAAATTAAGAATCCGGACCAAATCTGCTCTGATATCATATTAAATTTTTAATACGGACAGAGTGTAGAGTCTACTAACAAGAATTGGGCTTGGGTCAACTATTGTCCTAGTTATTTGGATAGTTGACCATTACCACTTATAAACCTTTTAACATTTTCATGTCTAGTCAATATGGGACACTCTAACACTCCCCCTCAAGTGCAACTGGGGCTATTGTGGTGAAACGGTTACTTAACATGGTATCAGAGCCTTTGTGATCAAGTGGTCATGAGTTCAAATCCTACCACCTACCTATTATTCAGCAAAAGATAAAGTGAGCCTGTGCAAGTTTCAAGCCCAAAGGACTTTCACTTGAGGGGGTGTGCTAAAGAATATATAAAACCAATTAAGTTGGCCTCACACAACAACTTAAGTTATTGTGGTGAAACAGTCACTTAACAGCGTTCACAATAGTAGGGATTGAACCTCCACCCATTTAGTTAAGCGACGAAGGCATGTACTACCTACGTCAACCCACCAGATTATTACACTTAAATACTTTAAATCTTATCGTAAGGAACAAATGATATTGACATTCCATTTTCTTAAAAAAAAAATATAGGCCAAAGTCTTCACCATTAAATAATGATGACACTTTTTATATGTAACTTTGATTTAAATTTCATGAATTAGGTTCAAATTAAAAATACTTGAAATTTAATATAAAAAATTTGATTGGATTAAACTTAAATTTAAAAGTAAAAATAATATTTATACTAACAGAATATTATTTTAAATTGATCTCAAGCTGAGTACAAGAAATTGTTCAAATTAGACCAAAGTTTGACTTAACCCAATGCAACACATTAGAGCCTCATTCGGGTTAAAAAATTTTGGATTCAAGTTTAGGTTCAACCAAAAGTTTGATTAACAGTGTAAAAAATTCTCAAATTTTGATTAAGCAGCTCAAATTCAAGCCTAACTGGAAGCAAGAAATTAAAAAAAGCGTCAAAACTTCACCTAAAATTTGATTAACATAACTTAAGTATGTTAACTTGGGATTAAGCTAGGCTATTCAAGTTTTAGGCGACATCGAAGAATGACCTAAGTGGTGTAAACTCCTCACTTAAGGCTCTCCTTTATAGGAGGTCTTGAATTCGAGTTATGTCAAAGGAGGAGAAATAGAAAAAAAAATTTCTGTTGATCATCCTCTAGTCTCTTGGGTAAAGCTTTTTGATCGGATTAATTACGGACACCTCGCTTCTAACAACACTGTGCTAGGATCAATTACGGACACCTCGCTTCTAACAATACGAGACTGAGCAGGGCCAGTGATTTATCATCAATTGATTAATCAAGCATGCAACGACTTCTTGCTCGCAAAAATGTACAGATTACGTAAGAACATGGGAAATCTTGGAGTTCTAAATTTACCTCCTTTAAAATTTTTAGAGTGGGGTCTTAGAAATTGAGATTAGTCCGGTTATGCTAGAATATCTTATATAATCAAACCAAAAAAAAACACACAATAGGATTCTCCATTAATGAATAATACCTAACGCGTGGCTAATTCCGAGAGGCCTAAACAGAGTGACACTTGGCACCTGCTGCTTGCTTACTGGGTTCACGACACGCGTCCTTACATAAACCCAACTTTGTTCGGGACAAAGACAAGCACTTCCCGAAAGGACCAAACACTTGGAACCTGGAAATAAATTAAATTAAAAAAGGACAAATAATTATTCAATTCATATAAAAAAAATCAAAAAAAGGTTTGTGTCAGTCACACCCACGTGTCCTTCAAATGCTTTATTGATTGCCACTTGGCAGTCTGACAGGTATCTTTTCTTCTTTGAAAAGGGTATTTTGGTCATTCAATATATTATTGACGTTATCATCTCTTTAGTCCTTATTCACCAACTCAACACGCTCTCTGTCTCTGTCCGTCTGGTCTCTGAGTCAGTGCGACTCTGTTTCGCTTTCCACTCTGGTCCTAACAAATCAGTAGCTTACAGTCTTCTCTGTTGTTTAATCTTTTCTTTTCTTTATCTTTTTTCGGGTTATTTTGCTGGGGTTTTTTGCAATGAGTTGTGAGAAAAGAAGAAGCGAAGCAGAAGGGAATTGCCTTTGCTTCTGTTTAAATTTTGTTTAAGCAGCTGGGGTGGTGTTACAATTGGTGCTTAACTAAGGAGTCTTTGATAAGGACAAGAAAGTTGAAAGCTTTTTCCTTTTTGCTCATGGGTTTGGCTCAATCTGATCAACTGGTGGTTCTTCGCAGTGTTCTGTTTCAAGGGCATGATGTTGATAGCTAATGATTCTAATCCATTAAAGCACTTGGCTTCCTGCTCTGTTTTCTCTTTTTCGTTTTTCTTTCTTTTTCTTTGTTTTATATGAACTGCTCGCATGGGAGACGGAAACGAGAACGAAAACAGAGGAAGTAGTAGTAACAGCAGCAGAGCAATGGAGCGGCTTTCCTTGGAAATTAGCAGGTACCCCAGAGATCTATTGCAGAGATTTATGCCAAGTGATACACAGGAACACAGTACACTGGTGACCGAGGCAGAAGGTAAAAACGAGATTGAGCTAAACCTGGGGCTGTCATTAGGAGGAAGATTCGGCGTAGATAAGACAACAAAGAGAGGATTGACCCGATCATCTTCTATAGCTGGCTCCATACCTCTAATCAGAGAGCATGATGTATTCAGCACACAACCTGTGTCATATCCCCCCCTTATGAGAACTTCTTCTTTGCCTGCAGAGACAGAAGAGGAATGGAGGAAGAGGAAGGAAATGCAGAGTTTGAGAAGGATGGAGGCTAAGAGGAGGAGAAGCGAGAAGCAAAAGAACGTGAGTTCTGGCTTGAGAGGTGAAGTGAATTTGGAGGATGAGAGGAGGGAATTGAATTTAAATAGAGGCAATTGGACGCAAACATGGGCCAGAGAGGGTGTTATTAGGACTATGGATGCCAACAGGAGTACTAGCTTGCATGGATTGCTGGTGCAGAAACAGAGTTCACAAGGTTCTCAGGAGTCTCATAAAGGGGATTCCTCGAGCTTTTCGGAGATGGAGAATGTCCGAAGTACTCTTTTTATCATCCTCTCTGTGTCTATTTGGTTGCCAGTTCACTTTTTCTGTGTTTTTGGAGTTTCTGGATTTCTATGCTCTAATGATCATTTTGGTTCAGGATAGAATTCAATTTTTGGAGTTGTCAGCTACACTGTCATTACCTATTTGGAACAGTAGTTTGTTTCAACAATGGAGAAAGGAACTAACTTGGGATTGTTCTCTGGTCTTTGAGGAATGGAACTTTACTGGTTGAAGTAGTAGTGTTAGGCTCTTTGCAGTAGATTCATTTTGTCTCTCAAAAACATTGAAGAAAGTGAATGAATTCTAATTCTAATGAAGCAAGAAATTTGTTTTTGTTTAAATTGATTGGTCTTAGGAGTTAATGACGTGAAATGATGATAAAGAATCCTTTGATGTCATATGTTTCCCATTTAAAGCTTAGAAATTTCCTGAAATATTCTCAGTTTCAAGAAGTTTCAGAGAGAGTTAATGCATTGTCTTTTTGGGATTCATATCCTCTTGTATGTGCTAGAGCATTAGTTAGCAATTAAGTATTTTGTCTTCAACTTAGCTCGATAATTGTGTATCGACATTCTAGAGCCTCTCAACTAGACCCTGCATCTCAGCGAGACTCATATTGAGACATCGTCGTGTATGACATTCTAGAAAAACTGCTATAGTATTGTTGTATCTATAGTTTTTAGGATTTGAAAAAACATTGAGGATTTGCATTGTTTGAGAGCTGAGGGTTGATTCTTAAATAGATTTTCATCAATACTGAGACATATTTGTTGCTTAAACCGCAGCAAGAAAAGACACTCTTTCAGCATGTTCAGAAGATTGAAAATTCTGTTTCGTAGATTAGTGTTATCCATTACTTAGGCCCATCAGATGGGCAATGTTTGAGGTCTAAACAAATGCTTCTTGTAGTATCTGCAATAAATAAAAGAAGTGAAAGCATTCCTTCTTCAGGTTGTTGAAGATTTTTCACATTCTTCCTTCCCAATAGGCAAAGTATCTGTAGGAAATACACGTTTTCACTAATCTATCCTGACATATAGTAGTTATCGGTACTTTGAAGCATTTTCAGTTGGTCTATGCTTTAGGTTTCTATATGGTTGTGAACAATATCATTGCAGTATAAATTGAGTCTCTATGTGGTTGTGAACAATGTCATTGCGGTATACAATTTTTAGTTGCATTTGTGTACGGGAAGTACGATTGAGCAGAGAAATTTAAGAATAAAATTTTCTTCTCTGATAATCTGTCGCTTGTATCCAGGATCAAGCAGTGTTGGTGAAGCAAAAAGCGCTAGCAGTAATCAATCAGCTCAAGAACAAAGTCACCATGAAGGTGTAGATTTTTCAGCATCAAAAACAAATGAAAATTTACATAGAACCTCAAGATCAGAGTTTGAGAAACCATCCAAGAAGTTTGATCCGGAAGTTGGGACGAAAGCAATGGAAGACATGCCTTGTGTGTTTGCAAAAGGAGATGGTCCAAATGCGAGGAGAGTAGAAGGAATCCTGTACAAGTATGGTAAGGGAGAGGAAGTGAGAATAATGTGTGTATGCCATGGCAACTTTCTCTCCCCTGCAGAATTTGTTAAGCATGCAGGCGGGGGTGATGTCGATAATCCTCTTAGACATATAAAAGTTGCAGACCCTGCTGGTGCTTCATTTTCATAAATCAAAAGCAAACTTGAGGATGTGAAAATAGGAAGAGCAAATTGCCAGAGAATTTCAGGAAGATGGGTCTTAACTTTATTCTTAAGTTCTTCAAGCGAACTTAATTGTAATTGACTATTCTTTTGATGTTCTAGCTGAGTTTTAAATGGATCTTTCAGGCTGTAAACTAGTACTTCACTTTCATTTCGTTCCTATCTCCGAAGTTAGCAACTAAGCTTGTAAGCAGAAGAAAAACCAGCAGCAATAACTATTATCCTGCAACCTTATACTATACATGTAAGGGAGATGTTGGTTTTTAGTGTGGAGTTCTGGCAACTAACACTGAAGTACGAGAAGCCTTTATCAGATCAAGATAAGTTTGGTATAGAATTAAGTATCTGGATATTACGAGTTCTGGAACTTGCTTACTAGTAAAAACCAAAGATTGTGTTGATATTCTGTATTAGTATCAGTCACTTGGGCTGTTGTATATGTTTAGGATCAAGAGGGGACTAAAATAAAGTTTGATAGACATCCATTTCCATCTCAATGTAATGGTTAGTTCTATTCCCTCTTACAATGTACTTTTTCGATACCAAACTGTATGATCATATATTCATCTTCGTTCTGGTTTTCTTGTGAGACCTGGAGAAGATGTACAAAGTAACAGGAAAGTTTCAGGCTTTCAATTCATTTGCATTTTATTCATACGATCACAATAAACAAATGTTTGATCTTGGTTGCAATGCAATTATTCGAGAAGCAATTGTGTGATACAACTACAAGTATCAACTGACAGGGATCTGCAGATTTTAACTCCAAAGAGAAATCATGTACAGGTTCTTTCTCAAAGTTCATAAACACCTGAGTTTGGCTGGTGTGGTATTGATCCAAATGTGTGGTGTCAGTAGAGATTCTGCAGGAATCAGTTTATCAGCAACAATGGCAACGAGGTATAGAACACCAGGACCAGCAATGAAAGCGACGAAACCAATGATAATGAGCAGGTATCCTAATCACTCTGGACTCTGATTGCTGATTTCTATTCCTTGGTCTCTTTGAGAAACTGCATAAATCAGATGAGCTATTAAGTAGCAGTGATCAAAATTGCATTGCAATATGGATGGCTAGCAAATGTGCAAATTTTACAAGTAGTTGCTGAGGTTGGGGAGAGAGGGAGAAAGAGAGCAAGGGACGTACATATTGAAAGGAGGGCAACATCTTTTACAGCCATAGTTCCAGGTGCAGCACCAAGACCAACTACAATTAGAGCAGAAGTTGCAAGGAGGGCAACATCTTTTACAACCACAGTTCCAGTTGCAGCACGAAGACCAACTACAATTAGAACAAAAGTTGCAAGGAGGGCAACAACAGCACCCAAGCTTGCAGCTTAAACACCCAAACCTGCAGGTTGGACACCCAAACTTGCAGCTCGGACACCTAAAGTCGCAGCTTGGACACTTACAATCACAGCTAGGACTGCTGCAATCGCAGCTTGTCTTGCAATCGCAGCTTGGACACCTAAGGTCGCAGCTTGGACAATTACAATCGCAGCTTGGACATCTAAACCTCCACTTTGGCCATGTACAACAGCACAATGATCGGCTACAACTAGAACAGTAGCATGATGGCCATGAACTCTTCTTTCTTCTGCAACACATAAGAGGTTGGAAATGTTATTTGATAAATTCATAGTGCATGATATAGGCATGATATCACAGTAGATATACACATTCTTTAAAACTACTTACACAGGAGCCGAAGAGAGAGTTCTGTTTCCTCTTTCATCAGAAGGGTTGGAAGTGCTAGTAGGTATCCAGGACACCTCTGGAGTTTGTTTTATCGGCTCGAGCTGAGGGTTTGTAATTGATTTTATGTCATCTTTGATGGTTGCATTGATTAGTCCACCTTCTGTAATATCCTTAAGTTTGAGAGAATTAACTTTGCAACCATCTTTGCTGGTTTCGCTCGTTCGTTCATCTGTCTTGTGCTTTTCCACTGTTGGATTTGCAGATTGATTTCGGATACTGGTTACTACAATCGGAGGTGGTGGGGTAATCATAATCAAATCGTTTGAACTTTGGAGTTCTGCATTCTTGGTTGTTTTACTCCCGCTCCTAGTTAGATCATTCTTCACAGAGGCGTGGTCTCTAGTGAAACTGTTCCCAAAACGAATGCTGAATAGTGAATCATTTGAAGCAAGACTCCATTCTGTTGGCGTTGGAGGTTTTTCAAAGATATTTGAAGGAATCCTATGTGGGTCGAAAACTTGTGGTTGTTCCATGACCTGGATTGGAGGGGATTGAGTTGGCGAAAAGCCATGTATTACGGACTGATGAGCCATATCAGAAGCTGGAGATCTTGTTGTCAGACCTGAAGAGCCATTCCCAACATCTTTCGGTTTTGGGGAATTGCTACTAGAGGTATCATTTCCATCATTTTTGTCAGTGGTGAAAGATACAGAGTTGAAACCTTCAGTTTTATTCATTGGAATGAGATCTTCCAATGCAGCTGATAGAGATGAACGAGAACCTAAGTGAATGACTGGAATGTTTAGAGAATCAATACTACCACCGTAGTCTGATAATGAATAATTTATACTATTGCTACTCCCATGATTTATATCCTGATGTATCTTTGACTGATCAGATTCATTGCTTGCTACCCGGAAATGAAGCTTCGTATATGGCAGGAAGCGACTGAAGCTCTCATTTGAACCAATAACCTCTCGTGATGAATCTGAAAGGTTACTGCTTCCACTATCAACATCAAAGTCCATACCTGAGAAGATAGATCAAATCCAGATTTCATGATCAAAACAAATGCATTTTAGTAAAAAATATGGAATTCCTATCAAGAACCCAGAAAAAGGGTTTTTGATTTGCTCTCACAAATTTTCATTCATTACCCATAAAGTTATAAGATTCTGTGTAACTATATAAAGCTCATATCATTCAGGGCAAATGCCGCAACATAAATTCCAGAGCTGTGTTTCTACCTTTTATATGATTTCAGGCTTTCAGAATTTTCTTACAGGGATAATGGTCGCAAAACTGGAACTTGTTTATGCCATTTCTAGTTATTCCTCATGTTTTGTTGTTGTCATTACACAACTAGCTTCAATTTTTATATCAGTTTCTTGTCAACGTTCCTTCTGATTCCCTCTTCCATTCCCGGAAAGGAAAATTGAGAAAAACAAGGACGTACAGATTGCTCTCAAGAAAAATAAGAATCAAGCACTCACTTTTTCGTCATGTTATGCTCCAATAATCTTAAACAATTTGGCTCCTGAACTTATAGCAGCAGAAATCAGAGGCCTTGAACACCTGTTCCTTGATTAGTTCTTTCAATGTGCACAATACCTGAGGGTAATAGGACGAAGATGATACAGAAATGGATGAGAAAGAAGATTGAGGAAACAAGAAAAGAAACAGTTTGCTTCAGACCCTTTACGTTAAGGAGCTTGACAAAACAAGACAAGGGGGAAAAAAAAAACAGGAAAACCATTTACCTGAAGTCAAACCCTGGAAATCGAAATCGATCTTTGCTTGATGATTTTCTTCTGCTATGAAAATCTTGTACAGGTTGTTTCTGTTCAATCTGATTGAAGATTTGAACTCAAATTCGATGTTGTTCGGAGAAATATGAGAGAGTATAAAGATTTAGGGGTTATGCAACGAAACTCTGGAATTGCTAAAATTTTGGATTGAATGGAGCTGGAAGCTGTTGAGCACTAACATACCTTTGGCGCCATTTCTAACTAACTTCCGACAAAGTTAATTTTTTAACGAACTTTATTTTCTTACATCTCTCA
>JAOSBM010000001.1:1481631-1491869 GCA_027568955.1 Erythroxylum tenue
CGGTTCGTTTAAGCTATGTGGTTGCTTTGATGTCCGTTGTATTCGATTTGTTTCCGTTATATTTCCGCTTGTGCTTCTGATTTGTTTTGCTTCGCTTTGATATCCGATTCGTTCGTTCTTTCGTATTATGTAGTTCCACTTCTGATTTGTTTTGATTAATGATTTCGAGTATTCGATTCCGCTTTCGCTTTCATTTTCACACTCCGTTGTTGTATTCGCTTGCCGACTGATTTGCTTCGATTCGTTTGTATTTAGTTATTCGACTCGCCTTCGAATTCGTTTCATCCAATCTGAATTCGCTTCGTTATTCGTAGTCCGTTTTTCTGGTTGGGGTCCGGTCATCGAGACCGGGTCCCAACAAGATGGACTTAATCTGGGTTTTTTTCAAAAATGTTGGCATATTATTGGAGATGAAGTTTTTAATAAATTCACTAGTTGGCTTAATCGGGGTGAGTTTCCTTCTCATCTAAATGATTCGATTCTTGTTTTAAAATCTAAAAAAGATAAACCCGATTCGATGGAAGATTTACGAGCTATTGCTTTATGTAATATGTTGTATAAATAATCTCAAAATTTATGAATATCCGTTTGAAATTAAGTTTACCTAAATTAATTTCACCGATGTAGTCTGCTTTTGTTCTTGGTAGACTTATTTCGGATAATATCCGTGTGGCTTTTGAGATTATCCACTAAATGAAGGTCAAGGGTAAGGGTAAATTGGTGATGTTGCCCTTAAAGTTGACATAAGCAAAGCTTATGATCGGGTAGATTGGAATTACTTACAGTTCATTTTGATTAAATTGGGCTTCCATGCAAAATGGGTGCACTGGATTATGCTTTGTGTTAAGACTGTTGCTTATTCAGTTTGCTTAAATGGTCATTTGCTGGAGACTATTCTTCCACTTAAAGGGTTAAGACAGGGAGATCCCCTATCTCCTTATCTTTTTATTTTATGTGCTGAGGGTCTTTTAGCTTTCTTCAGACAAGCAGAAGCTAGGGGATTTCTTCATGGTTGTATTATTAAAAATGGGTGCCCAAGTATGTCGCATTTATTGTTTGCTGATGACAGTTTTTTCTTTTTTAGAGCATGTTCAGGGGAGAGTCGAGTGGTGAAAAATATTTTGACTATCTATGAGAATGCTTCTAGTCAAGCCATTAATTTTCAAAAATCGGGTTTTTTTCAACTCAAATACGAAGCTTGATGTTCGGATTAATATTAAGAGGGAGCTTGGAATGGAAACTCCTATTGATCATGGAAAATATTTGGGCTTACCCTCTTTAATTGGGAGAAATAAAAAGCATGTTTTCTCATTTATTAAAGACCGCATTCACGGATGGATACTTAGTTGGAAGAATAAATTTCTTTTAAGAGCGGGCAAAGAAGTTATTATTAAAACAGTTTTTCAAGTTATTCCCTATACTTCATGAGTGTTTTTATGATTCCGCAGTCTCTTTGTGATGAATTACAACGGATGATGAATTCTTTTTGGTGGGGATCAAAGGATGGCAATAGATCTATTCATTGGGATAATTGGAATAGGTTGTGTGTCCCAAAGAAATGTAGAGGTTTAGGCTTTCGAAATCTTCACTTCTTCAATTTAGCACTTATTTGCAAACAAGGTTGGTGTTTTATTAATTACCCAGAATCTCTTATAAGCCGTATTTTCAAATCTAAATATTTTCCTGATGACGATTTTTTAAAAGCTTCTGAAGGGTCTCACCCAAGCTTTGTATGGAAGAGTATTTGTCATGCAAAAAAGTTGCTTATTGAAGGTATTCGGTGGAGAATGGGAAATGGAGAAAGGATAAGAATTTTTGAAGACCCCTGGCCGAATGATAATGACAATTTCTTTATCAATTCGGCCCCTCTTGATGGTATGGAGAACGTGAGGGTTAGTGAGTTTCTTTCGGATAATTGATAGACTTGGGATATGAATTTAATTAATAGAGTTTTTGCTCCATTGGATGCAGCTCGGATTTTGAGTATCCCGGTGAGTAGTAGAAGACCTTCCGATAAGCTTATTTGGCATTTCACGAAAAATGGAGTTTACTCGGTGAAAGAAGTGTATAAAATTGCCGTTGAAAAATTCTCAAATTTCGTGACTTTTTTGTTGAAGGTGATTGAACTGTCTTTGGAATAGTTCAATCCCTCCTAAAATTAAAGATTTTTTTCTGGCTAGTTTTGAGAAATTTTTTGTCATGTAAAACACAGCTTGCTGCAAGGGGTGTTCCTATTAATACACAATGCCCGAGATGTGAAATTGGGGAAGATGAAAACCATGTGTTATTTAATTGTGTTTTTGTTGGAAACAGTTGGCATATTAAAGGCATGAATTTTGCTAATACTCACGCAGTGGATATCATTTGGGACATTCTTAAGGATACAAATAAATTAAACATGCAAAAAATGGGGGCAATCTTATAGAGCTTATGGTACCATAGAAATGTTTTTATTTGGCAACAAAAATATGTTTCTTGCACTAATGTGATTTCTTTGGCTGATAACTATATTACCTCTTCGAACCAAGCTCATGTTGCCTTGGGGAAAGTTTTATCTCGTGCTCCTGCTGTCCCACCTCAACGAAAATGGAAGAAACCAGCTCCATCTTGGTTGAAATGTAATGTTGACGCAACACTTTTCTCGGAAGCCTCAAGCACAGGTTTGGCTGCTATTTTACGGGATGTAAATGGTAACTTTATTAAAGCTTTTTCTAATTTAATTACTATGGTGGTGAATCCTATTGTTGTTGAAGCCTTGGCCTTGAAGGAAGCTTTATCTTGGCTTAAAGATAACGGTATGAATAACATTGAGGTGGAAATGAATTGTTGTGAACTTTTTTGTCTAGTTTTGAGAACTTCATTTTCAGACACTGAATTGGGGCTTATTGTGTCATATTGTATTGATCTTAAAAAGCATTTTATGTCTTTGTCCTTTAAATGGACGTATAGGGATGCTAATAAAGCAGCTCATTGCATTGCTAGGGCGGCTCTATTACAAGCTCACTATGTTTCTTGGTCTAGTCCTCCTAGTTGTTTTATCTGTTGATTGTTGTATTTCTACTAGCTTTGAGATTGAAGGAATTTAGTTTGGGTGTACGGGGAGCCTATTGGCTCAGGGTTATATTCATCCTCTTTCTTGGACTCAAAAGGTGGAACGCCCATCCTAGGCGCCCCCACACTCCAATCCGACATTGCGTGAGGGAGGTAAATTACGGTCTGATCCCAGCCAGCTTTTCGGAAAGGCGGCCCAGTGCTCGGTGCGCACAAGGAGTCACCACATTGGATGAACTCCCACATTGCTGCTGCCGAGACTCGAACCCAAGACCTTAGACTCTCTTTCCTTCCTAATGTCCAACTGGGCTACCCGTGCAGGTGATTCATCCTCTTTCTGTTTCTATGTTTTGTGCTAGTTCTTTTAATAATAATACTGATTACAAAAAAAAAAAAAGGGTTGGACCAGCCTCTAACCTAAGAGGACCTAAATTCAAATTGATTCTCTAGTCGTTCCATTCCATTTAACATTAAAAATAGACGTAATCAAACATGTTTAACTAACAATATCAGATTAATATAATTAATTAAAACAACGACATATTGATCTTCAAATTTTAAAATTAACTAAAATGGAATTTTGATCAATTATATTAACGATATCATTTTGATAATAAAAGAATAGACCGATCTTCAAATTTGATATTTAATTAATTCAAACCTGATTCATTAATTTCTACTTAAATTGGGTTACAAGCCTACTATATTCAAGAATGTTAATGACTGAGCCCCTAAGGGTTGATCGAGTTGGTAGAGTAGGGGGCATGAGGCCAAAAAGTTATGTGTTCAAATCTCCTACTTTTGCTCTCTCGATTGAGCCTGTCGTATAGGACTTGTCTAGTGTGAAGTATCCGATTGACCTAATTTACAGACTATTGTGTCAATCCGAAGATTTATCTAGTCCACATCTAAAGAATAACTACTGACAGCTCCTCCATTTTTTAAAAAAACATGTTAATGATTGAACTTGTTTTTAGCCTAAGCCCGTCTAAATCTGAATCGCACTAATATAACCATTTTGATCACTAATATAACCATTTTGATATGACTAATTAAAACGTCAATATTTTGATTTTAAAATTTTAAAATTTATAGACTAAAACGACGTTTTGACAATCAAAGAAAGGCCAATCCCTAAAATTGAAATTCAATTAATCTAAACACAATTCATTAATTTTGACTCAAATTGAATTGCAAGCCTACCTATATTGTCTAGCGGTTGGCATCTTATTATCAACAAACACACGTCAGGCTTCACTTCAGTGCTTTAAGTCGTTGATAGTTAGTTCAGCCGTCCCATGCTGCCTAAATTTCCCAACTGCATTAACTCGTTGAACCTTTTATACAAGACTATACTACCCAAGTTTAGCTGGAACAAGTGAAGGATTTAACAAAGCAAACAATATTTTAAAAAAAAGATAAAAATAAGAATAAAGAATAGAAATAAAATTAATGATTATACAATAATTACTAAAATTCAATTAATCAAATTAATATGCCAATATTTAGTATATCATAATAACTTTTTTTACTAATATTTAATAATTATGTAATTTATTTTATAGATAAATATTTAAAATAACTTATACTTTGTAAATTATTAATTTAAAGTTTAATAATTTATAATATTATAAAATAATTATAAATAATTTTTATTTTTAACATAAAAATATTTCAACATTACGAGGAAATCTTTTTTAATTTCCAGAGATACCATCAGAAACTGAATCATCTATTTGCTCATCAACATGAATGCATTAGAGAGTTAGAGCTATTAGAGAACCTAAGACTAATCTAATACTAAAAGAGCTAGTGATCAATCATCTGAACAATCAAATATGTAAAAATTCCTTTTACGTAGAAACATACGAGTTACGTAAGAACATGAAAAATCTTGAAATTTTAGATTTACATCTTCTAAATTTTTGGGATAAAATCATAGAAATTTAAGATTAGTCTAAATAAGCCGAAATACCTATTGTAATTAAAAAATCACGAATGCCACAAACAACAGGAATCAAGACACATACAAAATATTATAGTAATTACACAAAGATGATAATAATTAAACTAGAGAGTCTGTCTGGTGATGAATACCATTTCTCATTATACTAAAAAAATACTACTCTCTCTCTCTCACTTCCTCTATAGATATACAAAAGGAAAAAGTGATCAGGTTCTGTTCTAACACAGTAGCAATCACATCACAAGCTCAATAGGGAATCAAATTCCCAGCTTTTTTGTCAACAAGGACGAAGGAAAACAAGACATCCCTAGTGGGGTGTGGGTCTCTGAGTCTCGTCGTGGCAAAATCTCGTCCATACATCAAACAAAACCCCAAAAGTTTGCTTCTTTTTCCTTTCCCCCCTCTGTTTTTTCTTCAGCTTCACTAACCCCACAAGAAAAATAGGCCACAAAACGAGGCTAGAGAACTAAGGATCAAGTTTATGGTGACTTTAGAAGAAGCCAGTCTTCCAACACTGCTGTCATTGATGCCACTTCCTGTAGGACCCAATCCAGTTCCAAACACAGAAGGGGTTGATGAAGGTGTTGTGGTGGTGCCTGTTGTTGTGGGTGTGGTTGTAGGTGTTGTGGTGCCTGTTGTTGGTGTAGTAGCGCCTGTTGTCGGTGTTGGTGTAGTAGTGCCTGTTGTTGGCGTTGGAGTCCCTACAGTGCTGCAATTACAATGGAAAGGACCTGGATCTTGAATCATGTACTAGAAGCAATGAAAAGGACAAACTTCTCATGAAACATCGACTTCACAACAGCTCATAGCTAGCAACACCTGGCCTATACATCAATTCCAGGATAATCTGTCTAACTTGATACCTGCTACGTCTTAACCACCACCATTTACTGTCTAATATGTTAGTAAACCCAGTTCAAATCTACCCAGATGAAAAAGATTCATTTTTGACAGCCAAGTAAAGAAAAGGAAAGAAACTAAACAAATACCATCTAAACATAGAACCTTATGAACACTTGAAAAGTCCTGTAAATGAAACTGAATCAAAGCTTCGCTCTAATAAGGGAGATGGTTTGAAAGACCACAAAAAGAAAGTATCAGCCGTGAAAGGACGCTAAAAGACAAACTTTACAGCAGAGGAAAGAAGATTAATGTAAGCAAATAAGAGAGTACCTTGCACTTGAAGGATAGGAACAAGTAGAAGGCACATCTGGATATAAGAAAAGAATATGCAAAAAAAGTGTTGAGAAAATTAGTGCTCTGAGAAGATAAAAATAGAGGTGGATTACGCTGAGGAGCTTGACTTACTGTTGGGAGGATTGGTACTAACAATTGCTGTTCCTGAAAAATCACAGGATCCAGCAGCTGGACCTTTCTTCTGGTAGTAACTGTTAACAGCCCAGTTGCAGTGATCTTTCACGGTGTTGGGGTTGTAACAAGGGCCATTTTGAACGATTGGCGTACAATCAGCTCCAGCTCCACAGGCATAATCCAGGGTCTTCTGCAGAGCTTGATCACTCACACCATCTTTACATAAACAGTAACTAGCACCTTGAAGGGAAGATTTTAGACCAAAACACAGTTAGTTGACAAAAGCTTTTCCTTAACCTTTTAGCAGAAATGAAACAGCTTAAAAGAGATGTCATCAAGATCAAAAACACACAAACACAGAGGAACTCTCACTTGTTTCAGCAAAATCATAAAGATGAAAAGAACAAGAAAAACAGAGGACACACCTGGGATATTAGAAAATCTTAAAAAAGTAAAAAGGAAAAACTAATCTCTTCATCCAAATATCAGCAAAAAGTAGACCATAATCACTCAACAGCTTACTTGAATGGCCAGCGAAGGCCAAGAAAAGCGCTAAATACATTAAACCAGCCATGACTGAAGCAGAACTCTGAGAGAAATCAAGAGCAATTCTCAGTTCCTGAAAAGGGTCTGAAGCCAAGAAGAGGCAAGAGAAGAAAAGTGAAGCTTGAGATTGTATCTAGACAATACTATGAGTGACGGTGGACAAGGAGAGGGTTTTTAATATATATATGTGTGCGTCTGCGCACACACCCATTAATGAGAGTATGTTATTGTTAGGACATAAGTATTATACTATGTTCATTGGGAGTCGAGCAAAAAGCTCGAGTTTTTGTCACGTACTGGACTGCTTTAAACGCTCATACAGCACGATCAAACATGGACCAAGTTAACCCAACAATCTGGTTTTGGATGATCCTGATCAAACCTTGGATCCTTACAAGATTGGTTCTTTGCCTTTTTCCTGTGTACCCTTCGGGTCCTGAGTATATCAGAGCCAGAACTTTTTTCCTTGCTATATGTCTGTCCAGCAACACAAGAGATTGCAAATGTGAGGTGTCATCTTGCTTTGTTGCTTTTGGGATGGTGCCGTCAGATTCAGTCCCTGGTTGTCGGACATGTGTGATGATGATCTTTTTGCTTTTGTAATTTTGTACTCATTTTTACTCAGCCTTTCCTTATCTTTCCTTATCTTTCAACTTCAGCTAGCAAGTGGTTCACGTCTCTATGGTGGACGATGGACATGCAAATGGAAATGTTGCTTTTCTTATGTCCTGAAGTGTCCAATCCTGAATTTTGAGACTTTCAATTGAATTATTTAAGTTACAAGATTAAATTTTAAGTTTAAATATAATATTTTTTTTGAAAGCTATTATATAATATTAAGAAATTTTTTAATAATATTATTTTGACTTTAAATTTTTAAAAAATTAAAAAAATATCAAATCAAAATCAAGTCTTAATTCTAACTCCTTCGTCTAAGTAAAGTCCCGATGCATAACATTCCTCACTTTGCAGGGTCGAGGGAGGGTTATTAATGTACGTAATTTTTTTTGTATTTTAAAAAAAAATTATTAACTTGAACTTATAATTTTATGGTCATAAATGAGCAAATTTACCAATTGATCAAAAACTCACTCTCATCTAAGTCTAATTTTGAATATGATTAATTAAAAATTTCATATTAGACAGATTATAATCTTTTTTATTAATTATAATAAATTAAATTTATATAACTATAATTTAAATAATTTATTAAATATTATTTCAATCTTTGGTTTAATTTTAAGTTTTTATTTTACGTCACATATTCCTTATCCATGAAATGTCACAATCTAAGTTAATGTTTATCCATTAAGAAAGAATGATTTTCAAAGGTAAGTTAGGCTTAGAACTAAACATATGCACAATTTTCACACATGAAAGTGAGAGGGTCGGCAAATGTGGAAATCTATCTTTTAAAGGTTTGTTATCACAAGAGATGTGAAATTCTTCTATCTTTTAAAAGTTTACTTGCATCACAAAGATAATTCAAGAATCACTTAGGCTTGCCATCTTGGCACCGGCTCGAACTCGAGCTCGAGCTCATCTAGGTTCAAATTTGACCCGTAAAATTGGGTTCAAGTTTAGGCCTAATTTGAAGACTAATTAAATTTGAGATCGATTAACCTTAGAACATGTATGATTAAATATATTTTTAAATTTTTAAAATTAAAAACAATATTATTTGACTAAAACGACATCATTTTATTCAATCGATGTCATTTACATAAAAGACTGAATAAAGTTGAAAATTTTAAATATAATTAAAGAAGACATTCATTTGCATAGAAGAATTTGAATTTTAATTAAACAGAAAAATTGTTAAATAAAATTTAATTTGCTTTTTTTGGTTTATAAAAATTAAGGATGAGAATTGGGATCAGACATGGCCCGAAGTCAACAGGCTAGGCTCGGGTTGACTAGGCCTCGAGTCGAACCTTCAGCTAGACTTGAGCTAAGTTCAAACTCGAATTGCCTAGGCCTAATTTGGCCTGAGGCTCGACCCTTATAAGTAAAATGATGTTGTTTTGCATTTTTAATAAGTTTAGACTGGGCCAATTAGGACTCGAGTTCAGGCTAGGTTGCCTCGTGCTTGCTCGAACTCGAGCTTGAGGTAGGCTGTCTCATGCAAGGTTTGCCTTGGGTCTGAGTCCCAACAACAAGGGATCAGTTGGGACCTGACCTGAAGTCAGACTCTTATAAACAAAACGACATTGTTTTAAATTTTAAATTTAAAAAATGTTTAAACTGTGTCAAGTCGAGCTCAGGCTCAAGCTCGGTTTGACTCAAGCCCTAATGACAGGAGATCGGTCTAGGCCTGATCTAACTCGACCAAAGGCTTGACCCTTATTAACAAAATGACGTCATTTTGTATTTTTAATTTTTTAAAAGTTCAAGGTGGGCCAAGTTAGGCTCAAGGTGGGCTGAGTCAGATCGTGTTCGGGCCTAGTTGCCTCATGCTCTTTCAAGTTCTAGTTGTTGATTATTTAATGAACCGTAGATTTGGATAATAAAAATTATTAAAATAAATTAACAAAAATGTTTAAAATTAAATCATAAATTAAAAATTTTACTGTAACAATAACCAAACTAGTTGGGATTTTGATTGATTGATTTAACATAACCAAAGATTAGATGGATGCTAGAGGAGAAAGGACATTTGAAAGTTTTACGTTGGATAGATAGATGAGACGAGGATGCGTTTGGATCACTTTTGCTTTTCAGCAATTTCCCAAAAGTGATCGATTGGGGTCTAGAAAATTCCCCTATCGTCCAAAAAGAGAATAATTGGGCCATCCTCCTTCAAATCATTAATGATTTTTAGCCACAATGATGAACCTCTTTTACGTTAACGAATTAAAGATTATTTCTCTATCAAACTTTAATTCCAATCGTCCGATCTACGCATGACTCGTCCAAAAGAAAGTACGTTGCTATGCTCATACTATCAGAACAAAACTTACTTAATTAGCGGTGCTCATGACAATCCTCCCTCCATGTCGTAGGGATTGCACCACAGCCCGATAAGTGTGGGACATCTTTCTCACGGCCCTCGTTGCTTCTGACTGTTTCTTACTGCCTGTTAGGGATTGGATTCTCATCAACCTTCAACAGTACTAGACAGTTATGGGCTAAGACTGGGCGTTTATTTTTGGCACGACATATTGGTTCCTTTGGACATGGAGGAACAAGTCTCTTTTTGATCATCGATTTACTTGGTCTTTCTCACCCGTTTCCCACATTTTGTCTTTTGCAGGTTAGATATCTCAGTCTACTGCGCGGCAGTGCCAGGCTCAATGGTGAGAGGCGTTCACTTAAAGTGAAACAAAACCTTGAGGTCATGGGTTCGAATCGTGGATTCCACCCA
>JAOSBM010000001.1:1494408-1514471 GCA_027568955.1 Erythroxylum tenue
TTTTTGTAAAATTAAATATCTAAATCTAAATTCTTATAAGAATATTCAACGAAATACTAAGAAATATAATATTCATACCCTTATAATTTTTTTAAAATCATGCCCTCATAAGTCATTTTACACATCAATAGCTAATACTAAATAGTTAATTTTACCAAACATCTTTAATAAACAACTAATGTTATCCACTGGTCAAATCAGTTGATAGAATCAGCTATCAGCTAACAACTAATACAATTCGATGTTTGCCAAACAGGGTCAAAGTCTCTTATTCAAAAGTTGTTGTTAGGGATGGCGATGGGTTTTCAACCTGATTAATATCTACACCACCGGCTCAAAAAAATAGACACGGAGGCTTAAAAGATGGTTTTTAAATAGATTTTAAATAGATGCTGAAAAATGGATGTAAATATGGATATGAATTTGAATATAGGTCTAGTGATAACTCGAACCGATGGATACTCATATCCTACCCGTTTTTTATTAAATCTATTTTTCTGTTTTTTAAAATATTAATGGTTAAATATAATATTTTATAAGAAGAATTATAACTTTAAAATCTTCACTTTACTGCTCAGTCCTCATCTTTTTCATCATATTTTATTTTCTTATAGTATGATAATAATGCAAATGATATGGAGATGGAGTTTTGAATCTTAAGGAGTTCTCGTAAAAACAATTTGAAGCTTTGGATATTTTTGTCTTTGTTACAGTTCTTGATTGTGAAAAACACATTTTGTCTTTACACTATATATTATGATTTTTATTATTCCAATTTTATGATTTTTTAAGACATACAAATCAAAATCTTGACTTATTATTATATTTTTATTTAGAAGTTATATTTTTATGTGCTATACAACCCGATGGATATTTAAAAACCCGAACAATCCAATGAATTTAGATATGGGTAGTAAATCGAGAAAACCGATGGATTTTAAATCGATAATGGATTGAGTCATAAAAAATGAATATAGATATAAGTAGAGTAATACTCGAACCGAATCTACCCATTGTTATCCCCAGTTGTTGTTATTAACAAACAAGGTGCTTCTAATAAAAGAATGCTCGAAGCAGATCGAGTTGGCAATCAAGCTCGGCGCTTGCGCATAGTGATGTTAATGAACGAGGTAAATTTGTTAATTTTTAAATTAAAAATATAAAATAATATTTTTTTATAATTAAATCAGAGTATAAGCTACCAAATGCCCACAGGGATGGCAATGGACCAGCCCATAGGCTAATTAAGCCAATTTTTAAAATTTTTTAAATTAAAAGTGTAAAACAACATTTTTTATTGGGTCCAAGCTTGGGCTACTCAGGCTCAAGCTTGCCTGCCTGAAGTCTAATTCTTCTAAACAAAATGATGTTATTTTGTTTAGAATAGTTGAGCTTCAAGTTGATCTGGCCCTGGAATTAGTCATGGATTGGCCCTGGAATACCTAAGCCCAACTCGATTAAAGGCCCGATAATTATAAGAAAAATGACATTATTTTCCAAAAAAATAGTGTCTTTTTTATTTAAAAAATAAAAATAAAATCAGGTCTAACCAGGTCTAGTTTGGCTAGAGCTCAACCTTGGCTGCCTGAAGCCCGAGTCCGAGCAAAAGTTGTCAGGTCAAATTTGGCCTTACCTGACTTATTGCTACTTCTAGAAGTAGAATTCCTATTTTTACCTTCTCTTTTACGAATCCGGATAACAGTAAATTGGGTTGAGCTAAAGCCCTTGCAATTGGGCCCAAGCCTAGCCCAAAGCCCATGTGGACCAAAGGCAACCCCCCCATCTCATGCTCGACTTGACCTGACTCAAATTTATTAGACATTAATATAAATGCATTTAAGGTTCCATATTTGGGTGAATCTTCGTAATTGTACTATAATTGGCCTATAACCTTTTTTACATAAGTTTTAAGATTAACATATATTATTATATTTGGTATTAATTTGCAACATAATAGTTATAAAATGACACCGTTTCACTTTCAAACCTAATTTACATTACGTTTCATTAAATATTTGTTCATCCCATGACACGTGGCATGTTAATTGTGCAATTATAGCCTCAAGAATATTGATGTGATTTTTCTAAAAAATTTATATTTTATGTAAATTTAGATTATTGTTATAATATTTATTATTAAGAGATAATTTTACTTTTTGTCTTGTTGTATTGACACTCGGAAATAATCTCTCTACTGGTTAAGAATAAGACTACGTATTATTAAATTTTTCTATATCCCGTATCTCAACAAGATTTATATTAAATGTTCATGTCATCTTATTGTATTGACAAAATTTTAAAAAAATTCCTAAGAGTCACATGTAGTAATAATTGTATAACATGTAAGATTAATGATGTGAGATTTGACAAAAAATAATAAAATTAAGTTTGAGAATACAAATTATGTTGTCACACCACATCAAAAGCAAATATGGAAGAATGTGACAAACCAAAATGTGGTGGCGCATTTAGGGGATTAAAGTATGGAATTGCAATGATTATTCTCTTAATGAGTGTGTAAGGCATTTGAGCACATGGTAAGGTTTTGAGAATGACAAATTTTGACCCGTCCATTTTTGTTCGGGTTGATCGGGTTTTGATTTAGGTTTAAATCTTTTTGAATTTTGAATTTCAAATTAAACTCGAGCTTAAACCGTTCGACTTGATCTTATTCGAAATGTAAGATTTTTAAAAAAAATACTATCTTTTTAGTGAAATGATGTCATTTTTAATATTTAAAAATTAAGCCTCATACATAATTAGGATTTGGATCATGGGTCTAAATACAAAATTTCAAGCTCCATCCGACCCACTACCAAGTCTAATAAGGTTTCGATTACAATAACAATAATTTAGTGAAAGTTCTGTTGATACGCAGAGTTAGAGGAGGTCCAATAATATGATGTATTGCTATGCATATTATTCCTTAATGTTTTTGTTTTATGTTTGGGCTTGGCTTAACACTTCAAGTTGAACTAATCCAATAAGGTCTAAGCCTAACCCAATTCACAATCTTAAGCCCAATATATGAACTTGTTTACTGCCCACCAATTTCAAGATAACTTCCAAAAGGCCACTGACCCCCCAAAATTAGCCCTAATCAGTAGAACGCTTCAATTCAGCAGTTTCTCGCTTCAAAGTTCATCAATGGCGTCACAAATGACGATCCTCACGCGCACTAAAACCCTGATCAAAACCCTAAACCCAGCAAAACCAATCTCCACTTTCACCTTCTTATCGCAACAACCCGAACTCGCACCCGACCCAATCCACTCCGATTCCCATCCGGTCACCGGCGTCACGCCGCTGCCGCCCAACCCAGCTTCCGGAAGTCCGCTCTACAACGAGAATTGGCGCCATCCAAACCCATTTCCCAACTCGCCGCTGACTCAGTCCATAATCCCAGTCGGGTTCCTGCATAACACCCCTGGAGGTCGCATGCATTCAATGGCGCAAACTCTTGATCTGAACTCGATTTTGAACTTGTTCGCCGACTGGATGACGTCACAACGGTGGTCGGATATCAAGGAGTTGTTTCAGTTCTGGATACGGTCGTTGGACAAAAATGGGAAGCCGAATAAGCCGGACGTGGACTTGTATAACCATTACTTGAGGGCCAATTTGATGATCGGAGCAACCGCCGGAGATTTACTCGACTTGGTTGCGCAAATGGAGGATTTTGCAATCTCGCCAAATACGGCCTCGTTTAATCTGGTCTTGAAAGCTATGTTTGAGGCTAAGGAGACCGAGGCTGCCGAGAAGTTGCTCCAACGGTTAGCTATTCACTCTCTTTTTGTGTAATGAGAAAATGTATGAAGATAAACTTGCATTTGAGTTTTATATTGGACCCTAAAGTCATATTCTTGTTTTGGTTTTTGATATTATTTGTCACAGAACGTAGTTATATGTTTGAAGTTTGAGTTGGGTCCCTGGTAAAAATCGTGTGTTAAATGGTTCAGGATGGAAGACACGGGGAAAGAATCTCAGCCTAATGATGAATCATATGAGTTGGTTACATGCTTGCTGTTCTCTACTGGCAAACTTGATGCCGCTTTAAATAACATTGATAAGAATTTGAAATCTGGGAACATCTTGTCCATGAGAGTGTTTGGTGATTGTGTTAAAAGCTGTGTTAATCATGGAAGATTGGACTCATTAGTGTCAATTATCGAGAAGTGCAAGGTACTTGACTAGTTTGACTAATAATTGAGTCGCCATGGTTAATATTATAGATATTATGATGCTTATGTTTTATGTGGCAATGTTCACATTGTTGTCAGGCTACAGATCAGAATAAGGCTTTGTTCCCAAGTTGGAACATGTGCTTGGCAATTGCAGAAACTGCAATGCAAGCAGATAACAGCAAGTTGGCATATTACGCTCTTGAATTTATGGCCAAATGGATTGCTCGAGGCGAGAATGTGAGGCCTCCTGTCCTACTATCTGTAGATGAAGGACTCGTGGTCTCAGCACTAGGAACTGCTGCCAGGACTTACGATTCTACTCTTCTGGATGCATCATGGGCCATTCTTCGACGCTCTTTACGTGGCAAGAAGGCCCCTAATCCAGAATCTTATATTGGGAAGATATATGCCTATGCATCATTGGGAAATTTACAAAAGGCTTTCAGTACCCTGCGGGAGTTTGAAACTGCTTATGGAAATTGTGACAGAGAAACAGAAGAAGAACTTTTCTCTCCGTTTACCTCTTTATATCCTTTGGTTGTTGCTTGCTCCAAGAATGGTTTTGAGACTTTGGACTCGGTATGTATTTATTTGTCGCCATCCTAATACCTTGTTGCGGATATCATATACGCTCATTACATCTCAAAACATTTAGATCATAACAGCTGAGTTTCTTCATTTTCTCCTATCCATTGTTTTTCAGGTATATTTTCAACTAGAAAATTTAAGCCGTGCAGAAACTCCTTACAAATCTGTTGCTGCGCTTAATTGTATAATTCTTGGCTGTGCAAGTATATGGGACCTTGACCGTGCATACCAGACTTTTGAGGCAATCGGCTCCGCTTTTGGGTTGACCCCTGATATTCATTCCTACAATGCTTTGATGTATGCATTTGGAAGACTCAAGAAGGTCATCACTTGAGTCACATCATCTCTTCTCTCTCTTTTTTTATCAAACACATGCATGCACACACCTATAGCTGACATACGCATGGGTTCCCTGTTGTTATGTATTGCGGACTTTGATTCACACATTTAGGTGACATGTTCATGGGTTCTATATATTGCGGAATTTGAAGAACTACCTTGTGAAGTCATTGGAGATGCACCAAAAAAATAAATTCTGCATTCTAGTATGCATGACATAACTGTTTGGTTCTGCAGAAAGTGCTATTTGTAAATTGTTTGTTCCATGTTATAGTTCAACTCCTAGTCACACATACTAAAAGGCATGCTGTTGCATACATGCAAATGTTGCATAGAACAATTGTCACATGGGTTGCTTGTTTTTTGATATCCTGTATGTCTTATTGAGAAAACTTCTTGTGATTTTATGCAGACAGTTGAAACTTCGAAGGTTTTTGAGCACTTAATAAGCTTGGGGATCAAACCCAATGCAATGTCATACTCGTTGCTTGTTGATGCTCATCTCATCAATCGGGATGCAAAATCTGCTCTCTCAGTCATTAATGAGATGGTATTACTCTCCTTTTACCTCATACCTGTCTCTATTAAGTTTCTGCCTCCAGTTTTGGTGTGTAATGAGTGCTTTCACTTGGAAACTAACTGGTGTTTGATGGACCTGTTTGACAGGTATCTGCAGGATTTGTCCCCTCGAAGCTAACTCTAAAAAGTGTTAGAAGGCGTTGCATTCGAGAGATGGACTATGAAAGTGATGACCTGGTGGGTGACTTAGCTAAACAGTTTAAAATACGAATGGGACCTGAGACTCGCAGGGACTTGCTGTTCAATCTTGATTATGGCACTGATTATGCTTCATAGGTAGAACAACTGAACTCTTGCTTTGATCTACAATTCCTATTGCTTTATTTTGTATACTTGCTACTGTATGTCATAATTGACTTCATCCTTGCTTTATTTTGCTCCTGAGTTTCATGAGGAAAGTAAATTTAGTTCTCATTAGACAAGTTAATGTTACTGTTAATGAATACAATATAGGCACTCTTCTCAACATTCCTGTTATATCGGTTTCATCGGAAGTTAATCCAGTTAAGAGTCCTTGTTACCTGAATCAGTCCGTATGATAGTTTTCTCATTTAAATTGTTGCAGGTTTGTTTATCACATTCCTGGAAATCCTTGCTAGGACAAAACGCAATGTTCAACAAAAGTTTAGTCTTGTCCGTCTGTACATGAGTTGATTGTATTTTGACAGGAATCATAAGGGAGCCATTTACAGGCTAGGAGGTATGTTAGGATCATAGCCATCTATATATATGTGACCTCCAAATTTTTGGTTGGCGTTCTATGATGAGTCTATTAGTGACCCTGAAATTGGTGGTCCAAGAAAGATGGTTGCATTTAGAAGAATAAATTATTGAACAGCTTTTAAGCATGTATTTAAGCAGGAAATGCTCTGCTTCAGGCTTTCGTGTGATCATTTTTCTATGGCCACCATTTGTGACCTTTAACTTAGGATATCTGCTTTTGATCAATTCTCCAATATTCTATTGCCCAGAACAGAAGGATTGTTTCATCAGTTTTGCAGTATATGAACATATCTTTTGTCATCAAATCTATATTTGGATTGACACTTAGGCTACCATGGTCTGAATGATAAAACCAAACCTAGCAAGTTGGATTGAGTGTTGGAAGCTAGCCTAGATAGGCAAAGAGAACTCTCTGTAATTATTAAAATAATTAAGAAAAACATTTATGTACTCTATTTGACAACATTAACAAATACACCAAAAAAACAAATATATGGAGTTTGGACAGTCGTCCCTAGACCAAAATTTATTCTCCATTATTTGTCAAGTCTTCAAATCAACCATCCAATAACTTCTCACCAATGGAGCATCACTTATTCCAACAGTTTGTTTCCTACGATCCTGGATTTACAGCAGCTTTCTGCAGTGTATGTACATTAGAGTTCATCAGTATATTGCAAAAACAGGTATTTCTTACAGGCTGAAGTTGAGGACAGGCAGACTTAGAACATTGAACATAGTTACTTGAAACTATTTGCCAACTTGATTCTGCTGAAAAAAAAAAAACAACTTGTTCTAGAAAAACTCACCCGTTTTGCCTCCTCCATGTTTGCTTTGATTAAGGAATAGATGGCAACACCTGCAATGGCTATTACAGTACCAATACCAGTCTGTGTAGAGATTTTATTGCCTGCAGAGTTTGCAACCATTGAAAAGGGATGTTAGAACATGATAAAACTAACATCATCAACCAATGTGTTTAATATGGATGGCATCTGATTAGCAACACATGCTACTACAGAAACCTTTAACATTCAAGCAACTCTAATTCCAAATCATAGCATGAATACTCAAGGAATTTTCAAAATTCAATCCAAAAATATACGAGCCGAGTTCAATGACAACATTAAAATCCTTGCTGACATTAGGAAAATTTTAAGATCTCACGAAGGGATACTGAGAGATTACCGAACACAACAATAGAGAAGCCAATGACAAAGACTCTCTTCAACACATTTCCAACTGCATGTGTAAGTGGAGCAACTCGTTCCAAAGTGTTGGTGGCAATCTGCAATTTAGACACAGTGACCAAAAGTAACACACCATTGTTCTAAAAACATGATTCGAAGTCAATGTTAAGCTTGTCAGAAAATTTCTATATGGTTAAATTTGGCATTTACCTGGTTGTAGAGATGGTAGAACATCCCCACCCAAAACAGGTCAGACAAGAATTTCACAAGTCCAACTTTGGCTATTGCATCACTGAAACCAGTTTGAATCAACTTAGGACCCTCAAGCTGTAAAACACAGGAACACAGGCAATGATTGACCATTATGCAAGAGAAAGCAATCAAGATTTAAAGATTTCAGTTTGAAGTTTTTGTTCTGAGTATACTTACCACTATTGCTGGTGGAATGCAAACCAAAAGGGCAATGATTGAGATGTAAGCATACACATTGGTACTGTCCATGCCAGTCTGTTAAAGTAAGGAGGATTGTTAGAAACTTGGTGAACAATTTTGTAAAGCAAAGAACTAAAGAAGCACTGCTTCAGGGCCTATACAATCTTAAATCTCTGATATCTTCCTGTTGACAGACATGTAAAGGAAAGGGAGAAACTCCCCTGAATAAGCTTACCATTGCTTTCTTTGAATAGATACTTCTGTAAGTAAATGCAATGTTTGAAACCATTGCACTAATGAACCCAGTCCAGTTGAAGGACAGTTCAGTCAGCGATGCCATCGACACACCTATAAACCTCAGTGTAAAAAGTTGAGAAATTCATACTC
This sequence comes from Erythroxylum tenue, assembly GCA_027568955.1. Lineage (NCBI taxonomy): Eukaryota > Viridiplantae > Streptophyta > Magnoliopsida > Malpighiales > Erythroxylaceae > Erythroxylum > Erythroxylum tenue. The sequence continues at coordinate 1,502,831 of JAOSBM010000001.1, forward strand.
ATTCTACAAAATGATTCGCTCAGGTCAATATTCTGTTCACTTGTGGTTGGATGAGACCAAAAACATAAAAAGGGCTAGAAGAACTATGCATACCAATAACAACAGGGGCCAATGATAGCCAGAGTGACAAAGGGATTTGTTGGCCTAGCACAAACTGAGAAGCAGCAGCATTGAAAAATGGTTCAAGGGCTGCAGAAAAGTAATAAACCATCAAGATCATAAAACTGATGCAAATGATTAGTAGTTATAACTACCGATCGATACAATACCCCGTGGACTCAAAGATCACAGTTGAAGAGTTTTATTTTCACAACCTCATCACACCTAAAGATCACATTACCTTTGACGGTGTGAGTAAAAGACACAGCAACAGCTGCAAATGAAACATTGGACATGACATGTCCAAGGGCATGACAGAATGCAACTGGTGTTAATAGTATCAGAAGCTCCTTATCAATTGGCTGTTTCACAAACAAATTGAAGCAATTAAGCAATCTTTCATTGACCTCATCATTGAAAAGAACAAGCAAACACTCAAACTAGTCACTCACTGCACGTTTTGGTAAACCAACAGCCCAACTAACGAGACAATAAACCACCCCAACTAGCAGATGTATGACAGAAACGAAACTGCAAAACCAAACATTCATAAATAAAAAACGAGGATGTCTTCAAAACAAGAAAAGAATACATTAAAAAACAGGACAGAACTACTTACTATGGATATGGAAAGTAATTATAAACCTTCTTGTTGAGTATGTTGAAGATCACATTCAAGAAGTACCTGAGCACATGATATTACATGCACTTAATCAATCACTTGATCATCTAACCAGTTACACACGAATCATTGCAATTTTGACCCTCACCAAGCGAAGAAGAAGAAACCGGTGACCAGAACCGGAAATTTCTCTCCGAAGCTCTTCGCAGGCTGTACCTGCCTACACTCACAAATCAGTCAAAACTCAAGCTTTTTCACCAACCAAGCCAAGCAAAGAAAAAAAGTCAACAAACGGAAAACTCAAACCCGTCGGCATCAGAAGCAGCGGCTTTAACGACGGGAACTCGTCGGCGAATGTGTTGAGTCCAAGAGGAGAGGGAGTTTTCCGGCAATGGGGAGAACGCCAGGCGCGGGAGTTTCCCGGCCGGAGTCTTGAGATGAACATTGGCTCTAGAAATCCGGTTCGTTGGAGACAGCAAGTAGAGTGACCGGAGACGACCGGTGTGGACAGGGTACTGAAGTGAGCTTGTGATTGACGCCATAGTTAAAAGAAAAACAGAAAAAACAGAAAACTGAAAACTGAAAACTGAAAATTCAGTTCAGCTCCTCAACTACAGGAATAAGAGAATTGATTTTTGTGAAAAATAAGTTAAAGATAAATTAAAAAAAAAGAGAAGGAAAATGAGGAAATTTAAAGCTTGAAAATGAAGAGAACCACACACACACGCACAGTCTGAGAGACGAAGAGTTTATAAGATACTACAGGCTAATGTATGGTCCATAATGCATGTGGATAAAACTATATCTATCATGAATTGAAAATTAAAAAAAAAACATATTTCTTGTTTTTAGATTGAAATTAAACATAACGAATTTATATTAAATTAGACTATTTAATTGTGATATCATGTAAATTAAATTGAAGGTATATTTATTAGAAACTCACAATAATTTTATTTAAATTTAATGATGAAAATTTAAATCATAAAAAATATTAAGGTAAGTAACACTTTAATTCTCACATTTTATTAAAATATAAATTTGACTGTAATGTTTTGAATTATTTAAAATAAAATCGTTTAATTTAAACTTTATAAAAAGATTAAATTAAGATTATTAAAAATAATTAAGAATAAGTTAAATTAATTTATAATTTAATTTAATTTAATAAATTCCAATTGAGATCCATATAATTAATAAAAATATATAATATAAAAACATAAATTCACCTAAATGTTTTTGCTATTAAGATGTTGACCGGTGGCGTCCAAGCAAATTCAGGTTGTTTGCATCTCGTTGCCAGAATTCTAGACTTGCTGCAGCGTTTTCATAATGTGAAACTCACTCATATTTACAGAGAAGAAAACTTTGTATCTGACTCCTTTTCTCATTTTGTTTTTGATTTTTCTCCTGAAGTTCATGTTTTGAGACAAGTCTCTCCTAGTGTTAGTAGATGGCTTGATAATGATTTAATAAAGGTCTCTTATGTTAGATAATTTTCTGTCTTTGTGAGCTTTGTTTTTTTTTTACCAAAAAAAAATTCAAATCAAACTATTTATAAACATTAAAAGCTTATTTTTAATGCTTTAGGATGAAGTTAAAATTTATACACTTCTATATCAATGATAAAAAAAATTCAATCTAAGTTTACAATTCAATGTTTAAATTTTTAGTTTGATTTACTTTAATAATTCCTATTTTAAAAAATCAATTAATTTATTAAATAGATATTCAATTTTCGTAAGTTAATAAATTCTTATAAATTAAAATATATTGATTAATTTTTATGTTTCCTAAAAAGGGTTTGTTCTATTTACCCCGTAAGACGTAACCACGTGCAACTGAGAAACAGCAAAAGTGCTTCATTTCCACCGTATCAACATTAATATCTCTTTCCCACTGAGTTGGATGACTCAAAAAACAGAACAAATCTGTACAAAACCATACTCTGCATACCTACTTGAATTATATTTACTTACATATTACCCGTGCCAAAGTAGCTTCAGTAGTTTGGTAACAGGATCATAAGTCTTTTACAGTATGATAACTGTTGTGTATGAATGATTAGGACTGAATTTGTCAGTAGTTACTCTTCCTTCACAAAATAACTCTGTGGCAAGCTAAAATCTTCCTCGTGACTCAGAATTTCTGCTTCTTCATCATCCGGTTTCTGAAATCCATGGTAAACAGAGCCAAGTCACTCAAGAACTATCCTGAATATAATGGAAGAAATGAACATGCACATGCTTTTGTTTATCAAAAGTCAAAACATTTGGTAATTTCTATCCCTAGCTTTCTCATAATTCTTAGTTGCTTGGCCTTCCAGACTTATCTATAAGATCTTTTCAGCACTGTAACTTTTGTATCAAAATAAGGTGTATAGTTCATAGTCAAATTCTGGGAAGTAGCTAAGATTTTTCTCTTCTATATCAACTCAAAATGTTTTGAGTATTTCGGTTTCTTCATGAATCAATTGGAAGTATGAAGAGCAATAAATGAGGTTGATGAAATATTTATTGGGTTTTTTCTATCAATGTTCATAGATAACGGGAATTATCAGAATGTAACAAGTACCAGCATTTCTATGTTGTAGAATCGATCCAGCAACTGTAGAACTTCATCAGGGGAGAAGTGTCGATCAAAACTGCAATACAGTCATCAACACATTAGCATATGCAATCGAAAATCTGGCTAAAAAAATAGAACCTAAGATTGATAGTAGACTTCTTAATTAAGTACCTTTTCCTCAGATATTCCATCATACCATAAAGGACAAAGTGGCGATGCATGCCTGCATGAATACAATATAGTAGTTGGTTATATATTAGGGAAAAATTCATGGTCACAAAAGGGAATTTATGTCAGAAGATAACAAGTTAATCAAGTAAAAAGGATATTCTTGTACTTAAGAAAATTACAGCCAAGAAATTTTCCATCTTCTCAACATTAGATCCATGCGTAGCTTGTGTTTATGCAATAAATGGCAACACATTTTTCGTTCTATAAATTTAGACATTTATGGCTGAAAACAATAGAAAGTGTAGGGCCTTGTTGTAACGCATTTCAAATTTCATACTAATGAGGAAGGAGAATTCGGATTTAGAACAACTGGACAGGAAAAAGAATAAATTAATCCTAATTAGCGACATATAACGAATGATAAAACTCACTGGTAGCCATACTTTTGCCCACTCAAAATATTTAATAACAAAAAGGATGCTCCAAAATCCCACAGTTGATAAGGACACACCTGAGTAGGTTCAAAGTTCTTTTAAAATTTCTTTTTCCTCATGTCACAGCTAATTCCTTTGAAATGCTTCAATACTAATGTAATTATACAGAATCAAACACTTCCAACAATATTATACTTGCCAGAAAAGATTTAACCACAAGGCTTTACGTGTATTAGCAACAGGACGGCAAATTAGCAATTCAAGAAAACCTTCTCTAATTTCTCTCTTCTTTCTTCAATAAAAGCTTTTATTTTTAATTCATACCCTAAGCACGAAATCAAGCTATCTAAGATACAGGAAATGCATAACCGGAGATCGAAAAAAAACAAAATTGAAAATAAAATCAAAGAACCTAACCTCTCAGTTTAACCGGGGGGTAAATCTCAAGAGCCTCCAAGAGCCGAAGCTCCAATTCAACCTGCAATTGCTCCTAAAAAAAACAAATAGAATACAGAAACAGTCAACATCGACTAAAGAACGTGGAAAAGAGCGAGCGATAGACAGTTGAGAAGACCTTGGAAGGAGAAGAAGCAGATGAAAGCGGAGCTTTACACGCAGAGTGTACGGACATTCCATCCTGTTCCTCTTCCCTCTCCTTGCCATTTCCACCGCCGGCTCCGGTACCGGCACCACCGTCCATTTTACGGGCTTGAAACTGAGGGTCTCAGGCTTTGTTCAGAAATCGCTTTCACTTGATAAAACGAAATATGGATTCATCTGGAGCATGAAACGGTTTCCGAGTTAGGTTTTACAGTTTTATTTCAGTGGGCTCAAGCCCATTAGTGTGAATTGGACTTTTATTTTTTAAAATTAATAATTAAAATTATTTAATATTGTTTATTTAAAATTATTTAATTTATAAAAACACTTTGTTTAAATTATTCCATATAAAAAGGAAATTTTATTTTCATATTTAAAAATCACATAAAAAACTTATAGTGACTTTTTGAAAATTTAAATTAATAAAATAAATTATAATTGTTCTCAACAAAAATTTTCATAATTTAAAAATAAAGTAAAATAAGCTAATATTAAACCTCAAACATATAATTAAATTCAAATAAATTTTTGTTTAAGTTATTCGAGTCATGGAAATAATTTCTTCACAAAAATACAAAGAAAAATAATAAAAAAATAAGTCAATATAATTCTAATTATATAATCAACAACAGCAGTAACTACCTAATAAAAATCCGATTGATAATAATGTTTTAGAAATCGGACCGGACATTGAATCGATCGAAGGAAAAGTTTAAGATTTAGAGGTTCAATCGGTAGTGAACTACTATAAAACCGACATATAATAAATAAGAAGTAAAACTTATAAGAATAAATAAAAATGAATATTTTATTGAAATAAGAATACACCAATGTCTGTTATTATATAATGAATTATTAATAAATAAATATGAGTCTAAAATAAATATTAAAATAACAATAAAAATCAAATTTGTATTTCTGAAGGAGGTTGTATCTCATCATTGTCAAAAGCTCTAAATTCTTCAAATTCAAAGTTAAAAGTGAATAAAAACATGATAGACTTCGTTGCATATTATCAAGGTTTTAAAAACTGGACCGGACCGTCTAATCTGACCAAAAAAAGTTTGAACTGGCCAATTTTTATACATAGAGATTATTAGGTGAAATCGAACTAGATTGTTGACTGGTTCAAACTTTTTCTGATCGGATTGGACGATCTGGTCCAGTTTTTAAAACCTTAATTAATATATAAGATTTGGAGAGATTTAGTAATAGTATGCAATCGTATCCATAATCAATAGAAATACTATTTCCGAATGACAATTCCATTAAATATAACTTTTTAAACATTTTATCAAATACACATATTTATTTATTTATATAATTAATAACAATTTTAGATGCAAATAATAAACTCTTTTAATTTGAGCCAATTTATTTTAAAATTGATTATTAAATATCATAATATTATTAATAAAAAAGTGATATAAATAAAATCACATAAAAAAATTTAAAATCACCTAAAAATTATTTTACTTTTAGAATTGAAAATCAAGTTAAAAATTTATAGTTTTTGGAAATTTCAAATTAAATTAAATATATCATAAACTCTTGAAGTTAAAAATAATTAATTATTTAATAAAATTATCGGGAAAAGAAAGTAATAATAATAGGGCAGTGGTGAGATTACAGAAATAGCCCTCCCATTGAATCGATCACGAAAAGCGCGCCATGACTTTCAAAGTCAAACCGAAGATCAACGGTCCACATTCGGTCATGGTCCAGAACCCCACAATAGCCCGCTCTTTAACACCACACCCGCGCAGCACCTTCCTCTTCGCCTTCCATTTTCTTCTTCTTTAAACCTATTTCCTCTGCTTTACCTCCGTTTTCCTTCTTCTCTGGTTTCTCTTCTTCTCTCTGTTTTAGCGCTTACTCTGTGAGTTAATCTCTCTCAACAATGTCGAATGAGATGGAAAGGGAGAGTCTTGTTTACTTGGCCAAGCTCTCCGAACAAGCCGAGCGCTACGACGGTAATAGCCCCACCAACCGTAATCATCATCATCGTCATTTTCATTTTATTGGATAGTAAAACGCATTTGCTTGACTCAAAAAACAGAAATGGTGGAGAGCATGAAAAAAATTGCACAACTTGGTTGTGAGTTGACTGTAGAGGAGAGGAATCTGCTGTCTGTTGGTTACAAGAATGTGATCGGTGGCCGGCGAGCTTCTTGGCGCATTATGTCTTCAATTGTACAAAAGGAAGAATCAAAGGGCAATGAGCAGAATGTTAAACTGATTAAAGGCTATTGCCAGAAGGTAGAGGACGAACTCTCTGTGATTTGCAGTGACATTCTGTCCATCATAGACAAGCATCTGATCCCCTCTTCAACCTCTGCAGAAGCTACTGTGTTTTACTACAAGATGTGAGTCATGTTTGATGTTAAAGTGCAATATCACTCTTCTTCCTTTTGCATGTTCAATTGATTACTCTTATTCACCAAATTCTTATGCATTCGCTTAAGGAATAAGTAAGTTTGAGGTTCTTTATCTACATCATGTGATACATGGATTCAGGAAAGGTGACTATTACCGCTATCTAGCTGAGTTCAAGAATGACCAGGACAGGAAAGAGGCAGCAGAGCTGTCACTTAAGGCTTATGAGGTATGTATCTCTTATATTAGCTATTGTAACATGTTTATCCATTATTTGTACCTCATTTTGTGTGTTCAAATTTAGGCTGCTTCTGCCATTGCAAATAAAGATCTACCTCCATCCCATCCAATTCGCCTTGGGATTGCCCTTAACTTCTCTGTTTTCTATTATGAAATCATGAATTCTCCTGAAAGGTGTGTGATTATTTATGACTATCAAGCTGATAACTTAATTTTGTTATTCATTTTGAGGCTATGAAATCTTATCATGTAAAAACCCTCAGGGCCTGCCGACTGGCTAAACAAGCTTTCGATGCGGTGATCCCCGAGTTAGACAACTTAAACCAAGAATCATACAAGGACAGCACCCTGATAATTCAGTTATTGAGAGACAATCTCACTCTTTGGACGTCTGAATTACCTGAAGATGGAGGTATAGTAAAAGAATTCCATAAAACTTTGGCCTTTATTATGGAGATAATACTGGTGCTTCAATGAAGTATATAGTGGAGCCTGTTGTCACACATTTTTTCCCCTCTTTCTCATATTCTGGAACTAATGAATAGATAAGTTGCCATACAATCCTGTTTTCTTTGGCTGAGTTAAGGAGACATAGATGGATATGTGTTTTAGATAATGATACTCATACAAATTCTACAATGTAGGCGAGGAAAATTCAAAAGGGGAAGAATCCAAACCTGCTGAAGGAGAGGTTAGTGTCAAGATGATTTATTAAACCAGATTTCAGGGATCACTTGTTTCGCTACTGAATTCTGTTATTCTCTTTGCAGCATTGAAAGAGTACTTAAGGACTATGTTGATGCCAAGTGGGTGTCAAACTAAGTTGCAGAAGTGCCTTCTTTTTTATTAATATTTCTTGCGAGTTGATCGGATTAAAGACACTGAGGACGGTTGGTGATACTTTCATCTTCTTAGATCCTCCCAAAGCCTGAAGAAAAGATTATTCAATTTCTTTACCCATTTCTTTTTTTGTTACACTTTTCCTACTCTTTCTAGGAGAAAGAAAAAGAGGATCTTTTCCATTTCACATATTCAATATTCTTGCATGTATAAACTTCTGATGAAGATGATCTGGATGCCTTTGAATAATAGCATTTTGTTATAGTTCAGCAGCAGCTTATTACTAGCGGTAGCTAGACATATATAGAACCAGTCGAATCCAGTTTACTGTTGCATTGTAATCCAATTTAATGTTAAGTGAATATGGCCTCTTTGAGTCCAGTTGAATCACTATACTAAAGCACTCAAGCAAACAAAAAAGTTTCAACCTTCTTTTGACCTTACAAGCTATATTCCCAATATCAGATTGTTTGACAGTCTCAGTCTCTGGTCATGCTCCAAAGAACAAAAACCCTTTCCAAAAAACCAGAACCAAAACCCTCTCATTGTTTTTCTTTTCTTTTTTGGTTGTGTTTCTTACTTTTTTTGGCTCAGGAGGATAATATTAGTTTGAATTTTTTTCCGGGGGAATGAAGTAACGGTAAAATAAATTTTCTCCAGTGATATATTATTCAGTTCAGAATGGATCTGAATACTAGAGTAGTATTTGTGTACCAATCCCATAAGATCTAAGCCAGTTATTTATATAGGACCCATATAAATAGATGGTTTGGATCTTATGGGACAGGGTTGGTACACAAATTTGAGGACAGAGGATCTGTCCCCCTGTGTTCTCACCTGGTGGACCCCTAGGGCAATTGGGACTGGGCATCGCTTCAAACTTGTCTCCAGTCGACAATTTGTCGGGTCATCGCAGAAACTTTTCCCCCGAGGTCCTTCCTAGGCTAAGATAAGCTTATCTGGAGCTGCTCAGACACTGGGCACTTCATCGTCGCTTCAGCATACAACTTGCTAATGGAGCATCCTGATTACACTACCGATGGACTCTGGCAGATTATCTGACAATGGCAGGGCCCCTAACGATCGGCTCCTCACTAACCAACATCGTGTGCGCCGACACCTCATTAACAACGGATTATGTCACCACTGTGGCCTTGAGGAATCTGCTCTCCATACTATGCGAGACTGTGACAAAGCCAGACAAGTGTGGATCTCCTTCCCGCCTCACGTTGTTAATGATGGCTTCTTTACTTAGCCCGCTCGCCAGTGGCTTAGGACCAACCTCCTCAACCACCGACGTGTTTTTGGCAAGGATTGGTCGATTCTTTTTGGAGCTACATGTTGGTTCCTTTGGACATGACGTAATATGACCCTTTTTGATGATCAGTTCACTTGGTCGAACTCACCTATTGCTCTTCTTGTGTCTTTTGCAAGTCAGATTCACCAATCCACTGCTTTGAGGGGACCAGCACCCACGGGACAAAGACCGCGCCATGAACAACACTTAGGATGGTGCCCTCCTCAGCTCGGATGGATCAAGTTAAACACGGACGGCTCGTGTAAACCATCCTCCTCCTCTGCCTCAGCTGGCGGCATTCTCCGGGATAGTACAGGCAAATAACTTGGAGGCTTTGTACAGAATCTCGGATGGTGTTCTCCGGTGTCTGTCGAACTCTGGGGTATCTTTACAGGGCTCACGATCGTGTGAAATCTTGGTCATCGTCGCATCGATTTGGAGGTAGATTCGATGGCGGCGATACATCTCATTTCTTCCTCAGAACAACGGACTATGGTCTCCAACCCCCTAGTTCAGGGCATCAACGAATTGCTTTCCCGCAATTGGATGGTCATACCTCGACATATCTTTCGAGAAAGTAACCGATGTGCCGATTGGTTAGCCAAATATGCGGAGCATTTTGACTTTGGAACTTTTGTTCTTGATACTACACTCATAGAGTGTCACATTCTCCTTTTAGATGATATTTTGGTACTCTGTTTCCTTCGACTAGCATGTAATTTGTATTTTTCCCTCTTATAAAAAAAAATTTCCAAACTCTCATTCATTGGACAGGAAGTTCAAATGAATTTGTTTTGAAGCCTAAAATAGACCCCACATGGGTCCCATGAATCCAGAAAAGGATATTTTTTTTGCCTTACACGGGAAATAAAACGACAAAAGAAACTAATCACTCGCCCCGGTGATCGTCACACTCCCCGGCCGTAGGGGTCGGGAAAAGGATCTTTTCAAAAGTCAGGAAAGTACTCATCAACTAATTCTGCTTGCGTTTTCTGCATGACTAACAGATGTTGTATGCAGAAACTAATCTAAAATACTCATTAAGTGAAAATACTCATTAAGTGAAAATTCTTAATTGATTACCTGCCATAATTGGATATTTTGCATGCACTTGCTCATTTCAATTTATGTCACTTTGCTAATTTCAGGTACAGGCGTTACTTCTTATGATCTACACTTTACTGTTTTCTTGTCAATATATGCATGCCACCTTGTCAATATATGCATGCCACCAGCTTTTCTTAACCTGAACCGACCACTGGATAGACAGAGCTAAGAAAAATGTCAAGTGCAGGTTCTCTTCTTCTGGCTATGGCGGTGGTGATCTGCCTTGTTTCCACAGCCACTGCAAGGCAGAGATGGCAAGCTGCACATGCGACATTTTACGGTGACATGTCTGGCAAGGAAACAATGAGTGAGTTAGTAAGAGTCATTTTTATGTTCAATTCATAATCTTTTTTTGTTTCTAATTATGTTTTCTTGTCATCAGTGGGGGCGTGTGGCTATGGAGATCTTTTCAAACAAGGCTATGGACTTGAAACAGCAGCTCTAAGCACAGCTATTTTCAATGGAGGACAAACCTGTGGAGCCTGTTACAAAATCAAGTGCTACAACTCCAAGCAATGGTGCAAAAATGGCACCGTCAGAGTAACGGCTACCAACTTCTGTCCTCCAAATTACAGCAAACCCGATGGAAATTGGTGTAACCCTCCACAAGAACACTTTGATCTATCACTTCCCATGTTCCTGAAAATTGCAGAATACAAAGCTGGTATCGTGCCTGTCCTGTATCGACGAGTTCCTTGCTTAAAAGATGGGGGAATCAGATTTGAAATCAGTGGTAATCCTTACTGGATGCTTGTTTTAGTATACAATATTGGAGGTGCTGGGAATGTTGTTGATGTTAAGATCAAGGGTTCCAACGACGATTCTGACACTGAATGGATGCAAATGAGTCGCAGTTGGGGTCAGAACTGGCAAACTTGGCACCAGTTAGCAGGCCATAGATTGTCATTTCAAGTGACTACTAGTGATGGAAAAATGGTGCAATCTGATAATGTTACACCTCCTCACTGGAACTTTGGTGATGTTTATGAAGGCAAACAATTTCCTGTATAAAATATCGACAGACTAGTTCTTTTCTGCAAAATTGTCCTGAAATGTCTGTGCACAGTATTAATGTGCTACAAGAATAATAAAATATGCAGTTGCTAAGAAAAAAGGTGTGCTTATCTTATAGTGCGAAGCTTCCACATTCATGCTGATTTCAGGAATTGTTTGTGGTTCTGCCGAATTTCGCAGGGGCTGGACATCGTTATCATGATCCATGATTCCGAATAGCTTGGACTAGAGAACACCTGCGTCGTGAGGAGATAATCACCTTATATAGTCAAT
>JAOSBM010000001.1:1514571-1529581 GCA_027568955.1 Erythroxylum tenue
CATGATTCCGAATAGCTTGGACTAGAGAACACCTGCGTCGTGAGGAGATAATCACCTTATATAGTCAATACCTGTTAAGTTTAGGTCATTGTATATAAATGGGAGGTTGCCTACTTACAAATGGGCCGTAGATACGTGAACCTGGGCTTAGGTTTAGAATAGCCGACCCAACCAGTTTGAATGAACCAATGAACAGAGTTCTTGGGTATCTGGTGAGATTGTTGTTATAATCCACAAAGGAGAGACCAAATCTTGAAGTGAAACCAAGCGACCACTCCCAGTTATCGATAAGGGTCCAAACAAATGACCCTTGTACATTGCAACCGTCTTCCCTACAATGTCTAAAAGACTCCATGATTGGCCTGCAGAAACTGGTATAACTAATACCAGGTTCAATACATAGATGAGGATTGCTTATACTCGATAGAAGCTAGCAGGTTCAATAAAGAGTCATTGTGATATTTAATCCTTTTCTCATCCTTCAAAGCAGCACTAATGGAGATAAAGGCATTTTTAGGATGATCCATTCCTGCATACACCAGGAAAGCTCTTCCTTTTAGTGACAAATCAAAAGGCCTTTTCTTTTAAGACAAGTCCACGAACAGTTCAGGTTTTGTGTACCATCCAACATTCCTGAACATTAACTTCAGGGCTTGCATAGTTTTACCATTTTCTGTAACGACTATTGGAGGGTTGTTATGCTTGTTCTTGATATAATTCATTAAGCTTCTGATTCCTCCAGGTACAATGTATAGCCATATAACATTTGCCTGCAAATTTTTAATGTTAGAAAAGTTGTTTTGTCAGGCAGAAGAACCCTCTTTGGATTTCCAGGATGCAAAATTGACAAACTTTTAACATAATTCATGGATCTTTCAGTTTGAGAAAGAAAATTGAGAAACGCAGATAGGGAATCAGTCTGATTCTATCGTTTCAACTCGAAGCAAAAAACCAAGTTTGGATAACAAAAACCACAGTTCCAACAAAGCACTCCATTTTAAGTTACCCTTTCTGCTATAGGTTCCCCATCTCTGGTAAAATGCATTAGATTAGTAGCAAACAAAAGAAACAGATAAAATACATCAAAACCTTAAAATTTTAACTAAAAGAATGTCATTTTTAATTTTTAGAAACTAAAAAAATATATTTAATCGAACTTAGCGTGAACTTGATCAAACTTCAAGAAGTCAAAGTTTGATTAGACTTGGATTGGGTTTGGAGCCTCGGGCTTAATCGGGTTTCAAGCCTGATTAGGCTCAGGCTATCCAACCGAGTCAACCTAAGAACCAAAATTTTAAGTAAAATAAGATTGTTTTTCAAGTTTTAAAAATTAAAAATAATATTATCTTTTTAAAAATCAAGTTTTAAAAATCAAGTTTTAAAAATTAAAAATTAAAAATATATTTATTCAAGAAAATGCAAGTGAGTTAACCTCCAAAGGAATGGTTTAGTGGAAATATTATCTTTAGAAAGTAAGGAAAGTGATTTTCTTTTTTTCTTATTCAATTAAGTTTTTATTTAAACTTTTAGGATTAGAGCTTAATATTTTAAATTTTCATTTAAAATTTTCGCATTAAAAATTTGATAATTATTTGAATTAAAATTTATGATGAATTATTAAAATTTTAAGAGATGATATATACTTTTGTCAATTGAAATTATTACTACAACAACAACCAAATAAAAATCTCGCTGAAACATATACCCTAAAGAAGTCTAGTCTTTAGGGATGATAATTTTGACCCAGTCAGGCTCGGTTCAGCCCAACTATGACTCGGATTGATCCGGCCACAGGCTAGGCTCGGGTAGGGGTTGTCTCGACCCACCCTGACCCGTGGCCTGAAGAAAAGATACAAAACAAAATCATTTTGCCAAAATTATTAAGAAAAAATAAATTTTGTACTGATACTTAATTAACAAATTTTAAATTTAATATTAAAATTAAAAAATCTTTTTAAAATATGTTTTATAATTCCTATTTCTAGAATACATCATGCATGCACGTGATCAAATTCCATCACAGCTACAGCTCTTACCAACTCCATCAAATATATGTTTGCTTTCTGTTTGAAAAAATGTTTCACTATTCCCTTGGAATGGAATCCAGAGTGGCTGTGGCTTGTAACTTTTGTATTTGATTAATCCAACGTAGGCTTGTTATGGGACACTTATGGCTTATTAAAATAAGCTAATACTCTAAAGTCCCGACTAACACTCACAAATAGCTTTACTTGCTAGGAATTAGAGTTGCTCTCTTCGGCATGTGCTTCGTGAAGGTAATTTTGCAGCAGATTGTTTGGCGAAATTAGGTCATGGCATTGCTTCTCCGTTTCAGGTTTGAGATGATCTTCTTAACGCCCTCTCCTTGATTGTATGGGCTGATGCCTGTGATATTTCTTTTATGAGGTAGTTTAGTTTCTCTTCATTGTCACAAAAAAAATAAAAATATACCGAACCAGATAACATACAAATAAAGTTAGTAACGAATTGGACCATGCCGGGTTGACTCGACAACTTCTGTTCGGGTTTAGTTTGATTTTTTTATCTTTTAAATTAAAGTATAAAATAAAATTTTTTTTACAAAATGATATCGTCCTGATCTTGGCAAGGTAAAAGGTAATAGTTGATTATAGGCACCATCAGGTATATATCTGAATGTACTACCAATCTGTACGTATTTATTCCTTGTAACTTACATCTCTATTATCATGTCATATATGCATATGAGTCTACTGAAAACAGCTTCTTTATAATGTAAGGATAAGGCTGCGTACTATCATGTCCCCTAAATTTTATTTCAATGCGGAAATTCAGAATATGACGACGATCATGATATCGTTTTTTTAAGAATTATCAGGCCTCAAGTTGAAATAGAACTTAAAAAAAAGTGTTGTGATGTGACATTTCCTTTTGTCACTCCACATTAAATTGTAATTAAATTGCTAAGCAATCATATACTTACTCCACCATAACTCCACTCATTGTGGGAGGCGTCTTTCACTATTTAAGTTCAAGATAAGGTATCACTTATAATAAATAACTTCCTTTCTTTATGATATTAAATAAGGAATTATGATATATAATTTTAAAATTTATTTAGGATTATGATATATTTGCAATACAATATCATAATTCCTATTAAATAATATTATATATTTGCTTGAAATAGTTTTTAAAATATATATTTTAAAATTTTATATTATGTTAATTTAATAAAGTGAAAGTTCACGGTGTATTTTTTCAAGAAATAATTTAATAAAATTACATATTTTAGAGATGGGATTTAAGTTCTTACAAAAGTCCTTTTTCTCTAACTATTTAAATATATTTCATTAATAAAATTTTGTATTATAATATTATGATAAAATATAAATTTACATTGCATTTTTTTTCAAGAGAGAGTTTAATAAAATTAGTCATTTTTGACATGTAGTTATTATTTGAGTCCATCTTGCATTGACTTTTTATATATATATATAGGTTTTAAATAAAATTTATATTTTAAATTTAAAAAATGAGAAATGGACAAAAATACTAATGATTAAAAACCCAACATGCCCATGGTCTAGTTAGTGGAGTGGGAGACATTGGGCCAAAAAGTCTCGTGTTCGAATCCCTTTACTTGCACTCTTTCGATCGAATCTGTTGTATAGGGCTTGTTTAGTTTGAAGTACCCTATTGACGTGATTTGCAGGTTATTGTGTCAAATCGAAAATTTACCCAGTACGCATCTAAAGGATAACGACTGCGAGTTCCTTCATTTTATTAAAAAAAAATCAACATGTCTTACTTTTCAATTTAATTTTTAATTTTTCGTTTTATTTATCTTAAAAAATGATCAATTTATTAATTAATCGATCAATTTTAATAAATTAATAAGTTCTTATAAACTAAAATAAATAAATAAATTTTTATTTAATAAAATTTTCAATTAAACTTCAAATTATTCCTGTTTTTTTCTACCGAAGGTGCCTAGCCACCATTCCAACAGGCTAATTTACCCACTGAAGGTGTGCCAACGGGCTGTTTTTCTCACCGAAAATGCCCAACAAATTGGTTTTTCCACCGAAAGTGCCTAGCAACTTTGCCAATGGGCTATTTTTCTACCGAAAGTGCCTAGCGACCGTGGTAACGGGCTGAGAAGAACAATCTCTTTAAATTATATATATTTTTTCTAAATTTTTTATCTTACTTTTTAACTTTAACAGGAGTTTTAAAAAATAGAAAAATACAAATATTCTCTGTATATCAGATGACGAAATGAAATGATTTTGTCTGCTCTCTCTGTCTCCTCAATGTGAGAGCCAATTAAGATCTGATTAAATAAATAATTTTGGAAACGTGTAACCGTGCGAAGCCAAAAATAGACATTTCATGTATATGTAATCTCTTCCTCTCTCAATCTCTCCATCTTTTCTCTCTCTAATCTCTATTCTTCAATCTTCGTGTCATTTTGGCTTTCAATCTCCATCCCCAATCGGTATTGTTCCCTCAAAAACCCTAATGCACTTTCCTTCTTCATCTCTCTTGCCTTCTCTGATCTGATCTGCTCTGCTCTGTGCTCTGTTTTTTTTTCTTTTCTTCCTCAAGATCTGTAGTCTTCAATTTCGGTGGGAAAAGCAGATGCATTTTCACTTTTCTTCGAGAATTGTTTGGTTTTAGTCATCAGAAGTGAAAAGTGATTTCTGGGTATTCCTTTGTTTTATCGGTTATTTTATTTTGTTTCAAAAGAGCCAAGAAAAGAACGTTGTGGTACTGTAAGTAAAATGGTTAAAGATATTGACTTTTTGTGTTTTTGTTTGGTTGATCTCTTTTTTTTGACTTCAATGGCAGGTTGATCTGATTGGTTTGAGACTGGAAACTGCTCTCACATTGCTCAGTTGCTCAATTCTCTGTTGTTATTGGCGCACTGCCGAGTGGTTACGCTGCTTCTTGCGAGTTCAATTGTGTGAATTGTCGATTCTTTGTGAGGAATTGCTAAACACAACCTGCGATCTCGATGCCTATTTGGGATTTTTAAGACTTTGAGAAGTTGGTAAAAGATCGATCTAATGTATGGTGTTGGTGTAGTGTAAAGGAGGCTCTTTCAATGATTGTAGGGATTGTTCAGGTTCATGGTAACATCTGCAGAAGCTTGTTTGTTATGATAGGTTATGGTTTCCGAAGGTACTGGAGATTTGGGTTCATTTAGTTGATATAGAGACTCACTTGTTCAATCTTTGGACATGAGAAGCCACTGGTTCAATAAACTATCTGTCACTTCCGGTCTTAAACCGAGGCGTGGTTGGTTGTTGGTGATCCTTGTTGCTGCACTTGCGTTGATCCTAATTTTAGGATCCAGTTCTTCTAGTGATTTTGATCCTGTGTCTTCCACTCCTGTGCCTGACATTTATTCCAGTTATAGAAGACTAAGAGAGCAAGCTTCACTTGACTATTTAGACCTTAGAACTCTGTCATTAGGATCTGCCAGTCAAAAGGATCTTTCGTTCTGTGGGAGAGAGAGAGAAAATTTTGTGCCTTGTTATAATGTTACGGCTAATTTGTTGGCTGGGTTTAAAGATGGGGAGGAATTTGATCGACATTGTGAGATGTCGAGACCGAGAGACTGGTGTTTAGTTCGGTCTCCTAAGGACTATAAGATCCCTCTTCGCTGGCCTGCTGGCCGAGATGTGATATGGAGTGGAAATGTGAAGATAAGCAAAGACCAATTTCTTTCTTCTGGAAGCATGACTAAAAGGTATTACTAAGAGGGTTCTGTTCTGTCATATGCTACCGTTTTTGTGAGATAGATGAACTGATATTCTTTAACGATTTCGTAGGTTGATGTTACTTGAAGAGAATCAGATTGCTTTTCACTCTGATGATGGATTGATCTTTGACGGTGTCAAAGATTATTCTCGCCAGATTGCTGAGATGATTGGATTAGGGAGTGACACTGAATTTCTTCAAGCTGGTGTAAGTCCTCTTCCGTTCTCCTAAGCTCTTGGTAGAGTTTGGTTTCTAAAACCAGTAACATATTTGAATGTAGAGACATTTATAATGTAGCATGTTCATGTCCATAATAAATACATATGCAGCTTGACTTATTGATCTGCCCTTTTGGATTTATGTAAATGTTTTATGGGTAATGAATTTCAAGTGTTAATTGCAGGTGCGAACCGTACTAGATATTGGTTGTGGTTTTGGTAGTTTTGGAGCTCATTTGGTATCATTGAACCTAATGGCTGTCTGTATTGCTGCATATGAAGCAACGGGCAGTCAAGTTCAGCTTTCCCTTGAGAGGGGCCTTCCAGCTCTGATTGGGAATTTCATTTCACGCCAACTTCCATATCCATCAATGTCTTTTGACATGGTTCATTGTGCTCAATGTGGTATTTTTTGGGATGAAAAAGGTATAACTGCAGTTTTTCAATCTGCCCATTTTCCCTGATAGTTAACTGTGTCGATATTTTAAATGTAATGGGTTATTCTTTTATGATTCTTTGCTACTTTATATGAAATCATTTGCTGGTGTATACGCAGATATTAGCAGCTAAACTTGGTCTGGACTGGATTTCCTTTAATAACTAGTACCTGCTCCCTTGGGTTTAATATAAAGAATAAATCCAGTATCACTCCTCCATTAAATGCTTGATCAATTTATACATTGTGGTTTTTGGAAAGAATTTATGGTTTTGTGTTAAGTTTCAGTTATTTCCTGTTGTTAATAGGTGTATGCATGACATAATTAAAAACAGTGCTACGTGAAGCTTTCTGGATTACTGATTTAATGCCAAAACATTCAAGTGCCAATATCCCCTACTGTTATTACATTGGAGTGTCAACTATTGCAGCCTTCTTTCTACTCGAACATTCTTTGCTGATATTAACTTACATTGTAGCATTCAGTGCTTGGAATCATAATTTTATCACTAACAATGTTTTAATAAAACAGATGGGAAATTCCTTATTGAAGTGGATAGGCTTCTCAGGCCTGGAGGTTACTTTGTCTTAACCTCACCGGCAAGCAAGCCACATGGTGGTTCACTGAGGATGAAGAAGACAAGCATGCTAACTCCTATAGGAGAATTCACTGAGAGAATCTGCTGGAGTCTTTTGGCTCAGCAGGATGAAACATTTATCTGGCAGAAAACTGCATCTGTCCAGTGCTATAAATCTCGGTAAGGGATGCTATCATGTGTAATAGATGTCTTTTCTAGGTCAATCATATGTAGGTGTTTGAGTTTGGGTTTGGCATATTTCCACTGGATGAATTTTATACTTCAGACTTTTACCTTCTTTTTTTTTTTTTTGCATAATCTACAATTTCTAATTATACCTACACTGTTGCTTTTGTTTGATACTGTAGCAAGCAGGATTTTGCACCACTTTGTGATTACAAGCATGATATCACATCGTATTATCAACCTCTTATCTCGTGTATAAGTGGGACCACCAGCAAACGTTGGATTCCTATCCAGAACAGATCTGCTTCCAATTTTGGCTCAGCCGATCTTGAAGTTCATGGAAAGTATTATTTCGAATTGCATTTAAGTATTTTTTTTGACAACTTAACTTAGTTTTTACTATCCTCATGAGATATCTAGTTTTCTTCAAGGATTCTAAAACTCTATATACCTGTCTCACTTTGTTCATTCAATTATCCTTGCAGGAGTTGAACCTGATGATTTCTTGGAAGATTCTCAGATATGGCGATCAGCTCTGAAAAACTATTGGTCTTTGCTTACCCCTTTAATTTTTTCTGACCATCCTAAGAGGCCAGGTGATGAAGATCCATTACCTCCATACAACATGATAAGGAATGTGATGGACATGAATGCTCATTATGGGGGTCTAAATGCTGCTTTTCTAGAAGATGAAAAGGCACTGTGGGTGATGAATGTTGTGCCTGTTAATTCTCACAATACACTGCCTCTCATACTTGATAGGGGTTTCGCTGGTGTTCTTCATGACTGGTATCTGCTTATTTTCCCTCACAAAACAGCAGCATTCAATTCTCCTAGCCAAAACAGCTCCCCTACTTCACATAAATCAGAATGGAAAATGTCAAAAAAAAAAAGAAAAGAAAAGAAGAGAAAGAAAACATTGGTGATGGACCTTTTGTTCAGTACTTCCATTTTACATATAACTTCTACTTCGACAATATACCCTTGTTTAAACTTTTAGCAGAATATAGTAGTGAAAGCTCATCAGATCTGTGGCCTTTTGTTGTCAAAAGTGTTACTAATATTATCAGTGAAGTTCAATGGTGGTATGTACTTAGGAGGATTATCACTTAGAGTTACTTAGTAAATCTGTACACTTGGACTTCTAGTCTTTCATATATGATGTTGATTTTTATGGCATTGAGACATAAAAATCATTTTACATGTTGGTATTTAGCCTAAATTTCATGAAACTTTTCAAATTCATTTTCAATGTTGGTATGCAGGTGTGAGCCCTTTCCGACATATCCCAGAACGTATGACATGCTTCATGCAAATGGACTTCTGTCACATCTTAGTTTTGAAAAGTGCAGAATGGTGGATTTAATTGTAGAGATGGATCGAATTTTGCGGCCTGAGGTAATATATAACCAGTCCAGCCTATGTTTAAGAAATGCCAAGTGATGCTTATCTCACTCATTTCTGGACAACTTGAAGTAATGCCATTAAATGCACCATTATATTTTGATTGCAGGGATGGGTTATTCTTTCTGACAAACTGGGAATTATTGACATGGCTCGAGCTCTTGCTACACAAGTACACTGGGAAGCAAGGGTGATTGACCTACAGAATGGCAGTGATCAGAGGTTGCTTGTTTGCCAAAAGCCATTTGTGAGAAAATGATTGATCCAGCATCATGATTTCTTACCAATCTGAACCTGTACATTCTGTTCTGGTAATTCCTTTATATCTCTCTGGAAATTGGCACTTCTAATATAATCTTTAGGATTTGAACCTGGTACTACTGAACACCATAGTTTTTTTTATATAAGTAAGGACAGTTGAACATGAACCCTATTTCAGTTAGAAGCATCTGGGTCTTACTGTGATTACATGGTTACCAAAAATCTCCTAAACAGATCTAGGAACAATTAGTCATGAACTTAAATGTTTTTCACTGTTTCGACTCGCACCATTCACGAGCTTTTCGTTAGCAACGAGCTGTTCATAATGAGCTAAGGTTTCTTCCAATGCTTTTGATGTTTCTTCCTATATACTTTGAGAACTCTGAAAAGAATCATGGAATAGATAAAGTTGTAACTCAGCATATTTACCAACTAAATCTATGTCATTGCCAGATCAAATTTGTGGCAGCACCATCATCTGATAAAGTCCTGGAATCCTTCTTCCAGGAGCTAATCAAAAGCAAAGGAAAACAAAAGCTGTAGATTAGAAAAGAGGCTTTCTACAAAAGTAGCTGCAACAGGATCCATTTCTTCTTTTTTTCTTTTGTTTGTGAAGGTATTTGTAGCAATTCATTCATCAATTTTTTTTTGGTGTTTTAGTATTCTTTTTCAGCGTTGAATGATTTCTTCATTTTCTCCATATGGGACTCAACAAGTCTCTGTACTCAACAACTGCTACTTGTAAGGCTAATTGACAGGCCACGAAGTGATAATCAAATTGGTTTTCGTTTTGTTCTATGCCCTCAAGTCTCAGAACTAGCTGTTTACTTCATCCTAAATTCACTCCAGTTATAGAACATCAATGTTTAATAATCGTACTGAAACTTAAATTGCTACTGTAAAAAGTTTAAAGTTTATAAAATAGGTATATAATAATACTGAACAAAATTAAAATCAGTATTAGACTTTCGTAAAATTGATATTTAATAAAAATTAAATAAATTAAAATTTGATTAAAGAAAGAGATTGTTTTTAGATGTTTTGTTATGTTTAACTAAAAAAGGGTATGTTTAATTAAAAAAGGGATTGTCGGTATTAGATGATCATGGTCACAAGCTATGTGCTGATACTTTCAATTCCAACCATTGCTTGGCTTGGGTGGTAATGTTCGTGACTAGATGTAACACATTGCGCCGCATTACCACCGCTCCATATACGTGTCATCTCAACAAAAGGGTGATGATGATGCTGCACCAGAAAAACAATAAATGCTGGAGGTTAACTTACGTTGTCCATTTTCCTTAAATTTCCCAACTTTTTGCATGTTACTATTTCTTGCTAAATACCCATCCCTGGATTGTTGAAAGTTTCAAGATACTGGATCGTAAATGTCTGCATAAGTGCCAACATCAGCAGGTAACCGTGTGAAGAGTAGTTAGTAGTGAGGAACACAGAGGGAAAAATGGTGCATGTTACTTCCTGACTACGTTACTAGTTCTTAATCAGAAAGAAAGGTAAGTACTTTGTATGAAATATTAGTTCTTAATCCGTGATGCAATGCATATGTATATTAGTTCAGCTAACACTATACATTTGAACTACAAGTAATGATAATGATTGTATGCCCATCTTTAACATTGATCTTGTGTGCCCTAAGTACTTAACCTCTACTTTTGATTCATGATTACGATATTGGGTGTGGTTTCTTGGGTTCTTGAGACTTGAAGAAATTGTTTGCAAAATGGTAAGTTTGATAACCAATTTTGTGTTCAATTGACGGAATTGACATATAAGAAGTTACCATCTTTAATTTGGTGTGGAAAACCTTCAGGGTATGGGATTTGGGTGGCTATAGTTTCATTTTGTTCATTGTTAGTAGCTACTTTAGATACTTATGAAGGAGAAGAACTTGATTTTTAGTATTATTAGTTTGTTAGATGGTGAAGAGTGCTGACATTGATCATGAACTCTGTGTTTTCATTTTGAACTTCCATTGTTATAGGATTCCCATCAAATTTTTACCCAATAAAAGAGATTGGAATATGAAGTTTGGTAAAGCATTTAAGAGAGAAATGGTTCCTGAGTGGACGGAAGCTTATATGGATTACAGAGGTCTTAAAAGAATACTGCAAGAAGTTTTGCACCACAAGAACAAAGAGCAACCCTCAACACCCTCGAGAGCTCGAATATCGTTGCACAGAGCTTTCAGTGGACTGAATCAACAGCCTAAACATGTTCACAGAAAGAGTGACATTGAAGACCAAGTGATAAATGTGAACATGTATCAGCAAGATGGTTCTAGGAAGCTTTACAACACCAAATTCCTGGGGCAGTCTGAAGATGGAGGAGATATTGAGGCAAAATTTTTTAAGAAACTTGATGACGAACTCAACAAGGTTAACACCTTCTACGAGGACAAGGTGAAGGAGATGATGAATGAAGCATCTTTGCTGAATAAACAAATGGATGCATTGATTGCATTGCGGATCAAAGTGGAAGAACCTAATGTTGATGTCAACTCTTCAAGGATTAGCTCCACTTGTGTTGCTATGAGTCCCTTGAGGACATGTGGTGAGACAAAATGTCAAAAGCTTTTTCCATTTTTCTGAAGTTGTTAACAAACTAAACGATCATTTATGGATAACTGTTATGTGTTACTTGAAAATCCAATAGAATATACTGAATGTTTGATTTTACATTTTACAGTATTTTCTTTCAAACTTGTGCAGAAATGGAAAACGAGAATGGGATAGAAATGGGCAATACTTGGTTAACAGAGGACTATACTAACTCTCAGAGTGGTAATGTAGTTTGCATGTCTTCTAAAGACAATTGGCCCTCTTCTGCATCTATGAGATTCAGCTGTATCTTCTAAATTTTTAGTAACACTTATGCTAATATGCAGGAAGTGAGCGTATAGAATTAAACATCGGGAAAGATGCAAGCAGTGATGTTGGGGAAGAGTCTGCTAGCAGTCCTGAAGCAGGTGAAGTAGGTACTACCACTGGCTTCCCACAAGAGGGTAATACGGAAAACAGCAGTGAAAATCCTTTGAAAATACTAGACCATGTGAAAATTAATAATACAATGGATTCTCCATTATCCACCATAAAAAGGGTGTTCAAGGATTCAAAAGAAGAAGACCTGTGCTTCAAGAAAGAGGAACTTAAGAAAGTTGAGGAAAGGCTGCGGGTTGTTTTCATTGAGTTTTACCAGAAACTTCGTCTGCTGAAGCATTACAGGTGATAAGTATGAACCTATTTATTCTCCTCCACATTGAAAATTCTTACTTTCATCATTATTTAAAAATTCACATGCTCATCATTTGCAAATGATTGAACCAGTTATATGAACCTAGCAGCATTTTCCAAAATCATGAAAAAGTACGACAAGGTAATACTTGGTTTATCTGATATAACAGCCATATTGCTAGAGTATAGTGAGCAAATGACAAGAACTAAAAACTGTTCGTGTACTTTATGTACTTGTTCTACATCATCCAACCAGATTACTTCAAGAAGGGCAGCCAGATCCTACATGAAAATAGTGGATAACTCTTACCTTGGCAGCTCTGATGAGGTACAATGATGTAATTTTTCTTACCATACCGAAGCAAGATGATCTCTTTTAGTGACCAATCATGCGTTGGTGCTCCTCTGAAGTGATTAACTCTAATCAACGGAAAAGGATTCACCATTCATTTGACTATGTTTTTGTTAATCGAATATGCTCTTTTACAGGTAACTCACCTCCTTGATAAGGTGGAAAGTACATTCATCAAACATTTCTCCAATGCAGATCGGAGAAAAGGGATGAAGTCATTGAGGCCAAAAGTTAAGAAAGAAAAGCACAGCATAACTTTCTCTTCAGGCAAGTAATAAAAGAAATAATGGCAAAAAGCTTGAAAATTTCAACATAAATTTATCCTACTCAAGTTTGAAAGCTATCAACTTCAGGATTTTTTTCCGGTTGTTCGATTGCACTACTGGTTGCTGTAATTTTGAGAATTCAAGCTCGCAAGCTACTTGGTCAAGAGGGGGGTGCCTCATATATGGTCAACATTTTCCCACTTTACAGGCAGGAGAAGCCATGAACGTTTAGAAACTTCTGTTATAAACTGGTTTCTTCGCTATTCTTCAATAGTCATTTGCTTTCTCTGACAATAATGTTGATCTCCTTGCAGCTTATTTGCATATATTGTACTTCATATGCTCATGTATGCTGCAGACACATACTTCTGGACACGTTATCGGATCAATTATCCGTTTATATTTGGTTTTAAGCAAGGAACTGAACTGGGTCATCGAGAAGTTTTTCTCTTAAGCAATGGTCTTGCAGTTCTTGCACTAGCCTGTTTCCTGGCAAATCTACATTTGGATATCCACTCCAGAGTTTCAAATTACAAAACAGTCAATGAACTGGTTCCTTTGACCTTGATTACTGTAAGAGTCTATATCTAACTCGGTCATTGAGTGAAATTCGGTACTTGTTATGCACATAACCTATAGACTTACTTGAACATTTCTTGTCAATATCCTGCATTTGTTTACATGCCTCTCTGTTCCAGGTGGTTCTCACCATACTTATTTGCCCATTTGACATCATATATCGTTCAAGTCGTTTCTTCTTTCTTCGAAGTTTGGCTCGCTGCATATATGCGCCACTGTACAAGGTAACGAATAAAAAGTTAGTTAAATACCGTTACAAGTAGACTATACACGGACAGCAAGTTGAGGTTATGTGCAGGTCAGACTTCCAGATTTTTTCTTGGCAGACAATCTTACTAGCCAGGTAGACACTGTAATCTGTTCATTGTCGCCAGGAGAATAGTTCAACAATTCTTGAAATTTGATTGTGATCTTTACGTCTTTTTAACTTTAGGTCCAGGCCATAAGATGTGTTGAGCTGTATATCTGCTACTATGGTTTAGGGGAGTACTCTACAAGGCAAAACAAATGTCATAGTGACAGTGCCTATAATGTTTTCTATTTTGTTGTTGCTGTTGTACCATTTTGGCTTCGCTTTCTACAGGTAACATCTTTTCTTCATTAAACTATTATTAAAGATGTAAGGTTCATATAACATTTTTCCAAGTTTTATGGATGGATGCCCTTTCCAGAAGATGATTGTTTGACAGACTTTTGTGTCATCTATTCAACTCCTTACATCATCTTGATTGATGGGTCAAGAACCAGTTCTGCTATCTAATGTTATGTTGCATTATGCTTATGCCACTTCTTCAGATTCAATTAAGCATTTTGCAATCCTGAACTTATTAGTTACTGCTATAACTTGCCAGAATCAACATCAGCTGTCTTCTTGAGCTTGAAAGATGATATTACATTCCCTTGTGATCTCAATTATTAGGATCAGCTAGTACGTTCGGGGTTACCAGTCAAGAGATATTTGATTAGCCACTAATACAAGTTTGTTATATGTCACCTTATAGTGTCTTCGGCAATTGTTGGAAGACAGAGATGCGATTCACGGATACAATGCTTTAAAATACTTCTTAACAATAGTTGCAGTTCTGGTTAGAACAACTTTTGAGTTAAAGAAGGGAAGAACATGGATGGTGTTGGCATTGGTTAGTTCTGCTGTTGCAATAATAATGACTACATATTGGGATATAGTACAAGATTGGGGACTCCTGCAAAGGAACTCAAAGAATCCTTTTCTGAGAGACAAACTAATAATTTCACACAAAAGTGTCTACTTTGCAGCTATGGTAACGTATCTTCCAAGGAAAGTGGATTCATATAGTCCATATGGTCAAAACTGATCCTGCATTCTAATTGCAGGTTTTGGATGGTCTTCTGAGAATTGCTTGGCTTCAACTGGTATTAGAATTCAATCTGGAGGGTCTTCACAAAGTGGTAGTTTCAATGCTGATAGCTTGTCTAGAGATTGTTCGTCGCGGCATATGGAATTTCTTCAGGTACCATGCCGATCATGTCCTTGATTAGTACAGGAATCCAACTATCAAGCAAGTCCATAAGCATCTGGATCATATGTTTCTGTTAGAAAAGAAACAAGAGAATAGAGAGAACAAGAACACTCTAGCTTTGAAGGAGAGGAACTCACTTTGTATTTGCTTGATTGAAAATGGCTATAACATACATCTATTTATACTAGAGCTAGGAATACTCTAGAACTCTACCATAAAGCTTGAATTTCTA
>JAOSBM010000001.1:1540042-1558987 GCA_027568955.1 Erythroxylum tenue
TTATCATTAATTATCATTATTATTATTAATTTATTATTAATTTTTAATAAGTTATTATTATTATTACTGTTATTGTTATTATTTATTGTTAATAATAATAATATTTATTATTATTAATATTTTTATTTTATTAATTATTGTTATAAATTTTCTACATACTATTTTTAATATTATTAATTTTATTATACCAAATTAATATCTTATTATTATTATTATTATTATTATTTAATTTTTAATTATTATTATAAAATTTGTACTTTTATTCTTATTCTTATTATTATTATTAATCGAGATAGAAAATAGAGATATGTTGTTTTTCTGTCGAAGAAAACATATTGTCAAAATTCAAAGAAACGATGTTTTCTGGTTTCTGTAAAACTGTTGTGGTTTTTTTTTAATTTTCAGAAACAAAATACAATAAACCAAACACGTTTTACTTACCTGTTTTTCTTTTTAAAAAAATAATAACAAAAAACGAAAGAAAAAAATGGAAACAAATAGCTCCTAAAAAGTGAAAACGTCGAACGAACAAATTGAAAATGAAGGAAAAAATTGAAATCAAAACGTGAAATTATACAATCGTATCATAATAGATATGGACTTTATACATAGGCTAAAGTCTACCGACTTCAATAATTATTTGCATGGGAGGTGTTAAGGCCAAGCTTTGATGCATGTGATAGGGGGCGGACACGTGCAATCAAATATGAATCTTCCATCTTCTTAATTTTCCATCACAAACATGTAATTTTATTTTTTTATATAACACAAAAATATGTGTGCCCATTTTTATGTTATGCTTTTTACATTATTAAATTTATTATAAGCTAAAGTAGCGCTTGATTTCACTTTTATTTTTTGATTATGATTTTTAATTTTCGTTTCTTTTTTGTTTTTATTTTTAAAATAAAAGTAAAAACCTATTTAGTTATTAGTGTCAAAATTTAAAGATAAATAAATAAATTTATTTAATATTTATTAATGACTATTAGTAAAAAATCTACTACATTTTAGTCAAAATATTAATTTGAAATCGATATAATTAAGATATTTTAAACTTAAGGTATATTTATTAAATATTTATTAAAATTGAAAATTTTAATTTTAAAAATAAAATTTAAAGCAATTATCAAAATTAATATATGGTTTTATTATATTGTATTAATGATAACTCTTATTATTAATTAATATTAGATAATTAGATAAAAGCAGAAAACAAAATTTAATTTTATAAGTTTTAAAAAATAGAAGAAACCACAATCAAAAGATAAAAACTAGAAAATCAAACAAACATATTTTTGTACTTAAACTAAAATGAAAACAAACATATGTTGACTATATTTAATCAATTTACCATTGCTTATTTTGTTTCTTAAAATGGTCAAAGCAAGAGTCCATTTGATCACTAAAAAGAAAACTTTTTTTTTGGCCAACAATGAAATGCTTAAGCTGATTTAACAATAAGGTGTTATAAGACAAAATTGAATTAGTTGAGAATTTCAATCTTCTTAATGTACTTGATTTTTTTTAAGGGAAGAAAACGAGATTACATAACAAGACGCGAGAAACAGGTTCCCGACCGATCCTCTACAAGGATCATATGGCGCCCTATAGGTGTAGTGTTAAAAAAAAGTGATTTTGTTAATATAAGTTAAAAATAAAAAAGAATGTCATGTCAATATTGACATAATATTTAATTAACAAGAAATTAATTACGTTAAATTTTCTATTCACTTAGGTCTGTTTTGAATGTTTTTAAAATGTGGGAGTTCAATTTGAATGTTTAAAATATTGAGGTTTGTTTTGTATTCTGTTATAAATATCGAGGTTCAAAATAACTGTTTTGTATTCTGTTATAAATGTCGATGTTCAAAATAACAATAAGGTATTATAAGACAAAATGAGTTGAGAATTTCAATGCTCTTAATGTTGTTAATAGAAGTTGTTTAACTAAAAAAGTAAGGTTAACTTGATGTATAGTATGATAGTTTGACCTTTCAGAGTTTATACACTCTCTTGGTTAGTGCTAAGATGTGTATAATTTGTTGTCTTCTATTTATTGTGATACATTAAACAAGAAAAACATAGTTGTGCTTTAAGAATAAGCCTATAAATTGATTTTTACGATATTTCTAAAAAAATTTAGAGATCAAGTTTGGATTATCTTAAAACTTTGATATAAAAGGAGTTTTAGTACATGTATGAAAAAACACAAGCACAAGTGTATCCCATTATACAAGGCTTCTCTGCTTTTCCAAGGTGTTGGGACATCAATATACACAATATTTTCTTTGCATTTCTTTTATAAAGAGGTTGTTTTCATAAAACGAATCTTTGACCTTCTAGTCATAAAAGAGCAACCTTTACTAGTTACTCTAAGATTCGCCTTCATTTTGATGTATGAAACTTGAATTTAATTTAATTAAAAATATAGTAGTTCAATTTATAATCCAATCAAATTATTTTACTATTTTTGAGAATTAGATTAATCGATTTCACATAAGTAATTATAATATTTTTCAAAAAATATAATTTATATAAAATAGTGATTTTCTAGTAATGAAAATGTAAAAATGATGGTTATATTGAAATAATTGATATTCATAAAATTATTTATTAATTGGGTTAGTTACTAAAAATAGTCAAAATTTTCTTCAATTATATCCGGAACTTTAAAAAGAAGCAATAAAATGCTCAAACTTTCAATTTTTTTCAATTTTAGCCCGACGTTAATCTCATCGTTATCTGTGCTAACGTGGCACAGCCACATGTTGACGTCCCTCACTAATCAGACATCTCAGCTGCTTTAAGAGAAGATTGTCTGATTAGCGAAACAACGTTGTTTCACTTTGATAGTAAAATGACGTCGTTTCAATTAAAATCAGATGTCCCTCTCTTCTCCGTCTCTTCTCTATCGATCAACGCTTAAAACTCTTACTCTGAAATCCCTAATTTGTAACCTAAAATCTCCCAACGTTCATAAGAGAGTGAATTCGTGTGTTGGTGCTTCTTTTATCACAAAGTTATTTGCTCTATCAGACCAACAAGCGTTCTCTGTGATTTCGTTCGTAGGTGCTTCATAAGAGAGTGACTTCATCGTCAAGTAAAAACTGAAGATTTCGTTGTCAAACTTCTTGTGGTGTTGACTAGGATACGATTGATCCTCTCTCTCTATTGTCTTTTCACTCCGTTTCGGTTTTTGAATGAAATGATGTGTTGTTGTACTAGAGTTTCAACTCCGACTAAGGTATGAAATGGTGGTTGTTGTACTAGGATTTCAAATTAGATTGTACTAGGGTTTTGAAAGCACAAATCTAATTTGTTGTACTAGGGTTTCAAATTAGATTTGTGCTTCTAGAAAATTGACTTGTATTGTGTTAGGGTATTAGGGTTTCAAATTAGATTTGTGCTTCCAAAAAATTGATTTGTGTTGTGCTAGGGTATTAGGGTTTCAAATTGGATTGTGCTAGGGTATGATTTGTTTGTTATTAAAAACGAGGATTAACTTGTATGTGTACATAGCAAATTGAACAGTGAAAACCTTGAATACTCTTACACTTAGTTTTCAGTATGAAATGCAAGTCGAATAAAAAAATCAGAGTAACTAAATGCATGATGGTCGATTCATACTTTGTTTTGTGTGGTACGCAGAATATATACATCTTGGTAATTACTGAAAAATATGATTTCTATTTGGCTTGTTCTATGCTCTAATATTTAATATTTGGTTCAATTTGCACTCCATTTGGTAATTACTGAAAAATATGATTTCTATTTGGTAATTACTGAATGCATTCCATTTTGTTTGCCTCAAAATTTTTAGTGTAGTTTCTTATTTGTATGTTGTGGATACATTCTTTTTTTAAATGGTACATCCGCAAAATGACTTGCTTATGATCGTTTCAGTAGGTGAGGCTGCCAAATTGTGAAGTATTGTGAAAAAACTTTAAGAAATTTGTAAAGGTATGTTCCTTGTGCCTTTCTAACATTTCAGTTTGTATTATTCTGATGTAGTACTAGCCTTTATGAAGCTCCTTGCATATGAAAATGTGAGTGTATTATTCTGATGTAATCATACTAACCTATTTCTGTGCACTGTTAGTTAATGGGATAGAAGTGAATCATCTTAGTTATTGCTTCTTTTTTTCTTCTTAGTTGTTGCTCATCTTAGTTGTTGTTTATTTTTTTCTTTTTGTAATATTTATCATTTTATATTTAGTCAAAG
Organism: Erythroxylum tenue; assembly: GCA_027568955.1. Classification (NCBI taxonomy): domain Eukaryota; kingdom Viridiplantae; phylum Streptophyta; class Magnoliopsida; order Malpighiales; family Erythroxylaceae; genus Erythroxylum; species Erythroxylum tenue. Next base: position 1,544,268 of record JAOSBM010000001.1, read on the forward strand.
TTTGCCTTTGCAAATGTTGGTCAATTTTGAATTTCATTATGGTGGAGTGTTGGAAATGCAGGAAGTTAAATATGTTGGGGCTAAGATTAAACGAAAAAAGAATATGGGTATTGATGATTTAAGCATGCTAGTTCTAAAAGGAATTTTCGAAGATAAAAGACATAAAGTAATCTCTATGTTTTACAAATTTCCACATGAGTCCAATAGAAGCTTGATGGAGTTAGGGTTAACGTATGACAGGGATATGTTGGATATGCTGAAAAAAATGGAAGAATTTAATTGTCAGAATGTTCAAATATACTATGATCATGGTTATGAGAATCCTGCGACAATTGGTAAGGAGTCAAATTCTGATGATGAATTGGAGCAAGATGAGGGGTTGTTCCAAGTTGAAATGGGGCAAGATGAGGACTTCATTGTTATGCAGGATAATGAATTTGGTGATGATTTAGTTGATGAGGAGTTCTTTGGAACTGATGATGAAGAATATGTTAATGCTAGAACAAATGAGAGGAGGAGTGTGAAGACTTGTCAAAGTGGGTTTGAATTCAACAATGTTGTCGATGGTGTCGGCGGAAGCGAAAACAATTTCAATGAAGTTGGTGATCATTCGAATGATACTGGAAGAGTAAAAGGAAGTTCGCATTGTGCAAATATTGATTATGATGATAGTGATGATGAAATTTAATCACCAGTTCCTAGTGATGATGCAGCATCAATACCAAAGAAGAAATACATTAGTTTTAATCCAAAAGTTGAAATGATAGATTTTAAGTTTCAAATTGGAATGAAGTTCCAGGATAAGAAGCACCTGAAGGAAGCTATAAGGAAATATTCAATTACAAATGGGTATAATGTTTCAATGGTGAGATCTGGTGTACAAATGGAAGCAATTTGTGACGCACATTGTCCTTTTCGGGGTGTATGCTAGCTGGATTGGAAATGAAAAAAATATTTGTTGTGTAGAGAGTCGAAAACACTCATACCTGGAGTAAAGTGCAGAGGAATAAGCAAGCTAGTAAAAAATGGATTGCGAATGAATTCATACACAAGTTCAGGAGGAACTCTAATTGGCCTATTAGTAAAATGATGGATGATCTTCAATCAAAATATGCATTAAAGGTCACTAAAATTCAATGTTATAGGGCTACGTGGGAAGCAATTACTATGCTTCGGGATCAATGGAAGGTCATTATGCGAAGTTATGGTCTTATGGACATGAGTTAATGCAAGCTGACAAAGATGGAAAGTTTATTATTGAATGTGATTTTGATGAACAAAGTGGGAGACCAATGTTCAAAAGATTTTATGTGGGTTTCAGTGCTTTGAAGTATGGTTTTCTTGGTGGATACAAAAAGATTATTGGGTTAGATGGATGTTTTCTGAAGACTTTCCTTGGTGGTGCATTATTATCTGCTGTTGGTCGTGACGAAAACAATCAGATGTTTCCTATATGTTGGGTTGTAGTTAAGAGAGAAAACTACCAATCATGGAATTAGTTTTTGAGCATTCTTGCTGAAGATCTCCACTTCATGGACTTTTATAAACGATTAGCAAAAGGTAAACTTTAAATATCCATATATCTTATGTCCATTTGTTTATGTGATCAACATTTAATTAATTTATGTAACAATTTGTTTTATAGGGTTCAGTGGAAGCACTAAAGAACTTGTTTCCAGAAGCTAAACATAAAAAATGTGTCTGTCATGTGTATGCAAACTAGTCTAGTGTTCATAAAGGGCACATGTATAGGATTTTATTTTGGAAAGCGGTGAATTACACCATGCAAGTTGATTTCGATGAGGTAATGAAGGAGTTGATGAGTTTGTCAGTGAAGGCTTATGAGGATTTTAAAAGTAGGAATCCGGACACATTTGTGAAGCCCTTTGTGAGCACAAAACCGAAGTGTGAAATAGTACATAACAATATTTAAGAGACGTTTAATAGATTCATTTGTGAAGCTCGTACCAAAAGCTTGATTAGTGTGTTAGAAGAAATTTGAGTTTCTTTAATGACTCGGATATATGAAAAAAGGGATATGATGATGAAGTGCACAGATGAGATTTATCCTAGAGTAAGGAAGAAAATAGAGGTAGCACAATAGGATACAAGACATTGTATGCTCAGGACAAATGGGAATTTGAAAATTGAAGTAAGTATCTTTGCGGACAAGTACATCGTTGACTTGCAAGCACGAACAATGTAGACTATGGGATTTAACCGGGATTTCATGTAAACATGCTTTGACTTGTATATCTTATCAGACGGAGGATATCAATGCTTATGTGAATCAATGTTATAAGCGTGATTCTTATTTGAATATTTACTAGTTTGCTATGGAACTCATTGGTGGTCCTAATTTTTGGCCAAAGACTGAAAATCTTCAGCCAATATTATCTCCACTGATTAAGAAGATGCCTGGAAGATCGAAAAAGGCAAGAAAAAGGGATCACACTAAAGAACCACGCAATCCCAAGAAATTGACTAAGGTTGGAGTAGTTATGAGATGCCATCATTGCTAAGAAATTGGCCATAATATAAGAGGATGCAAAAATAAGAATCAACCTCTAAGTCAACATGAAATCGTTAAGGTAGATATTTAGTTGTGTAACAAATGTGTTGTTATTCATCAAGTATTATTAACTTTATGTTTATATTTAATGTGTATAATACAGTGAAAAAGAGGAAGACCACCAAAATTAGTATCTGCTGAACCCCCTTCATCCAGTATTCGTAGCAGTCAAGTAGGTAGACCGACACAATCAGTATCCACAACATCAAATACTGCATCTTCTATATTACTAAGAAAGACGAGAATGGTTAATTAACTTTAAGTATAAATTTTAAGTTTTTTTCTAACTTATATAACATTTTTTTTGTTTTTATAGGCATGTAGAGGATACGAAGTAACATTTGGGGAGATTTATGGGAATACCTAATTTACAGTAAGTCATTTAAATTTATGTTTATACTACTTATATGTAATTATAAGGAAGATGATAATATTTACATAATTGGTTGTTTATAATTCATAGATGGGTGAGTGTCAATAATAAGTGTTACAACCTCCCAATACTAACACAACAGCAACACAAGCATCCCAAAGTACACCTACTAATACAACTCAACCTAGGAAAAGGATCAAACTAATGGCTAAAAGATCTGTTACTAGAAAATCTTCATAGTTGGTAGTATTGCTTCATTACCTAATTCAATGTTAGCTCTTTTACTCCCTATGTTTTGTTTTTTGGGTATATAGCTATTTTGCTTTCAACCTCTTACATTAGAAGGCTCTAAAATGATCCAACTCTTTCTAATCTCGACTTAAAGTTAGATCAAGTTGAATGTCGACTACACCTTAGAGACTTTCACTGCCAATTTTGGTGTGAGAAATATGAAAATTTGTAACAATGAAAAAGAGAAAAAGGAAGATTGCCTGTTAAAGTTCAAACATATATATGTGTTGATCCTGAATCATTAGAAAATGGCATAATCAAAACAAGGTTTGATGGCTTCTGTGATAGATCCAAACTATATATATATAATGCAGGAAGATTTAATTATTCATTGTTTTTGTTGTTTATGATGCATTGCTCTTGATTTCTCATAGAGTCTTGCTTCAGACATGGCTGGTTTAATGTATTGACTGGTTTTTTTGGTCCTCAGTGGCTATTGAAGTAAGTTGTTGAATGATTATGGTCTAGTTTTTGTATGACATTTGGATGAAAAAGTTTTTCTTACTCTTTTCATCTGTATGCTTTTGCTGAAACAGGTGATAGTTCCTTTGTATTTGTGTGTGTGCGATCTTGATGACATCTCTTTTAAGCTGAATCATACTTCTAAATTTCTGCTAGTTAGTGTTTATGTAAGGATGGTGTGAGTGATCAAGCACTGCAGAAGTCCCTAGATTAAGCCTTTGAAGCTAGAGCTGATTGTACACCAATCTATCTGAGAAAGTTGGAAGACAGAGGCATGGTTTTAAATATGGAGCTTTAGAAGTTAGAACCATTTGGAGAAACCAGTATTTTTGGATATTGTTTCAATTTAACGAATAATGTTAGTGTCTTTAACCTATTTATTTGATTGTTTGATCTTACTTTGTAGTTTACTCATAAAAAATGATATTGACTCTATTGTTCTTGTACATGATTGTTGTCTTTTTCCGGTTAGTTACTCTTTAACATTGTTGTCCTTGCCAACCGCGTTTTTTTCACTATTCGTTTTTCCTTTGAACGCTAATCATATCATTGTTTATAAGAGCATATATTAGAGTTTATAATTTCCATTTAGCTATATTTATTATATATGGAATTTAATACATTTCTCTTTTTGCAAATATATTTCATATTCAAGAATGTTAGCTCTTTCGGTCTCCTATTTTTCATTCTTAATGTAATATATGCATATTCTAAAAAGTAACAATGGTCAATTGACAAAGATAGAATATAACTCTTCATTGAAATTACTAGAGGATAAATGATTATGAATGATACAAATGTGATTATAATTAATAGATAGAATTTTGTAATAATTGTAGTTACTTATACAATGTAAAACCTTGTAACAATTGTGTTTTCCTTAACAACTTGAAAAGCTTACAACTGAAAATTAAAGTGGTAGGTGATTGAATAAATGATAAAAAGAGTCTCAATAAACGTAATAGTTACATTTGCTTTTCTAATTATTACAATATCTCAATTTTTTTGTACTTACATCCGACGACCAAGCTATGAAATCGCATTGGACCTACAAAATAAAGATATAAACACAAATATTAGGACTTATGACAAATTTGCATTATGCACATAAATTTTTACACATACCTACTTCTTGCGAACAACAATATATCTTCTGAATAAGACTCTTACCCCAACGCACAGAATTTGTTTGACATATTTTACGATAAAAACAAACTTTCACCTCTTTCACAAATACCAAATACCTACAAGAGACCTTCAATTTGAATATTGATTAACATTAATTTATATGATTGGCATTGCTATAAACAATAATTGAATTACTTACTTTCGTATTAACGTACTTTTAAAAATGTTGACCAATGTTAGGCTTAGCATTTGAAACCTGTAACTTCATTAAGGCATTACAATTAGGGCAATTAATATTCAACATATGTATTATCTATAGAAATATCAATATTAAATATATTTGAATCCAATTAAATTATCACATATAACAAATAATATATATTAATGTTATTTTACGGTTGAACATAATGCTTTCTCTTCACAAAATTGAGAATATATCCTTCTAGCATTTGCTACACTATCAAAAGAACAATAAATAGTACCCTTGAATCCATTAATAACACCTTGACACTCTTCCTATGTGAAATATATACTAGGTGCACACCCAACAAAAAATATCCCCAACGAAAAATATCCCTAACGTTAAGATTTTAGCTAAACTACCATTGCATTTACAAAATGAAGGAGAGGAAGCTTCTTCCCTGTAAATCAGGATGAAGTATCACATAATTGAATATTTAGGCTATGGACTATGTAATGTCATATTTTTTAGTAATTACCAAGATGTATATATTCTACATACAACACAAAACAAAGTATCGACTATCATGCATTCAGATACTCTATTTTTTTTATTCGACTTGTATTTCATACTGAAAATCAAATGTAGGAGTATTCAAGGTTTTTACTTTTCAATTTGCTACGTACATATACAAGTCAATCATTCTTTTCAATAACAAACAAATCGTACCCTAGCACGATCCCATTTGAAGCCCTAATACCCTAGCATAATATAAGTCAATTTTTTGGAAGCACAAATTCAATTTGAAACCCTATTACAACAAATTGGATTTGTGCTTTCGAAATTCTAGCACAATACAAGTTAATTTTCTGAAAGCACAAATCTAATTTGAAACCCTAGTACAACAAATTGGATTTGTGCTTTCAGAAACCTAGCACAATCCAATTTGAGCCATAGTACAACAACACACCATTTCATACCCTAGTCGGAGTTGAAACCCTAGTACAACACACCATTTCATACAAAAATCGAATCGAAGTGGAAAGAACAATAGAGAGAGACAGGATTAATCATACCCCATTTGACGCCACAAGAAGTCCAACGACAAAATCTTCAGTTTTTACCCGATGACAAAATCACTCTCTTTTGAAGTACCCACGTATGAAATCGCAGAACACTCTTGTTGGTGTGATGGAGAAAATAACTTTGTGATAGAAGAAGCACCAACGTACGAATTCACTCTCTTATGAACATTGGGCGATTTGAGGGATTTTAGGTTATAAATTCGAGATTTTAGAGTAAGAGTTTTAAGCGTTGATCGACAGAGAAGAGACGGATAAAAGAGGAAGAAAGGAGGGACATCTGATTTTAATTAAAACTATATCATTTTACTATCAAAGCTAAACGACGTCGTTTCGCTAATCAGACAATCTTCTCCTAAACCAGCTGAGGTGTTTGATTAGTGAGGAGCGTCAACAAGCGGTTGTGTCACGTTAGTATATATAACGGTAAAACTAACATCGGGCTATAATTGAAAAAAAAATAAAAGTTTGAGCATTTTGTTGCTATTTTTTAATGTTTGAGCTATAATTGAAAAATTAAAGAAAGTTTGAGATTTTTTTAGTAATTAACCCTTATTAATTAGCTCTTATTAAAATAATAAAATGATATAATTATTTATTTGTATTCTTATGAATTTTTATTATTATTTTGCTCAATTTTTTTAAAAAGTTTTATATTTAATTTAAATTTTATGAATATTATTTTATTTAATAAATAATTAAATATTTATATATTTTTTATTAATGAATAGAAAAACTTTAAAAGATATAAATATGTATATCGAAACTTCAAGTTTTTGTAATAGATTCTCTCCGAATTTAAAATTACTCACAATTTAACTAAACTATCAAGAGATACAAAACGTGTTTCATCCAATCAGAAGCTGACAATTGACGAGAACCTTTTGACCTTTTTCTCCACGTCTTCAAGGAGTCTCAAACTCGACTTCAAGACCCAAACTTGACAGCACATTAGCACAAACAAACCCTCTTCTCTCCTACAGGACATAACCGATAAACTGATACAAAACTCACCAAAACCGCCATGATTGCAACTAGAATAAGGTTGTTCTTGCTTGTAATCACAACGGCCTTGTGGGTTTTATCGAGTGTGTCGGATTCTTTACGCTTCGACATAGAATCTGGACACGCCAAGTGCATATCTGAAGAAATCAAAAGCAATTCTTTGACTGTTGGAAAGTACTCCGTCGTCAATCCCAACGGCGACCAGCCTTTGCCGGAGTCCCACAAAGTCACTGTCAAGGTAACTAACTCTACACATCGGTTGCACAGTAGATGTATTAAAGATCCAAACTTTATTGGGTTTTTTTTGGTGTGTTTGATTTGATGTTATTGTTGGGTTCTGCTCATTAGGTGACTTCGAGTTACGGGAGTAGTTACCACGAGGCCACGAAAGTTGGCTCTGGGGAGTTTGCTTTTACGACGGCGGAAGCTGGGGATTATGCGGCTTGTTTCTTTGCGGAGGATCATACACCGGCAACGGCGATGACGGTGGAGTTTGATTGGAGGTCCGGTGTTGCTGCTAAAGACTGGACTAGTGTTGCTAAGAAAGGGTCCGTTGAAGTAAGTTGATTATGCTATGGTGTTGTTTCTTGCTTAGATTAAGTTTCATACTTCGAGGTTGTTTCGACTTTGGATTTGTCTTCTAGATCGAGTTTGATTTGAGGGTGATAATCTGATTAGTTAGAACTTCTGGTTCAGATTATACTGAAATAGCTTAAACATTTGAGGAAGCTTTGATTTCCTGAGCTTGGAAGTGAAGATGATGGGTTAGTGTTAATGCATCAAATTGGAAATCTACGATTTCAATGTAAATATGATGCAGTCGGTTGTTCAAAGCTTGATGTTTTAGATTCAATAGGATCTTCTGAATGAATTGGGTAGTGTACTGTACATAGAGCTGCTTTGTGTTAGTTTAGCAACTTAGGGTTAAAACCTTTTGGAATGCCATGCATCTCAATTGTGACCAAGAAGAATTTGTTTGATGAGCATGATACACTTGAAGTCAGAATTAAGTTGTTTAGATTACGGGAACTTGAACAAGTAGTTGAGTAACATTTTCGGGTGATCGGAAGGTTAATCAGAAAGACATCCTAGATTGGTGCTGCAGATCTTCAGTTTGCCTCAGGAATTTTAGTTATGAATCTGTAAATGGATATTTTTCATATAGAACACAAAGTATTTGTGGAGGATGATTTGAACCAAAAAGTAAGGAAACCAGATCATAAGGTTGAAGAAGTAATCTCCTAGGAATTGCTAGGAAAAGGTGCAAAACTTTCTATCCATTCTTGTTCTTCGATTATCTCCAAGCAGGTTTTACGACAATCTTCGATTCTTTCATACGAGGTTAACATTGTATTTGAATATGTAATCAGTAATGATGCACTGCCTTAGTACTTTATCTGAAATTTCTGACTTGTCTTGAATATCAGGCAATGGAGCTAGAGTTGAAGAAGTTGTATGATAGTGTAATAGGAATTCAGGATGAGATGTATTATCTTCGGGAAAGGTGAAAGATGAAAGATGAATTCCATCACACAATTCTAATAGCTTTATTTTTTTTTTTCCATATGAGTTCTCTAACTCATGCTTAATGCATGTTTCAGGGAGGAAGAAATGCAAGAGTTGAACCGAATAACGAACTCGAGAATGGGCTGGTTAAGTTTTCTTTCACTTCTTATTTGCTTATCAGTTGCAGGCATGCAAGTATGGCATTTGAAGACCTTTTTTGAGAAAAAGAAGCTGATATGAGTTTGGTTTTGGACAACTAGCAGAGTTTCTTTTAGATATAATTGTGATAGAGACAATTAAATACTAAATGAAACTCAAAGACCATCTTGTTTTGCATGTTCCCTTTGGATGGGACACAGTCTTGTAATTCATCATCTAATCCTTAACCAAGATCCATGGTATAGTCCTCTGTGCATACTGAAGTTCCAAATTGTTTCAGTTGCATGGGATGAGAATATTGATTTATTGTCATTCATTTCTGTCCCTGACACTATCCGGCGTTTTATCAAGATGACACCGTTTTGAAGTTTGGCCGAACTGGCTTTGAGCCAATTCGTTTTGGCTCTCCCAAGCTCGAACCCAATCTACAATCCAGTCAACTTGAATCAGACTAGTTTGCCAACCCTATATAAAGGCATTAGTTTGTCAATGAAGCTTACTATAGGATGGTTTGCGGAGCATAATCAGAGGGGAGCAAAAAACGTGTGTTCTTAAGCCATCTACCAAACTTGGAGAATGGGTTACAAGGTTCAAGTTCGATGTATCTATTTGATGGTCAAGAAGCTACGTTGCTCATGCTAATGTTTGAATTCCGTTAAGAGGAGGGTTGGAGAAGAAATTAGCCCTAGCTACCTAAACCAGTCAAAGGACAACAGAATGGCAATTTAGCTAACGAAACCCTAGAGGTGCTCTGCCAGGACATGGCCTTGGGATAGTTTGGCACCTATCCACTCACATTCAACTAAACTTACTAATGGAATACTATTCAAACAGCAAGTATGCTCCAACTTGTTAAGAACAGTTGTGAAACTAAGTTCAGAAATAAACTCAATTTCATTCATAATCAGAAACAAACTAGCAGTTGTTCTGGAATGATCAATCCACAAAAAGGAATCAGACGGTTATAAATTGACATCTAATGCTTACATGAAAAACACAATTAGGAACTTAAAAGCTGTGCATGTTGTCTATTCCAGATTTAAGCGAGTCACAGGTTAACAGAAAAAGATATCTGTGAAGAATATGCTTAACGAAAAAGAAGATGACAGAAATTCATTCTACTGCCTTCTTGAACAAAAATTTTTGACAGGTTACCTTGAGATAAAATATAGAAAAACTACCCATTGACGGGCCGACCACGGTAAGTCCAGAACATTAAGTGAGGAAATAGGGAAAGAGGCATTCTCACAAACTTTGACTAATATATTCACAGAACCAGCACCAATTTCAGATGCGGGAAATGGCCAGAAAGAATGGCATGTACTTCAATATAGTTCATGTCACCGCTTTCAGACTCATGCGTTGAATATATTCCAGGAATGATCTCCTGGTAAAATATCCTTAATCTTTTCAAGTCTCTTGAGAATATCCAAGAACGAAGGTCTTCTGTTCATATCAGGAGCCCAACAATGTTCTGTCAATCTGTAAAGAATCACAAGAAAAAAAAGAAACATTGTTAGGTCCAGAAATTGTCTGATAGTGCTACTATACACAGGCATATATTACATATAATGAATGTGCATCAAGAAAAGGAAAATTTCTCCTATACATGAAATGCTTATATAAGTTGTTTAACAACTAAACTAACATAGGAAACTTAAAATGATAAAGGCATTGCAACTTTTAAGGGAATGCAACATATTTAGAACTCTTTTGAAACTGGTGTCTCTCTTAAGGTGCAGTATGGCTGCTATCTTTCGAAGATTATAAAGACAGCCCTTTTTATTCGAGTGACAAATGTTTTTCATCAGTAATCGGTTCAAAATTTCTTGGTGACTGGAAATTTGTTCATGCTCTAGAGGGGCATCATACTTGTATTGTTCATGATGACAAAAAGAAATTGGGTATCTTCCTCACAAGCCTTACAATTCAGGAGAAGTTTAAACTATAAGCCATCAGACAAACTCAAAACACTTTCAAATTACTTACTCCCTCAGCTCAGGAATGAACCCCTTGGCACGAAAAGTTGGCCTGTGTCCTTCAGCCGCATACTTGGCTGCTTCGTAAGGCTCATAGTTTGCAAGTGGTGGTTCTCCTTCAAGCATCTGCAGTGAAGAACACAATGCATTACAACCCATTTCAAACACTTCATTATTTTCTTATCTTGTGAAGACCAAAACTTACCTCATAAAGTATCATTGCAAAAGAGAAAACGTCAACCTTCTTATCGTATTTCCGGTGCTTGAAAACTTCAGGAGCCATATACCGGTCTTTTTTTTGTTTCAAAAATCATAAAACAAAAATAAGTAAAAGAATGGATTCTATTTGAATGAATTTTACAAAATGCACTTACAGCTTCCTGTCTCGCCAGTCATTTTGTATACATCATGGGAATTCTGCACCTTGATGAGCTTGCTTAATCCAAAATCACCAACTTTCAAATGGTCTGCGCTCGAGTTGACTAAGAGAACATTCCTGTCATTGTGTAACAAATATTAACAAGTTGAAAAAGAAAATGCTAATTATCCTCACCATAGGTAGCAAGAAAATGAGATGATGAGAAATGACTCCTTTTGTGGGTAAGTCTAAAGCTGTATTAGAATGCCATTTCAAACACACTGTTATGTAGTGGAGAATCACACAATTCATTTGCAAGGTTGAACCTTTTGTAGAAGAAACACACCTTGGTTTTAGGTCTCGATGAACGATAACATCTGGCTCGTTGTGAAGATAAGCCATTCCTCTGTCACAGAAGTTATACAGGATTCAAGTTAGCAAAAAGGCTGGATTAGGTAATTCTGTGTGCCCAAGATCAGGATACAGAAACCTTTTAGGCCTAAATACATTCCTCAAACCTTTTAGGCCTATATACATTCCTCATAGCAATAATATCAGGAAAATGAAGAAGCAAATTAGTATTCAATGGCAGCCAAATAAAGTACAAGTATGTGCATTCTATCTTAATGAAAAAGTAGGATCAGTACAAACTGTGCATTTTTACTGTAACCCCATAAAATATCCAAAGAAAAGAACAAGGAAATACATATACTGTGATATCAGAACAGTGGTGTAGCCTTTCACATGTATGTAATTTGTAAATTTCACCAAAACTAATCAAATATGGAAATCGATATCTAAATAATAGTGAGGATCTAACCCAAAAAAAAAAAAAGACAAACAAACAAACAAAGAAAAAAACATGTACATTCTTAGGGGAAAGTTTCACATCTCTCCCAGCGTTGTCAATATAAAACCTTAAAACACATACCTGGCTATGTCCAAGGCGAAGTTTATGGCTGTTGAGGGGCTAAGTGCACCTTTTTCCTTGAGGTACTGGTGGAGATCACCCTGCAATGTTAGAGGAATACTATGATTAAGCAAACATTTTTATAGTTGATCTCCAAGCACAAGCAAACATCAAACAAGCCAGGTACCCCTCGTAAATATTCAGTAATCAACATAAGGGGTTTCTTCTCTGTGACAGCTCCAAGAAATTGAACTATATTTGGGTGGCGAAGCTTCACTAGTAAATTAACCTCGTGCCTGAAGTCCTGTCTGAATCATGAAACAGAAGACAAGTCAGTGAGCTACACCAATTATAAAATTATAAGTCTCAAAAAGCGTGTACTTCTATAGAACATTAATATATATATATATATATATATATAAGTCTCAAATGCCTCTACTGTATTTGATAACAGGTAAAACCTGTCAATCTGCCAGAGCATTTTCTAAAAAAAGAAGGCGAAAAAATTGATTCTATGCCTTTCGAATTAGATACCTAATGCTAATCTAGGTTTGATCCTTGATTGGAGTTAATGATGGAAGAAAGAAAGAATATGTAGAATATATATTATACATGTGGGACAATATATGAAGCTTTATTCCTAGACAAGCGCAATTGAAAGAACACTATTCAAGTAAAGAACTTACATCACCAATCTATCATCTGAAAGGGAGGGCAAAATGCGTTTTACTGCAACTGGTGTTCCACGCCAATAGGCTCTCAAAATCTCACCAAAAGAACCCTACCAGGATAAGGTAACATCAGTGATACAGCTTTTGGGTAGATTTTGAGGAAATGCCAACTTTTGTTTCCGGTAAATGACCACAAAATGTCAGCCTATATTACTGATATAAAGATGACACCTCAGGAAAAAGAGAGTAAAGATAATAGAACATGTCTGTGCTTCACAAAGAGTAATTATGAAAATATTGACATTATGTACAATAGTAATCTCAAGATACCAGAACCGGACCTTCCCAATGATCATAGAATTAGAGAAGTCAAGCTCTGACGGTTCGATTTCCCAGTCACATTTATTCGGCAGAGGAGGTAGAACCGGCTTTGGTTCAAAATGGCTCCCGTTTTGTCCCTGAAAAATTCGTTAGAAATCTCAGACGGCAAAACATTAAGACAGAATGCAAGAGGTATCTATAAGACGTATATCATAAAGAAGAACACATGACACTCTACAACATGAGTGGTTCGTTCTGTTAGTAGCAAATTGATCATAAATTACCATTCGAAGTGTCACAAAATCAATCAATTATCACTGGTACTCACATAGGACAAGCCACCGTAAGATTTAAGAAACTCAATCATGTTATGCTTTTTAGCTCCTTCTGCATCAGCAAGTGGCTGAAAAATATAAAAAACAAGGAAAACAAATCTCAGATGTCACAAACACTCTCGAAACACTTAACCACAACGAAACAGAAACAGACAGAAAAAGTTCAGCAACCGTGTTCTTCCACCGATCTTGGGCGTTGACATCGGCGCCAAATTCAATCAAGCACTTGGCAACATCGATCCAACCGTGAAGAGACGCAACATGAAGAGGAGTGCGGTTATCGTAATCCCTAGCGTGAACGAGCGCGGGATCTTCTTCGAGAAGCTTCCTGACGGCGGCGACGTCGTTCTGGTGAGCGTGCCAGAGGATGAGGGAAGTGCGGCTAACTCTGGCCTTTTCCTTCTGTTTGTCTGACGATGGGCGGCAGGCCGAGTCGCCGGAAGAACTGCCGGAGCTCATGAGACAAATATGGGATCGGATTCGGTGTCGACGGATCTAGAAAGGAGATTCGTTCACTTCACGCTGCTTTGCCTTAAGCCCTCCACCTTTTCTCTTTATTTAAATTATTTCAAAAAGAAAATGTCAAATCATAGTGTGAAAGTGGAGCTTGGAAGTTATGGACTATCCGTTATTCAGTTAATCCTTTCTTTATTTATTTTCTTTCTAGTAAACATATGATTGTTTTCCTATGCTTTAACTTTTTCTCACTTCATAAACAAAATTAGGATTATATACCGCATTTCAGTATTTTGAAATTTGAACCGGTCGTCGAATCGAAAATTTTATTGATCACTAGTTTGATCAGTTCGACTGATTTAATTACTGGTCAAATCGATGTGACGTCATAATTATGTAATAATTATATTTAATTATATATAATATTAAAAATACCAAAAATACCAAAAAATAAAAAATAAAAATTTTATTAAACCAGTGGTCGGATCAGTCAAACCGGTCCGATTCGACCTATTTTGACCGGTTCTCACTGGTTCAATTGAGAATCGATTTTTAAGGGTGAACTGGACCGGATAGTCGACCGGTCATCGGTCGAACCGGTCGGACCGGCCGGTCCGGTCCGATTTTCAAAGCATGGCTGCATTTGGTCCAACCTAGTCTCGGGTTGTCTTTTTTTGTTTTAAAAAGGTCTTAAAATAGGCTTAAGATCAAGTTGTTTAGATTCATAGTTCGTGTCTGTTTGAATAGGCTTATATCAGTAGAATTTTTATTAGTAGAGCTTTTATCAGTACAATTTTTTTAAAAAGAACTTTTCTAAGAAATCAGTTGGCTGTTTAACTGTCATTTTAAAAAGAGTTTGGCAACATAAAAATAAAAAACACTTTTAATTTTAACTATATTTTATTTTGTAATAAAAATTATTTATGCATAT
>JAOSBM010000001.1:1559087-1574001 GCA_027568955.1 Erythroxylum tenue
AAAATATATCTAACCAAATCTTTTATATGGATTATAATATAAGTAAAACTAATATAAAAAATAAATATTAAAACATAAAAAATCAAATAATATTATATAAATTTCAAAATAAACGTGAAAATATGTTTGCGAGTATTATAGGAAATATGTGTAAAATATAAAGATAAATAAGACTAAAAAATAGACTTATTAAATCTACCTGAAAAATATATTTTAAAAAGCTCCAAATTTGAGCTTCTCAAAAAGTTGTATTTTAGCTTCTAAAAAAGTTATTTCTATGAAAAAAAATACTTTTAGATTTTACAGTTAAACACTCAGTTTTCTTAAAAACAACTTTTGCGGTAAAAGAAATGTTTATTCACCCTACAAAAGTTAACCAAACAAACAATTAACCTGATCCAAAGTTTGATACATATAAATAGAACGATTTGTCGGGCTCAAGTTCGAGCTGTCTAGGCTTAGACTCAGCCTAACTTAAAGCTTGATACATATAAATAAAATAACGTCATTTTACAAAAAAATACTTTTATATTTTAAAATAAAATGCCTAGCTTGAGTTCAAGTTAGGTTATCTCAATTCCGGTCGGACTTGAACTGAGACTCGCTTTTTGGGACCCGATCAATTGTCATCTCTAATTAGGATTAAAACTTTATTTCATTATTTTAGTTTCTAACATTTAACTAAGAAACTATATTTTTATAAAGATATAACGTTATTATTGACCCCACATGACAAAGGAAAAGGAGGAATAAATTATGTGTATCCAACTTTCTTTTTATTTGCAAATAAATAAATAAATTATTGGCTATAATTAAAATTATCATAAATTCATATAAACCAATTTCATAACAAAGGAGTTTTAAAAAATCAATTTATAATATGATGCAATAATTTTTAGTTAGGTCTATTATTCAAATTTCACTTAAAATTTTATTTATTTGTAATGAATAAAAAGGTACACGTACGGAAGATGTCTTACAATCATTTTATTTTGTTACATTAGTAAAATAATATATAACTGGGATGAAGATAGGCGGAGCGGGGTTATCCATGCTAGGCCTGGGCTGATTGAGACTTGATCCGGCTTGAGGTAGCCTGGCTTAAGACCAAGCCCCACTCGCCTTGGCTCGAACTTTTTTTAAAATTTAAAATGCAAAATGATGAGGTTTTGCTTATAAGGGTTAAGTCTTGGGTCAGCTTAGTCTGAATTATCGATTTTTTCAGAGAAACTTGGCCCAAGATTCAACCTGAGGCTTTATCAACCCGGACCTGACCTGTTAACTTCATACGCTGATTATGCCCGAGCCCAGTTGTCAAAAGAGTCCGAGCTCGAGCTTGGCCTGAAGTTAATGAGCCAGGCTGGAGTTGACCGGGCGTCGGGCCTTGCCATCCCTAAAGATGAAGTATGTTTTAATGTTTTTAGAAAACAATCTGACTTATGGATCATTAAAGAATAGGCCTTTGAATTCAAAGGTATATTATATAATGGTTATTGAAGGGTGTAGACAAGAAGGAAGAGTCAAGAGAAAAAGATGAACAAGTAAACATTTTTATCAATTGAGTGACCTACCTGTTTATGAATCATTGTGGTGGTCTCTGGGCAAGGAATATGACCATCTCGGTTCTAACCATATGATTCAAGGGTGCAACCTCGGTCAATGTGTGGCATCTGAGCTGAACTATTCTTTTGATGGACCAGGACCAGGACCTGTATGACCTTGATCAGGAAAGATTGCAGATTGCAAAGATGGAGCAATGCTATTGACATGTAGCCAAGTTAGTTCCCACAAGTTGTCGCCGTCTGAGGTACTCCTCTGCATTAGCACGCCCTCGTTCTTCATTTTTAATAGTGTTTCCTTGAGAAGCTGTGGAACCAATTCTTGAAGCTCATCAGTCTTCTTCCCTCTTCCTTTCACATTCATATACTTCTTCATTCGGCTAAGGACTCCTATCCATGTTTTGCTAAAAGTTGCTAATTGTACAAGCTCATTGAGTGACCCTTTAAACAACTCTGACATGAGCTTCACAGCTGTTATAAGTGTACCTTCCATATTCCTGTAGTCTGTTTGAGAGTTTCCTTGAGCAATTTCAAGCAAATCGTCAAGCATTGTGAAGATTACGACGTCAAAGCACTGTGACCATAGACCATTTGGAATATTGATCCTGTCATTAACTGCCAGGCACTTCTGCAGTGATGAAAGGGCATGATTTCTAACCTCTTCTCTCACGTCCAGGCATACCTTTTGCAGTTCCAGCGCAAGCCTCAGCCACAGTTCCCCAATATCCTGACACAATTTTGTAGCTTCTTCCTCCCTGATTGCTTCCCTGGTCTCAGTAGACCACCTAGCCAGACAATCAACAGAATCTGTCATAAGATCTATAGCATGAATAGACCTTTCCGCCTGTCCTACAGGAGACTCTGCAAACTGTCTTACTGCATCAACGCAGAGAAGATAATTGTCTGGTGACAAATGAGCTCCATTTGATACTGTAAACAATAGGGCATCAAATCCAGCTTCAGAAGCTTCTGGATGACGAGCTGAGGCAGAAAGAAGTGACATTATTATGTGCCATCCCATTAGAGATCTGACAAGTGGGGCATTTGCTTTTACAAGCCGACTGACTTCCTTTGTTATTCGCTCGCCGTATGCATCAGCAATGCGGCTATCAAGCTGTGAAACAAGTTGCAATGACTTCAGCAGTTCATCAGCTAGGATCTCTTTGTAGGGGAGCAGCCGCTGACAAATCCTAAGAAGTCCAAAAACAGCATTCTCGACTAATGCACAAGGTGTTATAATTGAATGAACAATGTTCGCTATGTGTTCGTAAACACACTGCCACAGTAGCATAATTCTGTCCCAGTTGTTCAGTGTAAGAGCAATCAGCAGTTCCAGGCAGAAAACTGCAGCATCTTCGTCTTCCAGAGAGCTGCTCCCTCTCTGAGACCGCCTACCAGCCCAGATGAATGCTCTTGCTAGACTCAACAATGAGTCATCATGAAAGGACTTGCTTTCAGTGAAGATGTTATCAATATGGCACTTTTGGATTGTTTGAAGGGCGCCTTGATAAGCAGCAATCTGTTCTTCCATGGGAAGGAATCTTGACTCCTCATTGTCAAGAGATGAATGCCGATTGACCCGACCCATCAAGCCATAAGATCTCCTGGGAGCTGCCATGGGTTGCAAGGGAACCGGAAATAAAGATTTTGTCAACAGTTTCCCATGTTCAGATTCTGCAGAAAGCTCTACTTCATTAGCAACATCAGTAGCTACACAAGTTGGAAGAAGACCAAGTTTGTGCAGTCTCAGAATGCTTTCTACAATATTTCTCCAGCCTGTGCATAAATAATCACCATATCTATTTACAATGGTGAAAATGGTTACGGTTGCCATCCTGGCCTTCATGTCATCACCAAAGCTCAATATAGGGTCCTCAGAAGATGGGGGGTTCAAGAGGGTTGTGAACTTAGAAACAGAAACAACTAGATCATCCAATATATCTCCAAGATGACGGCATGCAGAAATTTTTGCAACTGCTAAAAATCCATCAATACATGTTTGGTAAACATCTTCAGCTTCTGCATGGTCAAAAACAACTGCGATAGCAGCAATTGCTGGACCTGACATGACAGCAAACATATCATGGTCAAGATAGGCATTAGAATCCGACACAAAGAATGGAGAAATTTTCTTCGATTTCTGCATTAAATAAGCCCAACAGCTGGGGGTCATTTCAGGTAATCCAGCTCCTTTATCTGGAGTTGTGCGGATCTCATTCATGCAAATCGACTGGTAGAGTTCTGACAGGAACTCCTGAGGCAAGTCATTGCCTCCATTTATTCGTCTATTGTTTCGGATAAAATCCTCCTCTGTCATCTTTTTCTTCACCTGAACGTTGTGCTGATCTGTGTTTAGCATTATAAGTGAATAAGACAAGACAAGAGCAGCATCCTTGTTAGCTAGAATATTTGGTGATTGCTCATAGTAAATTTCAGAGAAAGCCTCAAGAACCCTCTGTATTTTCTGTGATTCTCCAGGCAACCTAAAAGTTTCCAAGAACAACCGTAACGCATCATCCATGTTCATATTTTGGAAATCAAAAGTCTGAGCAAATTCATGAAGAACCTGAACACAAAAATCATCAGGGTTTCCCAAGAAGTCCCCAACAAGATTCTTATCTAATCCAGCAGTATACCTTAGAAAGCAGGCCACACTTTTGGGGTCAAGTTTTTCAGGTAAGACATGTGTTCCCTGTAGGAACTCTAGTCCTTTCTTTGGGTCATGATTAAAGTGATCAGCTCCAACCATCAGTTTTTTCTTAATGTACTTCTTTTGGCGGACAAATGGAACCCATTGCTTAGGGTCACCATAGTTCTCACACTTCATTTTCCAGAAAGGAATAGAGTCTTCAATAGTCATTTTTTCCTTTTTTGAGCTAACTGCTCCATTGCCTATCCTTTCAGCCATACCCTGAATAACAGCTATCAGACCATCCAAAGCAAGGATGTGGATTGTAGTCAATGAAGAGTTTAATGAAAATGCAGTCATTGACAGCAAATTAGCAATGTCTTCAAACACATTGCTACATGTGATGTCACAATCAAAGTTGGCATACATTTCTGTCATAAATTTTTTCTGTCGACAAAAGTCTATGAGAGCCCCTATTGCAACCTCCTGCTGTTGGTATGAAGCACAATATCTGCTCTGTGCTAGCCTCAAAATCACATAGGAGAAGAAAGCCTCCAGCTGTAGTTTGAGCTCAGTACGCAGATGGTGATACAAGTTGAGAACAACACTACATACCATTGAAAGAATAACCGGGCTTCTGGACATGCCAAATTGCATAAGATTACGAAATAATTCATCCTGAACTAGACTCAACAATCGAGGATGATTTTTTATAGATTTCCCACCCAGTTCAACAGCAGAATTAATTAAGTTCAGGGCAAAGAGTGGAAGATCTTCATCAAATGCTATACTATCTGATCTTGGATCCATTGACACATACTCAACCACATTTAATAATGAACACAGGAAGTGAAATACCTCCACCATGCAGGGGCCTCCATATGGCTCCAAGAGCTGCAAATCATAAGCAAGACTGCCCTTTCCACTGCCAGCTGAAATTGTGTTGTTTTCCATCAGACTGGCTACCTGGTCTGTGGAATCAGTAGAACCTAAACTCACAGAGGAATCTCTTCCCACAAATTCAGAACAGCCAGTCCTACTCTCCAGTTGTTTACTCTTGATAGTGTAATGATTATCCGGGCCACCATTCTGTAAGTGAAATAGGTCTCAAAAATTATTAACAAAGGAAAGTTTTGAATAATCTCAGTTTGAAAACTACATATCCCACAACAAAATTTTCAAAATTGACCAAAATATTCCACACACCTCCAGAAAACTTGTTTGATAGATCAACCTTATGCCAGTACAAAAACAGAATATAGTAAAACATCATGACATTAACTTGCACACTTTCCTCCAGTTATTAGTATGTTTCAAGAAGTCAGACAAGTAATTCATTTGACTTGAAATGTGTCACATACTGGATCAGATAGCATCACTATTGATTTATCAAACATTACCGTGCAAGCGCCAGTACAAAAGAAGAAAACATATTTTAACTATGAAGAAAAATGATGCAGGCAAGTTTACCTTCCGCTTGACTATTTTAGATCCATTAACCACAGAGCATTCTGGGTCATGAACATCTGGAAGATGTGAAAAAATGCAGGTAATTAGTTCATGCATTGTATGTCGGGCTATATGCTGCAGCAATTCTCCTTTAGCTTGATGAACTATACGGAAACAAGTGTTCACTATTGTGCATACATGCTGATTACTCAATGTGACCGATGCTTTACTTTTCATACAAGCAAGAAGAATCTGAAGTATCTTTAAAAGTATCACTTCTTCTGAAGCAGGATCTGTGACCTCAAATTGGCAACTAGTTATTGCAGCAACTACAAAGTTCATAGCATCTTCAACTTTTACAGTTTTCTCGTTAATCACATCAAGAGTTAAAATCTTATGAACAGATGACAGAGCTACTCCTGTGATTGGAGCACCAATTTCATCTGATCGAATCACGTCCAAGAATGGCTGGAGATACACAGCAGGATTGATAGTATGCCATGGATGCGACCGTGAGAAGATCTGTTTGCGCAATGCTTTCAAAGACTCAATCAGTGAGTGCTCCAGCTGATCATCACCCAACACATATCGGCCATCCCATCTTATATTTCTCCTTAAAACAGCCAATACAGAAGCCACTTCTGCATTAATCACACATGCCAATGAAGTTCTGTTGGAATGGGAAGTACCATATTCCTCAGGTTCTTCCTTAACTGTCCTCATACCAGACTTTGCCTTCAACCGACCCATTTCCTGCAATAATCTTTCTCTAAAGGCCAATTATAGTATTTGTTTACCAGCGAGAGTGCAGATAATACACAAGTCGGTGAGCATACCCTTCACATATGATGCAAACAAATGATAAGTGCACCTAAGCAAGTACACAGAATAAAGCTGCTAAGTAAAGATCAAAGAAAAAAAAGTTTAAGCAAATTTAGACGAAGAACCAAGCTTGCCATTAATGGGCACACTAACAGCACAAGATATGTTCATACACACTTCAGTTCTAAGAACCAACTTCCGCGATGACATTTATCATTTCATTTGACAATCGTTCGAGAAATTTAAAGTACCACAAGAAGTAAAACTAAAGAGAACTTTAAACGGCTTATTATGGACAAAAAGATCAATGCTTGAAATAAGATAGTTCAATTGCTCAGTCTATTGACTGAACATCAAAGTTCATGAAAGGGAAAACAGAACACAAGTGCAAGTATTACATAACAATACAAGTTACTCATCACGCCGTCAACAAATAAATGCAAAATGAAATAAGAAACCAACCGCAAAAGAACTTGTTGTTCCTTTGGTCACCATATTCCAACCCCAACAAATTCTGAACAATTCTTAAACCAAGAAGAAAATTTGGAACCAACCCAGAAAAGAAATGAAAATGAAGAAGGAGAAAGAGGACAATGGGCTCAACTGTGAATCCAAGTGTTCACTCAGTGACCATGTCTGCTTTTACAGATAACCAAATACGAGTTCATAATATGTATAGACACAGATAAATGTATATATAAAGAGTCGAAAATTGATGAAATCATTACAATATGTACAAAAATAAAAACCCAAAAACAAGACTAAACGGAAATGAACAAAGTGACAGGGGAAGAGAGTTCAGGAGCAGATAGTAGTTTTTCCAAATTTACACCCTTGTCCTCCAAATCCGACACCAGACACTAGTAGTTGCGTAGCTTTTGAATATTCTCTCTTGGGATTTTCCTTTGACGAAGGAATGACTAAGAATACAATTTGTTAGCTTATTATATTTGTTAATTTCCATCGAAAGTAACGAACTTTTTGTATTCTAGTGTTTGTACGGATCAGGAACTTGTTACGATCGTCGAGGAAGGTATGGCGACACAAAAGGCAGAGTAAAGTGGTGACAGACAGAAAGTAATAAACAAATACGTATTTTGAAACGGAGACGGTGCCGGACGGTGACCGGTTAGTGGCAGTTAGGAGTTTTCTTTGCGTTTCAAACTCTCACACTCTTGAGTGAGAGTTTTGTATCGGAGGGAAAACATTGTTGAACTTTTTTTTATAAATTTTTTCTTAGAAATTTTTTTTAATAAGTCAGTTTATTGTTTGATTATCATTTAAAAAAAATTTTTTTTTAAAGAGTTTCATACAGTAAACTATTTAGCAACATAAAAATAAAAAGTACTTTTAATTTTAACTATATTTTATTTTGTAATAAAAATTATTTATACATATAAAAATTATTTAAAGTATATTAAACAATATGCAAAACACAATATATTAATTACTATATAATTTTAAACCATATGAAACATAAATGAAAATATACCTAACCAAATCTTTTATATAGATTATAACATAAGTAAACTAATATCGAAAATAAATATCAAAACATATAAAAAAGTCAAATAATATTATATAAATCTCAAAACAAATATTCAAGTTGAGTAAATAGTTAAATACATAATAAACGGAGAACATGAGTTTGTGGTTATTGTGGAAATTATGTATAAAACATAAGGGCAAAAGGAACTAAATAATAGACTCATTAATTGATATGAAAAATCTATATGAAAAAGCACTTTTTTTGAAAAACTCCAAATTTAAGCTTCTTAAAAAGCTGTATTTTGACTACCAAAAAAGTCATATCTATTAAAGAAGTATTTTTTATTTTACAGCCAAAAACTTTTTTTTAAAGACGTTTGTGGTGGAGAAAAGTACTTATTAACATCCAAAAAGTTCATCCAAACAGGCACTAACTTAAAGGTTAAAAGTACATTTTAGATCTCAACATTTATAACAAAATATAACTTAAACCCTAATGTTTTAAAATATTTAAATTAAATCTTAACGTTTTTAAACCATTCAAAACATACTCGAAGTGAATGAAAAATTTAAGAAAGTTAATTATCTGCAGTTAAATATCGTAATAATATTGACGTGATATTATTTTTAAATTTTTAAATAAAAAGTGAACTCTAGTATTACATAATTATTTTCAAATTAATCATATAGATTTTTTATTGTAAATCTCACTTGTTATTTGACAATAGTACGTACTTTTTGGCTCTGTTTGGCAAACAGCTGATTGCATTAGCTGTTAGCTGATAGTTGATTATATCAGCTGATTTGACTAGCGAATTGCATTAGCTGTTTATGTGTAAAATGACTTATAAGGACATGACTTAAAAAAATAAGGGTAAATATTATATATCTTAGTATTTCGTTGAATATTCTTATAAGAATTTAAATTTTAGATATTTAATTCAAAAATTAAGTTTATAACTTTAATAAAAAGCATAGAACATTTAATAATAATAATAATAATAATAATAATAATAATAATAATAATGTTATAATTGATTCAATTAATTACACTATTAAGTTTTTTATATTTAATATGATTTGTTTTAATATTATTTATATTATAGATAAATTATCGTATCAAATTTTCTAAAATTAAAATAAGTTAATATTAAGTTTAGATTTGGAATATAATACATTCCAATTTAAGTTACTAGCCTTTTGCTTAAGAAATAAGAAGTGATATATATCACAAAATATTGCATTATTTTTTTATTTTTATATAGAACTAAATTATTAAATGTCAAAAATTGAAAATCAATATTAAATTACTTAAAGGGCTTGAAGGAAAAAGGCAAAATCGACATTAAACATACAAAATTTCAGTTGATTGCTTGAGAAGCTCCTATAGAGAAGCTTTTCCAAAATAAGCTAGTTGGGTTGAATCAGCCAACCCAACCAACTAATAACTAAACAACCCTAATAGCTTTTTTATAAAGTCAGCAAGCTAAAATAAGTCAATCAGCTAAAAAAGAGCTTATCAGCTCTTCATCAAACAAGGCCTTTATTAATTTTTAACAATGTCTCACTTATTACATATCAGTAAGATTCATCTTTTATTTAAAAAATAAAAATAATATCATATTAATATTAATGTAACGAATTAATTCTGTTAAATTTTTAAACTAATTAAGATTTGTTTTAAACGGTTTAATTGAACACTTTAAAATGTTAAAATATGTTTTATATTCTCTTATAAACTTTGAGTTAAATTTTGTTTTATATTTTGTTATAAATGTTGGAGGTTTAAAATGACAGTTTAACCCCAAATTCTTCAATGAAAAGAGTATTGTCTGCTGATGCTTTTAATAGGCTTCTTCTGAGACTGTACATGCAACAGCATAACTTCAATTTGTGTTTAAACTCATTTGTAGCTGACCATGCACAGGAACTCATTTCAACAAGTATGTCACATATGTATTACAGAAAAAACAAAAAAAAAAGGTACTCAAAACGCTTTGAATGAATGGATGCATCTGAATTTCAGATGTTCAATCATGTTGAACTTGATATCTATAATATTGGATTATCAAGTAACATTTGCAGTACAATATTTACTTGTAATAAACATCCTAAGACCGCTCATACTTCCATACAACTATCTCGATCTCAAACCGAGTCAGTCTTGATCTTCGAGGGACCGTTTTCGTGCTCGTAAATTGCGCTCTAGACTTTGAGGTACCGGAGGAGTCCTCCCCCTCCTAAATAGAACAGCAAGTGCCCTCATTTTCTGGCAAAGATCAAATATCTGCAACAAATTCATGGGGACAACTAAATTACTAAACATACATACATTGCTCTGACAAGATAAAAGGTTTCTGAATGCTTCTTACTGATGAGGCTTCAATTTCAGCAACACCTTCACAACCTTTACCTCCTCCCTGTAGTAAATCACAGTATTTCACAGCTTCATTTTCATCTTCAAACACCTGCAGCAACATTTCGGTTTTTCAATTAAGCAAACAAGATTAGATGATACGAGACATAATCAAAACCATTTTCAAGTGTTCACATGTGTGGGTGATGTGCAAGGTAGCTAATTACTCAAGGATTTGGCAAGCTCAAACAAGCTAATAACAACAACAATAATAACAGCAACAACAACAACAATCTAGTGAAAATCTTGCTGATACGTAGTGTCTGGAGAGGTCCAGTAATATGCAACCTTACTTTAACTAGTAAAGAAGCTATTTTCAAAAGTTCAAACAATCTACTAACTATAATATGTCCATCAATCATCAACCACGGAATTTTTTCGCATTCTAAAACGGTTTCTTGCTTTCACAGTCTAGCTATATTTCCAGTGCACAATATCAGTGAAAATCAGCATCTAAGAGGAATAACTCACCAGTACTCCTTCCCTCACATCCTCTACAAGCATCCGGAACTTCGTTCCGGTCCTTGATTGTTTAGCTTGATTACCTATTCCAGACCTCCTTTTTCCTCCTTTGGAGAACAGAAGGCCAAGCTCTCTTTCAACTTCACTGTTTCAAAAGCAAAGCCAGAGCTCAGCTACAAGGATGTTTGCAAACAAAAAACAAACACATCGTCAAACAATTGAGACCTGCGGTTTCTTCGAGTTTTCATTGTGCACAACTGATTTTCCGTATGGGTTAGTACATATAGGGCCTTTGAAGATTCCCTCCATGGATTTGCCTCCAACACTAAAGAAGAATCAAAGGAAAAAAAAAACAAAGCTTTCTCAAATTTTGAGGTCAAGAATTGGAAAAAAAAAAACATCATACAACAGAACCACAAATGCAAAACAGATAGCAATATAGCTAAATTACTGATATTCAATCAAGGAATATGAATCACCATTCACATATTATAGCTAAAACACCCGGAAAGTGTAATTTTCAGAACAAAAAGCTCAACAATTCTCATCCAGAGTAATCAAAAGGGTATGAACATAAACTCCTCAGAATGCTGAATCCAAAATAATAAACCTTTCAGCAACAGAAACCCCAACTTATATTTCCAAAAGAACAGTAAGAGTAAGCAAACTGAGGTAAGGATTAAGGAAAAGCATTGAACAAAACTGAAAACCAGAAATTACCCGAACAACCCACAATCTTTTGAACAAGTTTAAAAGGAAGAGGACGAGGAGAGTACCATCATAGCTACTGCTATCGAAAGTCTGATGAAGATGCCTACGCATATCGTAAGCACGCGAAGACACCTGCTTTACAAACTCATCGGAGGTCCCAGGAATGGTACCATCCAAATGAAGAGCTCTCTCAACCTCTTCATTTTCTTCTTCTCCGTCTCCAAGACCGTTCCTTGATCTACAACGAATATATCCCCCACGTATGCTTCTGCACGATACAGAGAAAACAGAGCAGAGCCGAGGAAGACGACGGTGGTTGGTATTAACGGAGAAAGAAGAAGAAGCAAAGGTGGAGACTTGACGGCGTCGACGTTGCAGAGATGGCAGAGGGTTACTCGGAGGAAGGACCATTGACGGCGATACAGTCGCCAATGAATCCATCATCTTGGTAAGCTTGAAGAATTCAGAAAAAGAAACTACCTTTGGATTGATCAATCACACACTGCAATACTTCTTCCGGTTGATAATGGAAGGAGAACAAATGGGTGGCTTTCAGGATTTGTAGTTAAGTGTATATGGAAGAAGAGACAAACAGGTGCGGTGGGTGAATGTACAAAGAAGAAGCGGCACGGCGGACGAGTTTTTGGCGTAAAAGACTCTGACTTTAACACGGTGGCTGCCCAGAGGAGAAAGATTAAAGAAACAAACCGAAGAGTTCGTAATGTGAATCTTCTCTTCTTACTATTTAGTTTTCTTCTTTGAATCTTTGGTGGATATTTCTTTGCCTCAAAAAAAGGAAAAAATAAATTAGTGCCAAAACGTGGGAATTTGTTTGTCCACGTGTCCGAATTTTATATATATTTAAATTAATCAATATTTTATTAAATACTTTAAAAATTGAACAGAAAATTATGCCGGTAAGAAAAAAAAAATTAAGGTAAAAAAGTTCAACTGATATCACACTATCGTAAAATCGATTAAATATAAAATATAATTAAAAAATTTATTCTTATCAATCAAAATTTAACGTTTAATTAAAAAATTTATTAAATAAAAAATTATTAATTTATTTTAGCTTAAAAGAAATTATTAATTTATAAAAATTAACCAAATAATTAAAAAATTAATTATTTTTTACAACAAAAATTATTAAAATAAATCGATCCAAAAAGTTAAAAACAGAACTGAAAAGTTGGACGAAATTGAATTAGTCACCTCATTTTACATTTTATATTTATATTTTAATATTATTAAACAATAATTTAAATATTTTGCAATTTAAATTAAAGCAGATTAACTATATATTAAATAACTATATCCTTTAGGAAAAAAATTGAAATGTTTGAGTATAATTAAGTCGTCTTCGTCATCGTCATCATCACAACTAATTCGAAGTCCCGCAATAAAGCAAAATTTGGAGAGGTCTGATAATACGAAGCCTTACCTCTATATAGTAAAGACTGTTTCCGATAAACTCACATGTAAATGTGACAATAAAAAAATGATGCAGCTAATAATTAAGTAAAAATTATTTAGAAAAACAATATCAACTATTTTTTGTAATTTCTTTGAATACATTCATTTGGAAAATTTTATATCTATATCTTCATTTTGTAATATATTTATTTAGAATGATTTCATTAATTGTTTTATTTAACATAATTTATTAAACTTTTTTAAATAAATATAAAAACATATATTATATTTTAGATCTTTTTCAGTATGCCAGTATTTATAATTATGTTCTATCAAAAGAGTTCATCATTATATAAGTCAATTTTAATTTAATATATCAAATTAGAATTTCTTTTATTTCACTTTACTTTTACAAATGAATTTATTTTTTATATTGATTTTATAAATATATTTATTTGAAAGAAATAAATAATGTCTTGATCTTATAAATACAGAAATTAACATTTTGTCTAATATTTTATAAATATTTATTTAATAAAAGAATAAAGCAGGATGTCCTATATTACGGGACGTGATCATCTGTACCAGTTTTGTTGTTCCAACCTTATTTTAATTCATCTCATCCACACATTTATATGGGCCACATAACAAATGAAATCACCTGTGCCAGTTTTGCTGTTCCAACCTTGTTTCAATCCATCTTATCCACACATTTATGTGAAACCCACATAAATATGTGAATGAGATAGATTAGAACAGGATTGGAACAACAAAACTGGCAAAGGTGATTTCATTTGCTGTGTTACGATGTGTTTTCTCTGGACAATCACATTTTCACGAATTTAAGAGCTACAAAGCTACATCTATTGATGAATACAACAACAACAACCTCATAAAAATTTCGCTAAATGTAAGGTCTAGAGAAGTCTAATAATACCCAACCTTAACTTTAACTAATAGAGAAGTTGTTTATAAAATTTGATCGATGAATGGTCAGATAAAAGATCGAAAGTTCATGATGTTAGATTGAGCAATTTAATTAGTAACACCAACTTAAGATCATTAAGGAAAGAAGATAAATTCTAACTCCTATTTAGAGGTAAGTTCAAATCCCGAAAAGTATAATCTACAAGCAAAATGGAAAAAACCTGCCAAATTCTCAGTTCCATGACTCATGAACAACACTTCTAGGACTGCCTTTGCACATCAAAAGAGAACTGTATCGCCAGAAATTGGAACAAGGAAACAGAAAATCAAATGATTTTGTTTTAATGTAGAATGACAGCCAGAAGTGCAAGATAGAGTAGTACAATCTTGGTATAGAATGACAACTAAATACAAAGTATACACACAGTAAAGTATAGTTTGATTCTAAACCAATTTCAAGAATATTAGTGATGAAAAACTTTAAATGATATGATAAGTATGATTGCAAGCACAAGGGCAGCAATTAGAGAGCCAGCAATCCACTTGTTTTTGGTTATTCTTCTAGACATAGAAGCTAAAACTTTCTTGCTCTTGTCAATGGCGTCATCTACTCCATGAAGCTGCAAACCAAAAAGAAAGGGAAAACGGAAGAAAACAAAATTTGTATAAAATAATCGATTATCTATTTCGTTTTTTGCCTATTTTGACAGTATTGATCTGAGTAACTATCACAAAACTTGTAGCCGATGAGAGTCACAGCTGATAGCATGGTCTGAGAACAACTAATATCCACCAGGCAATGAAAATCAAGTAAATGTGAAATATGGGGGGATCATAGTCTATCATTCAAATGGTTAATTAGAAGGGAAGACAATGTATAAAATAATCGATTACCTATTTCACTTTTTTCCCATTTTGACATTATTGATCTGAAAAACCCGACGCAAGAATAACTATTATAAAACTTGTAGCCGAAGAGAGTTATAGCTGATAGCATGGTCTGATAACAAATAATATCTACCAGGCAATGAAAAT
>JAOSBM010000001.1:1574101-1593732 GCA_027568955.1 Erythroxylum tenue
AGCTGATAGCATGGTCTGATAACAAATAATATCTACCAGGCAATGAAAATCAAGTAAATGTTAAATATGAGGGGATCGTAGTCTATCATTCAAATGGTTAATTAGAAGAAAGACCACGTATAAAATAATCGATAATCTATTTCACTTTTTGCCCATTTTGACAGTATTGATCTGAAAAACCCGACGCAAGAGTAACTATCATAAAACTTGTAGCCGATGAGAGTTATAGCTGATAGCATGGTCTAATAACAAATAATATCTACCAGGCAATGAAAATCAAGTAAATGTTAAATATGGGGGGATCATATTCTATCATTCAAATGGTTAATTAGGAGAAAAGACCATACATATCATACCTTGTCGTGAGCATGTAGAAGAGTCTGGCGCTGTTGGTGCAAGTCTTCAAGAATTGAGATCCCAATCTCTTCTGTCTCCAACACGGTTCTGCTACTCTCCTTGATTCTGTCACCGGACTGATTTA
Organism: Erythroxylum tenue; assembly: GCA_027568955.1. Lineage (NCBI taxonomy): Eukaryota > Viridiplantae > Streptophyta > Magnoliopsida > Malpighiales > Erythroxylaceae > Erythroxylum > Erythroxylum tenue. The sequence continues at coordinate 1,574,583 of JAOSBM010000001.1, forward strand.
GTCTCTCAACTGACATAGACAATCTATCTCTTTGATTTGCCGAAACCTGTATCATCAATACCCAGTGTCTTTAAAGTTATCAACTAGACAAATCTAACAAAAGAAATATGCATCTCATCTCAAATGAAAATAATTTGTGCAGCAAAATGAGTATCAGCAATCAGGCCAAACCAGAACATAATCCAAATTATCAAGTTAGAAGGAACTATAAATCTTCTAAGTTGAAACTATAGTGCAACACTAAGATGTAATCCCAAGATCAATTTAATATTAGTTTAGAGATTTCCCTTTCCCCAAAGGAACTGAGCATGAGTATGCGTACCGTATATTTTAAGGGAAAGGTGACAATCTTGACAATTTTCTGATAAATGCAGTGACAAGTGCTCAAAGATCACAAAGCAACAAACTATTCCACATTCCTTGATTTATGAAAAGAGATACAAAAGAGCATATACCGCATGAGTATCAGCCAATCCGGACTCCAACAACTCATCATGGTTAACCTGATTAGGGTTACCAGACATTGCCCTCTTGAATTCCTTCTTCAACTTATTGAGATCAGACTTATACTCCCTTAGTTTGGCCAGAAGCACAGCTTTGACACTTGGCTGCAAACTCCTGGCCTCAAGGTCCATCTTTCTTACCTATAACAACACACAAAAAAAAGAAAAAAGAATTGAGCTTGATCTAGAGTTAGAATTAGAATTAGAAAAAGAAAAGGGAACACAATTTACCAGATTATCACAATCATCAAGACCGGAATTGACCTCAGCCAACTTTGCCCTCTTCTCCTCTGCAAAAATCAATACGACCCATTTCACCAAATCATGATTCAACCAAAAGCACAGAACTTAGAGGGGCCACCTACCTCCATTTGGAAGAAGAGAAGCAGAGTTGCATTTTCTGGAGAGATTAGCAGAGAGCTCGCAGTACTGACGCTCATATCCTTCAAAAACCTCGCTCATGATTGCAACTCCGAAGAGGGTAATCAATCTTACAGGATTTGTTTGGATCTTGAACTTGGAAAAATCAGAATCCAACAGCAGATTTGGAACAGAAGATTTTTGTCGGAAACGCAATCCAGTAAAAACACGTCAACCTTTTGTCTGCATTGACTTCGTATTAAAGAAAAAGGGGTATTCGTATTCTCGCTTGTTCACCTTAAACGCTGCGTTTTACTTCTTTACCTTCTCTCCAATTTTTAGACTCATTTCATCTTAACAAATAAAATTGAAGATTTAATTAACTAAAATTAAATTCAGAAGTTATAATTAATAAGAGTTTAAGTAAATTATAGGGTTAAATAGGCCCTAAGGAGTGGTTGAGTCGGTGGAGTGGGGGGAAGGTATGGGGCTAAAAAGTCCCGTGTTCGAATTTCCTTACCTACGTTTTCTCGATCAAGTTTGTCGTATAGGGCTTGCCTAGTGCGGAGTATCCGGTTGGCATGATTTGTAAACTATTAAATCAATCCGAAGATTTATTCAGTGCACATCCAAAGGATAGCGGCTACGGGTTCATCTGTTTAAAAAAAAAGCTAAATAAGTCAAATTCTTGTTATTTAACACTTTCTCAAGTTAATTCGTCGTATTTAAAATATTATAATTTTTACAACTTATATTTTAAAATATTATCATAATTCGTCTTATTAATACTATTTAAAAAATGTATAAAATTAGAAAATAGTCTAAAACACAACATATGAATGTTCATACAAATTAAAAATGATATATAATATTTAATTTAGTATCATTTGTGATTAAAACTAACATTAAATAAGAAACTAAAATTGATTTACCATATTTCTTATTCCATTCTAATTAATTTATAATAAAATTAGCGAAGTTGTCATACTTATTATTTTATTCTAATCAAATTTTAGGTAGCATTTTTAATCTTATATTTTTTTGCAATATTTATCTTTGTCAATGTTATCATGTAAAAGTGAAAATACCATACAATCCAGTTAAAATCTTGCTAATACGCGAGATCTAAGAAAGTTCTGTAATACCCAGTTAAAATCCTGCTGATACACAAGATCTAAAAAAGTCCTGTAATATGCAATCTTATCTCTAATCGATAGAGAGACTGTTTTCGATAAGTAAATGTGAAGATACCAACAACAATATAAAGCTTAAAACTATTGACTTCTGTACAGTACACTAATAAGCAAGCCAGTTTTTTTAAAATAAAAAAAAAGGCCTACATACATTTCTTTCCCCTCCCACAGTTCACTAATACACTAATCATTCATCTCCAAAAACATGAATGATCCTAGAAAACTATTATAGAATCTTCACAGAGACCTTTCCGGTAAAGTAGGGAAGGAGGTTGAGGGCCTGAACAACCTGTTTCCATCTCTAAACAAGACTTTGTATCAACATCACCAGCTGCTAAAATTTTCTCACCACCGCTAGTTAATCAACTCATGTAAACATGGGAATATTAACATCTCAATTCTGAAACAGATTACTCACTATCATGTGTGTATTAACAGACTAATCCCAGATGAGAGAACACTGCAATGTTTAACCTCCAGTCGTATCACCTTCAGAAGCAGGTGATCCTGTTGAGGGAACGGTACCAGCTTCATCGCACATTGTACTTCCACCTGCCTCACCGTGAATGTGCTGTGACTGCTCCCAAATTTGATCAGGAAACACCTCTGATTGCAAAGATGGAGCCATGTTATTGACATGTAGCCAAGTTAGCTCCCATAGGCTATCCCCACCCAAAGCACTCCTCTGTACCAGTACTCCCTTACTCTTCATCACAAGCAAGGTGTTCTTAAGAAGCTCTGGCACTACTTCGTGGAGCTTCTCATTCTTCTTCCCTCTTACTTTTACTTTGATGTATTTTTCCATCCGGCTAAGTACTCCCAGCCATAGTTTGCAGAATGTTGTTAACTGCGATAGGTTATGGAGTAATAGTAGAAACACTTTCGACAGCAGTTTTACAGCAATGATTAGTGTTCCTTCCATGTTTCTGTAATCTTTTTGGGACTGTCCCTGGGCTATTTCAAGCAGGTCATCGAGCATTGTGAAAATCACAAGATCAAAGCACTGTATCCACAAACCATGTGGAAGGTTAATACCATCTATCCCTGTCAAGCACTTTTCTAATGATGAAAGGGCATGGTTTCTGATATCTTCTCTCTGATCCAAGCATACTTTTCTTAGTCCTCGAATAAGCCTCAGCCACATTTCTCCAATATCCTGAAATAATTTTGTAGCTTCCTCCTCCCCCATTGCTTCCTTGGCGTCATGAGACCACCTTGCTAAACAGTCAATAGAACAGGTCATAAGATCTAGGGCCCTAACAGACCTCTCTGTCTGTCCTACCCGAGATTCTGCAAACTGCCTTGCTGCATCCACACAGACAACATAATTGGCCGGTGACAAGTGGACTCCCTCAGACATAATGAACACTAGGGCATCAAATCCAGCTTCCGAAGCTTCTAGATGACGAGCAGTATTTGAAAGTAAGGATGTGATTGTACGCCAACCAATAAGGGTTCTTATATGTGTGGCATTCGCTTTCACTAGGCGACTTACTTCCTGTGTAATTTGTTCACAGTATGCATCAGCAACACGAGGATCAAGCTTCAAAACGAGTTGGAGTGATCTCAAAAGTTCATCTGCCAGATTCTCTTTGTAGGGTAGTAATCGCTGGCAAATTCGGAGAAGTCCAAAAACAGCTTTCTCAACTAATGCACAAGGTATTACAGTCGACTGAACAATGTTGGCTATATGCTCGTAAACACCCTGCCATAGTAGGACAATCCTGTCTCGATTGTTCAGAGTAATTGCAATTAGCAACTCCAGGCAGAAAACTGCAGTATCTTCATCCTCCGGAGAGGTGTTCCCCTTTGGAAGCCGCCCTGCAGTCCAGATGAGCGCTCGTGCAAGCTGCAATAATGATATAGCTTGCAAGAACTTACTTTCAGTAAATATGCTATCGATGTGACACTTTTGAATTGTCTGAATAGTGCGTTGATGAGCAGCAAGCTGTTGTTCAGTTGGTTGTGATCGTGGCTCCTCAGTATCAAGAGATAAGAGTTGACTGAATCGTCCCATCAATCCAGAAGATCTCCTAGGTGTTCCCATGGCTTGCATACTAACTGAAGACAAAGAGTTTGTGATAGGTTTTCCATGCCCAAGGTCAGGAGAAAGCTCAGATTCGTCAGCCGCGTCACTGGCCACACGAGCTGGAAGAAGACCAAGTTTGTGCAACCGCAAAATGCAATCCAGAATATTTCTCCAACCTGTACGAATATAGTCACCATACCTATTTGCAATCGTGAAAACTGTCACAGTTGCCAACCTCGCTTTTGTGTCATCACCAAATGCTAGGACAGGTTCCTCAACAGACAATGGATTCAAGAGAGTTGTGAACTTACATAAAGATACAACTAGATCATCCAATACATCTTCAAGATGATGGCATGCAGAAATCTTTGCAACTGCTAAGAATCCATCAATACATGTCTGGTAAACATCTTCATGGTCTGCATGATCAAACACAACAGAAATTGCAGCAATGGTTGGACCAGACATTATTGCAAACATATCATGATCAAGGTAGGGTCTAGAATCCGACACAATGAATGGAGCCGTTTTCTTGGACTTATTCATTAGATCAATCCAGTGGCTTGGACTCATTTCTGGGAAACCAGCTCCTTGCTCTGGAGTTGTGCGGATCTCATTCTTGCAAATCGAGTGGTAAAGTTCTGATAGGAACTCCCGAGGCAAGTCACCACCTCCATTAATGTGCCTATTGTTGCGAATGAAATCCTCTTCTGTCATCTTTTTCTTCACCTGAACATTGTGCTGGTCTGTGTTGAGCATTATAAGCGAATAAGATAACAAGAGTGCAGCATCCTTGTTAGCTAGGACATGTGGTGACTGCTCATAGTATCGCTCAGAAAATGCTTCAAGCACCCTTTGTATCTTTTGTGATTCTCCTGGCAGTCTAAAAGTTTCCAAGAACAGTCGCAAAGCAGTATCCAGATTCATGTCTTGAAAGTCAAAAGTCCCAGCAAATTCATGAAGAACCTGAACACAAAACTCATCGTGATTTCCAAGGAAGTCCCCAACAAGATTCTTATCCAATCCAGCAGTATACCTGAAAAAACAGGCCACACTTTGAGGGTCAAGTTTGTCAGGTAAGAGATGAGTTCCTTGAAGAAATTCTAGGCCTTTCTTTGGGTCACGGTTGAAGTGATCAGCTCCAATCATCAACCTTCTCTTTATGTACTTCCTTCGACGGACAAATGGAACCCAGTGATTGGGATCACCATAATTGTCACATTTCACCATCCAGAATGGGGTATACTCCTCAATCTTGACTGGAGCCTGTTCTAAACTAGCTGATTCATTCCCTATCCTTTCAGCCATACCCTGAATAACACCAATTAGTCCATCCAAAGCAAGAATATGCATAGCAGACAAAGGGCAATTGACCGGAAATGCACTCTTTGCCAACAAGTTAGCTAAGTCTTCAAACACATTACTGCATGTAACGTCACAATCCAAGTTTGCATACATATCCACCATAAATGTCTTTTGCCGACAGAAATCTACAAGAGCCTCCATGGCAACCTCTTGTTGCTGGTATGAAGCACCATATCTGCTCTGTGCAAGTCTCAAAATTACACAGGCAAAGAAAGCCTCAAGCTGTAGTTTGAGTTGAGTACGCAAATGGTTATACAAGTTCAGAACAATACTACATACCATTGAAAGAATAAGTGGGCTCATTGACAGCCCAAATTGCATAAGATTACGAAATAATTCATCTTGAATTAAATTCAATAACCTAGGATGCTGACAAATAGAAGGACCACCCAATTCTATTGCTGAATTGATTAGGCTCAAAGCAAAAAGGGGCACATCTTCATCAAATGCTACGGTGTTTGGTCTGGGACCTATCCCAACATGCTCAACAACATTCAATAAGGAACACAGGAAATGGAATATTTCCACCATACAAGGGACCCCATATGGCTCTGCCATCAGGTTCATATCAAGCGAAAGTGCATCCTTACCACTTCCAGTTCCAATTGTATTTTCTTCCATCACACTTGTTCCCAGACTAGTGGAAACACTAGAACCCAAGTTCACAGAGGAAGCCTGACCATCTAATTCAGAACTAGTGTTTCCATTCTCCATTTGCTTATTCCCCAAGGAGTAATCATTGTCAGGCCCACCAATCTGTAGAAGAAATTAAGCTCTCATGTCTGTTATAAAAGCAAAATTCCAGAGTATACAGAGTCATCGATGTCTGCTACTCAAATTTAAAGGTTAAATACTAGGCCCCCAACCCTAACCTCCCCAACCAAGAAAAGAATAAAGAAAATAAGAAAAATTTAGGCCATATGATGGTAAGAATAGACAACATCCACCATTAGTCAGACTACCCAATAACCTTTTTGTTTTTTCACTTATCATACAGTGAATTTTAGTAGATACTCTAAGTCAACCCGAATAAGTAACACATAAATCTTGGAAATTTACACGACAAACCAAGAAGGTTATGCAGCTTACGCCATGTTAATATAACTACACAGAATGATTAAGGTCATATAAGTTGTCTCTCCTCTCATTTACCAAAATGCCAGTCATGCATTTAGAATCATTAGGAACATCATCTTAACTAATGCCCTCAGCATGTAGCGGATGAAATGATAGTTACAAAAGGCAATCTTTTAGACTGTACAAATAAATATGGATAATAGAGGAATTACATTATTTTTCAATTGAAACTCTGAAGAGTTATTATAAATGAAAAGAGAGAAACTTAATTATTCATATTGGCTTACCCTCTTAACCCCACCAATATACATATATATAAACGGACGATTGTGATTTGAGAAGAATCAGGCACAATAACTACCTTCTGGATAGGAAGGACTCCATTAACCAGTGCACGTTCGGTGTTGTCAACATCTGAAAGATGAGAAAAAATGCACCTAACAAGTTCTCCCATTGTATGCCGAGCTATGTGCTGTAACAACTCACCTTTACTTCCAGCTTGATGAACTATACGGAAACAAGTGTTCACTATAGTACAAACATGCTGATTACTCAACATGACAGATGCTTTACTCTTCATACAAGCAAGAAGGACCTGAAGTATCTTCATCAGCACAACTTCTTCTGAAGCAGCATCTGTCACCTCAAACCGGCAACTAGTGACAGCATCAACTACCAAATGCATGGCATCTTCAACATTTGCAGTATTTTGATCAATCTCATCAAGAGTTAGTATCTTATAAACAGATGATAAAGCAACCCCAGTTATTTGTGCACCAGTTTCATCTGAGCGAATCACATCCAAAAATGGCTGGAGATATACAGCAGGATTGATGGTATGCCACGGATGTTGCCATGAGAAAATTTGCCTGCGCAATGCTTTCAAAGACTGAATCAACGAATGCTCCAGCTGATCATCACCCGACACATAACGACCACCCCATCTTACATTTCTCCTCATGACAGCCAATACAGCACCCACTTCAGAATTAATCATGCACGCTAAGGTCGTCCTGTTAGAATAGGAATTATCAAATTCTCCAGGTTCTTCCTCAATTGCCTTGATTCCAGATTGCAGCTTTAGGCGCCCCATGGTTCTGAAGTACCAAGAGTAGACTTCCCAACCCTATCCGAGTAGACTACTTGCTACAAGCAGTATGCACACGAACTAGGCTGAACAAAACTAAAAGTCAAAATCATTCATTTTCAGAGTTCCAAATGTCTGGACTAATGTCGCATTCAGCAAACAAGCATAACTTGTTAACAACACATAACGGGGACATTCTCTAAATCAGTCTCAATTCAAGATTCCATTTTCTATGTTACGAAAATCCCACCAATAACAACACATAAAAAGTTTAGGTAATCACTCAAGCTTCCTTCCTCTACTGTTCAATAAACCCCAATGAATCTCAAATTTGGGAATTGATATTAAAACAGAAGAGGAATAAGAACAATGAGATTTACCTGTTTCTCGAGATCTGTGCAGAAGAAAGTGTAAGTGCGCCTGTCTCTCTCTCTGAGTCAGAGAGGGAGAGACCTTGTTCGGAGACACAACAGAGGAAGATGAAATACAAAACTATTAAAAAAAAGTTTCTAAAGAAATAGCTTTTCTACGTAAGAAAAGAAAAAAAATATAATATTTTTTATTTATATTTTATATTAAGAAAAAAATTAATATATTTTTAAATTTTTTACCCGAATTGTTGTTACTGTCTGTTCGAGTTGACCTAAGAATGACAATAGGTCGAGTAGGCTCGAGTTTGACCTAACAGCTTTTGCTGGAACTCGGGCTCAACTCAAGCTTGACTTAATTTGATCTGAACTAATTTTTATTTTTAAAATAAAAATAAAAAAATTATGTCATTTTTTCATAAAACGATGTCATCTTTTATATTTGTTAAGTTTCGGGTCAGGTTAGGTATAGACAGCTCGAGTTTAAGCTCGAACCTAGCCTGAGACCCATATTTTTAAAAAATGAGTCAATTTCGACATAACTTATTGATTTCGAGTGGGCCTAATTGTCATCCCTAATCATACCAAAATGCAAACAACTAGTTTCACAAAATATTAGCTCCAATTAAAAAAAGATCAACTTTGTTTAAGCTTAATAATATTAGCTTCAATTATCAATCTTAGGACACAGGTGAGTTGATAAGGGCCCCCTTATGTATGTAGTCATTTAAAATTTGAGGCCAAAGCTTTGTCTCCCGTAAGAGACCTACCCGACTCGAGCGGGGATTAATATGAATGTGAATGGCTTAAAGGTGCCTTCCCGTAATTGAGACCTGCTTAGGACAACTCGTGGGAAATTTTTTTTTATCACCTTGTTTTCTACTATATTATAAGTTTTCTTGTATATTGAAAACTTCAACATCTCTATCAAAATTACAATTTGATATTGGCGGAGATTTAAATGCTTCTTAGTCTTGTTCACATATCATAAAAAAATTAAAATAAAATAAATCAATAATTTTGAATTTTAAAAACCATGTAGATCAATTAAATATACCACAAAGTTTTTAAAAACTTGGCTTACTTTGTAAAGAAACATTTTACTAATTATAAATTTATATCTTTTTAGGAATTTAAACTTTTGAGATCATATAAATAATTAGAGTGAAATTTATTTAATTGATCAATTTTAAGTTCTGCAAAAAAAAATCGTATTATGCACAATGTTTTAAAAAATAGACCGGAAGTTAGATCGGTAAAAGAAGAGATTTAAAGATTGAAAGGTTCAATCGGTATTAGACCATCATAAAATCGACTAAACATTGAATAAAATTAATTAAAACATGTTTTAATTAATGAATTTAAAACATGATTGAAAGATAATGTTCTTATCTATCGAAGAATTTAAATTTTAATTAAAAAAGATTTTAATTTATTTATTTTAATTTCTAAGAAGTTATTAATTTATAAAATTTTAATTTAGTTAACAAAATTTTAATTAACATTAAGTAAGTCTAAGTCCAGTTCAAACATGTTAAACTTTTTATGAAATAGATTTTAAAATATATAGACAAATTTAAACTTAAAATATCAAAATTAAATGCAACTTTTAGTTTTTAAACTTGGAAAACAAAATAATTTTATCTTAGTCATAGAAATTCAATTGAGTTTAAATTTAAAAAATATATTTTTGTATTTTTTTATGAAATTAATTAAAAAAACCAAAACAGTCTGATTTAGAACAATTCAGAGTAAACATGTAAAATTTATTTTAATAGTAGAAAATTAATTGAGTTCAAACATAATATATACGCACATATATATTAAATAAAACTTAAAGATAATATTTTTGATTAATTTAATTTAATCGAAACTCTTATATAATATTTATTAATAAAAATTATTTTATTTTTATTAAAATAAATAATTTATAAATTAATATTTATTTTAAATATATTTTGACTATGAAATAAAATTTGTTTAAAATTTATATATTTTAAAGATATTTTAAATTTTACTATATTTTAAAGATATTTTAAATTTAACTATATTTATTGATAATTATTAAAAACAATTCAATTTAATTTAATTACAAAATATATAAATTATTAAATTTAATTATTTATAATTCTTATTAATAATTAATATATTAAATAATTAAATAATATATTTATCATATTAAAAATTTTAAAAATCTACTTTTTTATGCTACTTTACTAAAAACAAAAACACAAAACTAAAAATATAAATAAAAACAGGCTTGATAATTTGTCGTGGTAATTACCGCCGTACTAAATTTGACGAGCTCAAGATATGAATTACACCTTATCTATAATATTGAAGTATTATTCTTCAATTAAGCGGTATGGAATTACAGCAAGCAGAGAAGATTCCATTTCCGGCTCTAAAAATGGCTTAACCAATGTTTTTCTAGATCAGCCAATTCGAAAGACAGCAACCTTGCGGCGTTCAGACAGCATCTCGTTCATCTGTGCAATTCGGAGCAAGAGCTGGTTCATCTTCTGCAGAATTATATGAACACTCAACAGTCATTATCTGTGAATTCTATTTATTTATAGTGATATTTATAGGCCAAACTGATAATTATATAACAACGAACCTGGTCTTTTTCTTTCACAAGAAGTAGGAGACGGTTATCTGTCTCTTCCCGGACCCAGTGACGCCACCGCCGCACTCTCCAGTAAAGCACAGCTGCCGCCGTCGCAGCCATCACGACGGTCATCGACCAAAACCCACCTCGGAAAACAACAAAGCAGCGTACCATGTTGGCGACGCTTACAATTCTTGACCTCAAGTTGTCAAACCGCAAGTTCAATGGCTTCCTTGTCTCGTTCCCGACAACTCCTGGGGTCGTGTCAGATGACTCAGGTACTTTATCATCATGGCATGGAGTTGGTGGGGTTTGGAGGCCTTCGTGGTTGTCTGGAGGAAAGATGGACATTTCATGGTTCTTGCCGTGGACCGCTACCATTTCCCATTCGTTCATGGATTCTGAAACCTCTGAACCACCCTCCATTGTTACAGATACTAACTATGAGACTTGAGATGGATAAACTATAAAACCAATCTTTGTCGCACTAAGAAAAAATCTTGGTAGCAGATTAAGGAAGAGATTTCTGTTCCTTAAAAATATCTTGCGATGAAAAATGGAAGAAATATCTAGGAGTTGGGATGACTTGTCTGAAGTTGACTCGATTGTCCTGATGTATAGCTTTATGCTTTGCTACCGTGGTGGCCCAACTTCGACAGAAATCACCAAATCAACCAGCAGGGGAAAAAAGTGGCAGTTCTCAGGACAGCCGTTGCGGTGGTGGGAGGAAACTTCTTGGGGAGCGATTTGTGCTTAAGGTACCCATAATGGAATTATAGAATGGAACGGAACTTAGCACACTTTTATCGTTTATGTTTGTAATAGAATAAAACGAAAAAAAGATAGAAACAGAAAGTTTTATGTTACATTTCATTCTATCGTAAATGGTGAAAATAAGAAACTTTTCATTCGAGGGTTTAAAATAAAGCGTAAATTAATAAATATATACTACCTAATATACCGTCAATAATTTTTCTTAATATTAATTATTTCTTTTAAGCGTAACTCATTTTTTCCAAGACTCGCTTATTAAGATCTACAAAAATTGTATATAATTAATAATATTTTTATATTATTTCTCCTTATCCTAATAATAATATTTTTATATTATTAATAATAAATTGTATATAATTAAAAATAATAATAAAATTTTTATTAATGAAAATATAAAAAAATATTCTTTAGCTGTTTGTATATTTGTATAAAAATATAAATAATTTATTTTTAATATAAATAACATATAATAGAATAAAATAAAATATATTAAATAATTAATAATAACCTTTTTATATAACTAATAATAAATTGTATATAATTAATAATAAAATATTAAAGATTTTATTATTTTAAAATAGAAAATATAAAAAAAATTATTTGTCACATTTGTGACTTAAACCGTTACTTTTTAATAAAACATGATTTCTACTTTAAAATCATAACGTTAATCTCCTATAATAACTATTTTAATATCAGAGGTATAATAGTCATTTATTATATATTACATTTTATTTCATCTATCTTTTAAACAACATTTTACTACATTATATTATGAATCATTCTACCCTCCTAAACAACTTTTCACTATATTATATTCAATTTCACTCTATTAATTAACATTCAATCAAACAAGCCCTAAGATAACATGAACCTGAAAGAAATAACATGATTTAAATCTCACCGCTTGCATAAGAGAAATACTTCTATTACCAAACTTTGTTTTTAATAGGGTAAAAGTGTTTTAAAAAATTTAGAAATATTTAAAATTCTCAAAAGACCTTTTATTTACGATTTAAAAAACTCAACTGATTTGACCGGTTTAATCATAAAAACCTTAATCTGTCTAACTTTTAGGGTTAGTTTTTAATTTTTTTGTTCGATTTATTTTAATAACTCTCGTTGTTAAAAATCTATCAGTTTATTAATTAATCGATTAATTTTTATAAATTAATAAGTTCTTCTAAATTACAATAAATCAATTGATTTGATTTAACAATCTATTTTTTCAATTAAACTTAGAAGTCTTTAATGGATAAATCTCTTTCAAACATATTTCAAACTCTTTAATTTTATTCAAAGTTTAACTGATTTTATGACGATCTAATATCGATTAAATTTTTTAAAACTCAAATTTCTTATCTTATCAGTTTAACTTCCAACTATGGTTTTTGAAATATTGCCTTTTATAGTTTTCAATTTTCAAGAAATTTCTTCTCTTAAATACAGCTTAAAACTATAGAAAACAAACGCTTATATGAATATTATATGTGAAATAATAAATGTCATTGATATATTAATTTAGATTCATTCTTAAACTTTGACTTAATTTAATTTAATAGTTTAAGATAATTATGATAAGTTATTAACTTTAATAATGGTTAATTTATTCAATTCAAGTTTAATAATTGGGTTGAATCATGTAAATAAAATTTGATTAATCTATATATAATATTTATATTGCATGTGTTTTATTTTTATATTTTTAAGTAAAATATAATGAAAAAAAGTTTTTTTTGAATTGAAAATTATAAAGATTAAGATTTTTTTAATCTATTAAATTATAAGGAATTTGTATTTCTTTTACACTTTGTAATATTTTATCAAAAGCATCCTCTCTATCAATTAGGGTTAAGCTGCGTAATTCTAAACTTCCTCTGCACTTCTATTAGAATGATGTTGTTGTTATTGTAATATTTTATATAAATTAATAGGTGAATGTTTTAAGCTATTTTTATGTTTTTTTACTTAAGTGTTCAATTTTTTTAATCAAATTTCTAAATTTAAAAAATTATTTTTATTAATATTTTACTATCGTGTCTAACATACAACAACAACACTACGTATGAATGTCACAGAAATAACGTGTCTGACATGTTTATATAAAATTTGATATTTAAAAATATTCAAAAAATATATAAAAAGCCATGTAATTTCTTCAACTATCAATTTTATTATTGATTTTTAAAATCTTAAAACTTAATTAAAAAGTTTTAAACAATAAATACTACAAAATTAAAAAAAAATTTCAAATTATTAGTTAGTTCTAGAGAAGAAAAGCATATCAAATCTTACCTACTCCAAGTAGTTGACTGGCAGTTCGACAAGTCGTTCGTTGACTTTCCAACTGTTGCTCTTCATTTCACTTCCCACGTCAATTCTCTAAATTAGCCCTCATCCGTACCAAAAATGACAATGTAGTTAAAAATTAAATTGATAAGATAAAAATAAATATTTAAAATTATTAAATTAATTAAATATTTAATCAATTTTAAAATTTTGAATAATAATTGAAATTTTTAAAAATGTGATTAAAAATATTATTAAAATAAAATAAAATAATTTTATTTTATTTTACTTAATGAGTATTATTAATTAATTAATTAATTTTAACAATAATAAATAATAGTTGTTAAAGTAAATTAAAATTAAAAATTTATGAAAAATGGAACAACACAAGCGGGGGTAGTTCCGGTAATTACTTACCCTTAACCAAAGTTCTCTTTTCCTTCCGGTAAGTCTGTTACTGTTGGTCTTGAAGCTTCCTACTCGAATCCGTAGTGAAGCATTCTCGAACACGACATTCGATTTGTTACTCTTTGATCGTTTCTGTTAATGGGCTTATGCTTTAGCTGCACTTGACTTTGTAGATCGTAAAAAGTTTGTTACTTCTGTCGTAGGTTGTTTGTGCAGTTTGGTCACTGATTCAGGCAGGCATATCGTGTAGTCTGATGAAATGCTCATCTCCGCTCTTCTAACGTCTTTGGGAATAAATTCTGGACTTTGTGTGCTGTTCTTTGTACTGTACTCTGTACTGAGGAAACAACCGGCCAACTATGAAGTTTATATACCTCGTTTACTTGCTGAAGGGAATTCAAGAAGGAGAAGTCGGTTTAATCTTGAAAGACTTATTCCTTCTCCAGGGTGGTTGATGAGAGCTTGGAAGCTAACAGAAGGGGATATTTTGGCATCTTCAGGCTTGGATGCTGTGGTTTTTATGCGCGTTATAACATTCTGGTAAACTTTATACTAGGTCTTAGGTTTATCTGTTCTTCTTGATGATTGTTGTGGTAAATTAGTTCTTAATTTTTAGTATTATTTGGATTAATCTGATGGGACTTAGTTCATCTGTCTTTTTTTTTTTTTTAATTCTGAACACTGCAGTTTGAAAGTATTTACATTCGCTGGGATAATCGGGATCTTTGTTCTTCTTCCAGTGAACTGCACAGGAACTCAGCTTCACCAAATAGACTTCACCAACTTTACAAGTAATTCTTTGGATGTGTTTTCCATTTCTAATGTAAACAATGGCTCAAAAAGGTAAATTCCCATCTTGTATTTGTGCTTTTTTGATGGCTTCTAGTGGATTAAACACTCACCAGTCTTTTTGTCATGTTGGCAGCTTGTGGATTCATTTTTGTGCTGTCTATCTCCTTACCATTTTCATTTGTGGTCTGCTTTATTATGTAAGTCAAATTTCATGAATTTATACATAAAAATATTTACTTTTGGTCAAATTTCATGAATTTATACATAAAAATATTTACTTTTAGGGAGGCTGCCATTAAAGCCTTAAATCCATCATCCTGCTCCAAGTTTACCTGTTCTGTAACTTGACAATGATATACATGTATTTTTGGATGATTGATGTAATAAACACTGAGTTGTTTTTGATTGTGCAGGAATATATGTACATTTCATCCCAGAGGATTGCTTATTTTTCTTCATCCAAGCCTCAGCCACATCAGTTTACAATCTTAGTTCGCAGTATCCCAGTTTCAGCTGGAAGTAGTGTTAGTCAAAGTGTCGAGAGCTTCTTTTCAGAGTATTACCCTACCACATATCTCTCACACATTGTTGTTCGTCGAACAAGCAAGCTTCGGAGCCTTCTTGTAAGCAATATGTCCTTTTAACTTGAACAAAGATGTTCTTGCAAAGTGGAATGAAATATTCCTTTTTTTTTTTTTGCTAGCTCCTTCTGATGTTCAATTTTCCTGGAATGACAAGTTCACTTACTTTAGTAATTCATAAAGCAAGGAGTTATTTGAATGGCATCTTACGATTCAATTTTTCTTATTGGGATTTGTGAATAGAATGAGGCACAGAAATTGTACAAGAGGATTATTCACTTGCAATCAGAACCTTCTCAGAATAAGTTTAAACGTGTACAGCTATTTGGAAACAAGGTTGATCTTGTGGATCATTACGAGAAGAAATTGGAAGACATAGAGCAGAATGTGAGATTAGAACAATCCGAGGCATCCTTGATAGAAGTATGTTATTCTGTCTTCACTCGAACTCATCTGAATATTTGATTTCCTCTTATACCTTTTAGTCTGTGTTCATATTTGATTCCATCATGCAAAGGAAATATTGTATATATATTGTTGCATAATATCAAAGATAACATACACCACCTGAGCAGAGAAGTTTAAAGCTTCAATTCCTGTGATAGTTTGAACGAGTCTAATTACCAAGATTCTGCTATTAGTCAAATTTTATTTCAATAACTGATAATGTCTACTATCACTTGATTAAATTCTAAGAACAAGATTGATGTTACTCATTATCAAATGACAGAGACCTATTAAACTGAATTCATGTAACAGTTTGTAAGTTCTGTAGAGTTTCTTTCTTGGTTTAGTTTGATGCTTATTGTTATTGTATCTACCTCTTCGTGTGAAAGGACACTCGAGCTGCCTTTGTATCCTTCAAGTCTCGGTATGCTGCTGCGACTGTTTTCCACATGCGACAATCAATCAATCCAACGCATTGGATCACAGAGCAAGCTCCTGAACCACATGATGTTTATTGGCCTTTCTTTTCTTCATCGTTCATGCGAAGATGGATCTCTAAGCTCATTGTAATAGTTGCATGTGTTCTTCTTACAATTTTATTCCTCATTCCTGTTGTCCTTGTCCAAGGTCTTACCAACCTGAATCAGTTGGAGATTTGGCTTCCTTTCCTGAAAAGTGTTCTGAGCATGTAAGTGAAGACAACTCCATCTTTCTTTCTTGCATCAATGTCATCTTTATTACTTCCTATCATCATTTATGTAAAATTTATCAACATCTAGTTCCATCCGGGAAACTTATTTAGTTTGTGTTTCGTTCATACTACTGAAGTTATAAGGGTTTATACTTGCAGTGCATTTGTTAGTCAAGTGGTTACTGGATACCTTCCCAGCCTTATTCTTCAGTGCTTTCTATTTGTGATCCCTCCAATCATGGAGTTCCTCTCGTCTATTCAAGGATACATCTCTCACAGTGCCATAGAGAAAAGTGCATGTAATAAAGTTCTTTGGTTCACAATATGGAACATCTTCTTTGCGACTGTATTTTCAGGGTCAGTGCTCTATCAGATATCCATCTTTCTTGAACCCAAGAATATTCCTGCAAAGTTGGCTGTGGCTGTTCCGGCACAGGTTAGACGATGCATTCAATACAGGAAGATAAAGTTGAAGTTTCCCGTTTTGATACATGAGAGACTGCCAAAATTACTTATGAAACAGTAAAAACCCAAAATTGATTGATTAAAACTTCACATAAAGTCTTTGCTTGCCTACTTGAGGACCAGAAAACTTCTCCTTCCTTTCCATTTGTTATTTGCTAAATACTTCGTCAACAGCAAAAGTGCAAGGGTCTTTATAAGACAGAAGATCATGATTTCAGAATGAGTTTCATCTATCAGAAGAAAAATGCTGATTTATGAGGTTCTTCAGGGACTGGTTTAGGGGTTGTTTTTGGATTATCTTGCTTCTGATTCAACCATTTTCTGATTGTTCATTGAAGTTATTAGAAACATCTGAGCATGATCAAACCAATATAAGCATAAAAAGGAGAAGAATATGGTTAATGCTTCACATTAGCATATAGTTTTCAATGCTCAGTATATATGCAAATTGTGGAGATAGCAAGGTTGATCGCAGAACAGGAATGGGATGTAATACTGTTAAGGGAAAGAGATCACTAATGCAAAATCAGTGTTTGTAATTTGAACATGCTTTGTTAAACCAACCCATAGGAAGGAGTTTTGTTGCTTAGTTGCTGTTATGGAGGCTTTAACAAATTCATGGAAACTATTAAAGTTTGCACTTGTACAATCAAATAGTTTTGCTTAGTAATGAAGGAGAAAAGGTACAAATTTTTTGTTGTTTATCTGGATTGGTGAATCCTTGCTTGGATCATATCAAGCTTTCACATGAAACTTTCTATTAAGCCATAAACAATCAAGTGACTATATTCTGCATAATTGTACAAAGCCTTGGTGAAGCTGAGAATTCTATGATTAAATGGTGTATTTAGAACGATTCAAGTTCATTCTCAATTCCCAAATTGAGGAGTTGAATAGAGAGTCATATTTAGATAAATTATTATGACACCTATTTTTGGATGCAGGCTTCATTTTTCATTGCTTATGTTGTAACTTCTGGATGGACAAGCACTTCATCGGAACTCTTCCGCACAATCCCTCTTCTTTGCAGTCTTTGTACAAGATGTTGCAGGAAAAGTACAGACGATGAAGTTCCATCTATTCCCTACCATAGGGATATTCCAAGAATTTGTTTCTTTGGACTTCTTGGAATCACATATTTTTTCTTAGCTCCATTGATCCTACCCTTCCTCTTGGTTTACCTCTGCCTTGCATACATTGTCTTCTCTAACCAGGTATGTCGTTTTGTGCATTTGAAGCCAAAGTTGTTATCTTAATTCAGAGGGAACTTTGATGTTATGCAGTGTTGTTGTGCAGTGGATTAATGTGTATGCTCCAAAGTACGAAACAGCAGGGAAGTTTTGGCCTATTGTGCACAACTCAATGATATTCTCATTGGTACTAATGCATGCAATTGCAGTGGGAATCTTTACAGTAAAGAAGCTCCCTCTTGCATCAACCCTGGTTTTTCCTCTTCCAATTCTTACACTTCTCTTTAACGAGTACTGCAGGAAACGTTTCCTTCCCATTTTCGTCGCTTACTCATCTGAGGTATGTTCATCTTCCAAACTACTCTGCACTGTATACCTGTGGACTTAATACTTCTAATTCATAGAACTTTGGATAGTATTAGAAGTTCTACTGAACCATTAAACTTGTTTATTACTCAGGTTTTAATAAAGAAGGACAGGGAGGACCAGAATGATGCTACATTATCAGAATTTTATGAGAACTTGGCTAATGCCTATCAGGACCCAGCTCTGATGCCTATTCAATACTCCACAAACCCTGAAAACCTTAGCAGCCCCCTTCTGTCTTCCAATGTTGTTTGAAAGCAAATTATCATTACTTCTAAAGTTCGTCAAAGTTAGTTCTAATGGGGTTTCCATTAATTGCTTCACCTGTCAGATGCAGATGCTTGTTTATTTAGCTTGGAAAAAGGAATTGGCTTTTAAAGGTTTTACTTTGTCAAATAATGTGATTTGTTATAAAACCGAAACTAAAAACTTAAGAATATTTGGGAGAGGAGAATTCTTCTTATCAATTCATTCATTTCTTTCTTACATCAAACCTTCTATTTATAGAACATTTCAAACACCTAACACACATGTGACTATCTACCCCATATGTG